>CM067372.1:167312072-167502072 GCA_034401795.1 Chaetoderma sp. LZ-2023a | reverse complement strand
GGACTGAAAGTTGTTGGTGGCTTAGCCACCAACAACTTTCAGCCAAATTATTTTCTAAATATTCAGCATATTCAGAGTTAAAAATCATGGTGAATGTATCTTGCAGAAATTCAGCAGGTTTAATCACATTCATTGTGAACATACCAAAAACAAATTTTCACTGGATCCAACAACAAAACACTGTTAAATATATTGATAATAATTTGACTGAATATTATAGTTCTTACTCAGACAGCAATACTGTTCAGTCAAAGTAGTTGTTAATATAATCTAGAGTATTTTATCTTGAGACAGCAATGAATGGATGTTTACTTGGACATGCAAAGGAGAGTGTCAATATCGTAGATTGGTAAATCGTTCCCTTATATATTCTTGGATTAACGTAACATTATTCCGCTGTAATGTTGCCAATTTGTGATTTCACGCGAAGAACAGAAACAGAAAAAAAGCAACAGAAAATAGGTGATAGTCGAGCATACCCCATACTTTAAGTCCAATCAGCCTACATGTAAAATTTTGATGTAAGTAAAACTAATTTTAACTTTAATATAATTTTTAGTTCTGAAGTTTAATTAGGGATTTGTGTCTCTAATTCAATTACACACTTAAAAATGGTATTAATTTATACGTAATTAAATCATCATATGCTAAGATTTATTTCATTTCATTGCATCTGAGGTACACAATTTAAAGCTTCTAAAAGTATACAATTTAAATAATTTTATTTTTATGCATTTTGGTGAGAATATATGCACCCATAAAGGCCCATGCTCTAATAGAGGTTGTGTGTGTACACACGCACGCACACACGCACGCACGCACGCACGCACGCACGCACGCACGCACGCACGCACGCACGCACGCACGCACGCACGCACGCACGCACACACACACACACACACACACACAATTTGACATATGAGCTCCAGTAATTTCTTAGTAGATTCAAAACAACAAAACTTTGTATTAGCACACATTAGATTCTTTTCTAGTAAGGACTAACTGAAGACCTTTGCTTACCTGCCATGTCTGACTTATTTCTTATAAGGAGATCATCATATTTCTTAAACTCTTTATCAGGTCTGTACTCCTAATCAAATTATTACAGAGTTCATACTTTGTTGCCGTTCTTTGCACAACCTTGTTATATTGACTTGTTCTCGCTTAAAACTGTCAAGACTTCACAAAAACAGCAGCTACCCCCCACCTGTGCAAAAAAAATATATGGATGTGTACCCTTATATCCAACCAGGTCCAGCCACATTGTTTGCGTTTTCGTCAGTGCTGGCCATTAATTTCCAGCACACCTGCTGTCACTTACTTTAAAGGAGGCCCCACAATCCCAAAATGTCAGCGGTTAAGCATTGACCATATACATGAAAAGCACACGGACTGAAATTTATATCACTCATTCATTTCACGAAAAAGGACATGGATTCCACCGCTGAAGATGTAATGATAAATACGGTATATGTTTATGCACACACTCAAAGCTATGATTGGTTAATACTTATTCAAAAACTAATAAAATACAGGTCTTAATCTCTTCAAAAGAAGATGCCCAAGGGGACTGTCTCACTCACCTGGAATATAGGCATTTCAACTAGGAAGGCCATCAACTATAAGTAGAACCCTAAGGAGTTGAGGAGAATTGTAACGAAAAAGCTCCGAGGCCATGTTTCTTTATGTATCCACTTCTCTTGCACAAACCTTAATGGCGCTTAGTCCCTAATCATATCTCCCAAATTTCGCCCCAATCCATTCAGCGGTTCTGGAGACGAAGTTGTTTTCATGCACATGGTCATCCAAGATGCTTGCTAAAGCATTAGGCCAATCAAGTTCCCTTGAACAAACATGGTTCAGCAGTTGCGCTACATAACCTGTCATGAGTTTTGATCCGATCCCCCAAGCGGATTTGGAAAAGAAGATTTTTAAAGGTGTTTATAGAAAAATGGCCAAAATCCAAGATGGTCGCCAGGCAAATGACCAAACCGGCTTTGTCTGAACAAATCTGTATCTCTATGCCCTAACAATGTTTTCTGCCAAATATACTTGAAATCGGCCTAGTGGTTCTTGAGAAAACATTTTAAATTGTCTATTGCTTTAGTACATGGGAGTTTCTTGTTGGAAACTTGATCCATGATGATAGTCATTAAACCATTTATCCGACTGTTTCGAAATGGCAAATTTGAAATCAGAATACCCAAAAACCTAGTAAATAAACCCAATTTTGTCAAAATAAAAAAAATCCAATATAGGTGTCAAAAACGCTACATTTTGACTGGCCGATGGCAGCCATGTTTTTTTATGTATCAATTTTACCTTGGCAAACCTTTATCAGCCGTAGTCCCTAATAATATGTCCCAAATTTTGGCGCCACCCCTCCAGCTGTTCTGGAGAAGTCCTTTTGCACTTGAAAACTATGTCATCCAAGATGGCCACCAAACTATTTGGCCAATCAAGTTCCATTGAACAAACCTGGTTCAGCTCTTACCGTATGTGGTTGGCTAATGGGAAGGTTTAGCCAACCCTGAACCAGTAAATTCTGCCTGTCGCTATACTATACATAATAAAGCAAGACACATTCGTGTGATGCCACTGAGCGGGTGGACGTTTTTGGGTTGTACATACTATCTTTGCACTTCCTCTTCCCTCCTCACATAGCGGGCGATGATCACAATGCCACCAAAAGTGTTTGGTATCGATAGAAAGCTAAAGATGACCACTTTTTGAAGATTGCATTTATAAGCATACTTTAGAAAAGATAATCAGGAATTTTTGCCCATGAGCGCAACCTATCTTCCTAAGAAGCACAAACTTGGCCATGCCATTCAGCAGCTAGCCTCCCTCACTTAGATGCTGACAGAGCTCACGCTCTCGCGCCGCTGACTTTTGATTGGCTATGGCCGCTTCCGAGATGCTGACCATTCGTCAAAAGATAATGAGATGCAGAGCCGACTTGTATAAAAGGAGCTGATTCTGCCTGACAAAGACATGAAGAGACAACCCACCATTAGCTTTAGCACTGAAGGTTCGCCAACGACTCCTGTCTGACGGTCTTCTCGATTCCACTCCACTGTGGTACAGCCAGTGAGACTGCACTACAGAACTTCCTACCGACCTCTCGCCGAGATCGACATCTACATAGCTGCCAGTACTTGAATCATCTTCCACCTTTTGGAAGACTGCTGTAAAGTGGCCAAAGTACCATCCTAAATTGATCTGTCACCTCCTCTGTGTACTCTTTGCTTCTGCATATGCCGTTTAAACTTTGTGCTCTGGACCTTCGTTCTTCCGCTCACTGCATACCATCTGCGAAATCTTGTGACCACTTCTGGATCTCTTTCGCTGTTTGCCTCTCGTGGAATAAACTTTAAGCTTGGCTTGGTACTTGTCACCAAACGAGTTCCGCCTCCTGTTTCACTTGTGCTCACGCCGCGCCTCCGTCTGAAGGACTTTTGACGAAACACTACATACCTACTTTTACCGCTCATACTAAAAATGGTAACGCCAGCGCTCAAAACTTCTACAGTGCTGCCTCACGCCTCTGAAATTCTGTGAACATTCCCTGAACAGTTTTTCTATGCCTATTCCAAAGAACTGTATGTACATTTTTGTATCTCTGTATCTCTGACCGCCAAGTCACCCTGTGACATTGCACCTTGGGAATATACCTACCAAGGCTGGTTTAAAGCCAGCAGCTTCCGCAATAGCAAAACCTAGACCATATGTTTCCAAAAGACTGTGACAAACTTCTTCTACTTGAACCGTGTGAACTGTGTTAAATCTTAAATGCACTAACATCCGCATTTTTTATTCTTTGCAAATTTAACGCTATAGTTATTTCCGCCTGGTGGTTTACAATTTCCCTTGTACACAGTCTTGACCTTGTTGATAGCCGATTGCCCTATCATGTCAGTGTTTTCAACAAGGTCTCTCGCCAGTATGGTACCCTGTATCTCCCATACGGAAGCAATAGTGTCATCTGAACCGAGGCATGCTTCGCCCAAGTGCGCCCAGTCTCTGAGGTATTTGCTTTCTACGTCTGTGAGTGACAGAGACATAGAGTAGGGGGGTGGGGTATATAGTGCTTTACATAGTGGCTTAAACCTAAGTCATATCCAGGTGGATATCTCTGTGTTGCTATACAGACACCACTCACTCCAAAGGAGTTGATGTGTCGGTGGAGAGCGCAGGCTCCATGATGGTAGATACCTCACCACTTTGCATTCACCATTGAATGAAGCCGTCGCACACAACCGTCTTCTGACCTTTGGTGAGGACCTTCTTCCAGACAACAGTACCCTCAGCCAAGAAGCAGGACTCATCGCTGTCCATCTTGGCCATACATTCATTGGCAGCCAGGATATCCTTGACTTCGTTGCTATTGCTTCTGAACTCAGTCCGAAACTCTGGGTCGGTCGCCCACGTGGCATGGCATAACAAAATATTGTTCATCACCTTCCCGCATTTCACTTCCGCTTGGACTGTCATCCTACAAGCGTGTACCACATGTTTTGTCATGTTGCTAGCCACAATGTTGAGGATCTCAAGTCATGCAAGGATGGGCTCAAAGTCTGGTTGTAAGTTAGCCGTGACTATTTCAACCATGGACCGAGCAAGTTCATCTTGACGTGACGTCATTGTGTGTGGTGGTGATTTATATAGAAATCTTAAACTTATTGTGTGTATGTGGTTGTGGTTTATATAGATATCTTAAACTTCCACCCAGCCGTGTGGTGGCACCTAGTCAGACATAGGCCATCATGATCTCAGCCATAGCACCCATTGCTAACCCTAGAGCCGCAGCTTCCATTAGTGGAATGCGCTCACCCATAAGCTTGGCGGCAGCGGTGTAAGAGACAGCACTGATGGTGATCTTTGGGATGGGGTGAATTATTCCCAAACAGTGCTCGACAACCGCACTCATCACTGGGGCGAGGATGGCCATACTGGTGGCTGGAAAAACTTTGCTCCCGCCCGTCATCTTCACCACAGCCTCATTTGCTGCCAGGTTACTGGCGACATGAACTGCTAGCGGCTTAGTCTGTGTTGGTATATTCTGGGTCTTGCTTTTGAGCAACATTTTTAAAGGGCAAGGTAATTTCTTTTCAAATCTTCCCAATTACAGTCACTTGTGCCACAGTGTCTACTACTGCATCAAAAGAAACACCATTTACTTTAATGGGAATGACTAACGTCATTGGATCCTGATTAAACTCATACATGCAAACATCATATGATCGCACAAGCAAAGATCTCTGTGAAGCAGGTGATGGCAACAGTGCATGCCTCGGCTCCGGACACCCATGGGAAAAAAGCTCTCTACATTGCAATTAAAGCATTTTCCCGTTCTGAGAGAAGGGGAACGCAATGGGACGACCTTCCCTCTACCAAATTGGCCAACCATAAGATTCAGAATCTTAGCAACATCAGCCTTCATCTCTGCCATATCCTTCCTAAGTCCTTCAACATCTTTCTCTATTTATGCCTCTCAACTGCTCAGGATTATCAGCCTCTATCAACCCAGAAGCATTGTCCAGAAAACGGACCTTTCAAACATCAGGTCTTCAGGAAACCATGATCAATATTTGATTATGGATAGCCACATTACCCATTTGCACAGCCTCCTCCAGGGTGCTTGTATCTTTACCCATAGCTAAGAGAGCAGCTCATTTATGCTCAACACCCCATAGGAATGCATCAATGGCAATTGTCTCACACAAACTCGGAGGCATCAGGGTAGCCATTTAAAGTGAGCTCCTGAACGGTATCTGCAAATTCTTCTAAAGAGTTACCCTCTTGTCGAATGTCTTGCATTTTCTTTCTGATGATGGATCTTTCTTCCCAAATTACAACGTTAATAAACTGATGTAATCCTTCTGGACTTGCCCAAAACATATGCAGTAAAACTTTAAGGCCTTGTCCCTTAAAGCTGAGATGAGCATGTCTAACTTATATGTATCAGACCAACGGTACTGTGTAGCTCAAATTGTATGAAAAATTGTTTCCACTCATAATTTTCATCAACAGTTGCCATTTTAAGTGGAGGATGACCAACAGAGTAGCTTCTACGACCTGGTGATGACATTCTAGCATCATGGTGTGAAACGACCAAATGACCCGTAGGGTCTGGTCTTATGTTTTACTAATTACATATACCTACCTCCTTGCATTACTATTGCTCTTTCCTTCTCTGAAGGGAAGCGTAGTAGGATGAAATTTGTACAGCCAATGTTTGCTGTGCATTGTGGCTACAGAGTGACTGAAGGCTTCTTCAGGAATCTCCATACTCTCTCTAATGATGAGATCCATAGCAATTCGCTTGAATGCTATATCTCAAAATGAGGCAGGAAGAGTGTTAATACATAACTCAGAGCCATTGAGTGAGTCATAAGGCATAATGGCAATCTCATTGGCCGACAGCCATCACATGACTTTGTTGTAGCAACCAAGTCTTCATTCCTTTCCTACTAGTTTGAAGGAGAGGGGTGTAAAATTTTATAGCCAGTTTTAAAAGTTTGTTTAAACTTTTCAATCTGCTGTGGAATACTTTAAAGGACGTTTAAGGAGCAACAAGATGTTGGATAAACAGAAAAGACCTTCTAAGATAATTGGTTGTAGGTCTTTATAATCAATAATGATTTTATTGATCATTTCTATTTTCGTGGTAGGCGTGTTACCAGTTTTGTTTTTTATGCCCAGAGTGTTTTAGACATTGTTATTGTCTATAATTGCTTCTTCTTTGCAGTAGCTTGTATAAGTTACCTATTTACATGCTTGGTAGTATTTGAGCGTGAAATCCATGATATCTCATTAACCTACTCTCTTAAAGAAAAAACAATATTATATTTAAATATAATTTAGAGACTGGTTTGGTCTCTATTGTTAAATCTTGGGATCAGCGCTGTCTGATCCCGAGTTATATCCGGAGCTTTACTCTATCAAATCTTTCTCTGTACAATTCAGATTTGAAAAAGTCTCCGAAGATAATTAAAATCAAGACTAAAGAAAAGGAGATGGCGCTTCATTATACTAGATGTCCTAATACCAGCTGCCACAGATTTATTAAGACAGACCATTCCTGCCATGTGTACCTCAAATGCACTTAGTGCACTCTAAATTTGGCCTGTCTTATTTGCAGCTCATGGTCTATGACATCCAGACTTGTTTTTTTCAAACCTAATACAGGCCAAACCCGAGCCCACATTTGATTCATCCATCCTTGAAATGATTGTATTATCGATGGAATGTCTTCAGAAACAAGTGAACAATATAATTGCGTCGATTGACAGGTCGGTCCTCATGGGCGCAGGATGCGGAATGTTGACAGTCTTGTGAAGAAATGACTGGCTTCTGAAGTAATGAACGAGGCCATTTTGGTGTGTATTGGGGTCAGGTCTTGATTGACCTTCTCATAGAACCGTTTATCTGCTAATTGGCGGTGTGCTTCTGCTTTGTAGTCCATTTTGTTTTGGACTACAGTTGCGTGTCCTTTATCTGCCTTTTTGATCACTATAGAGTGATTATTTTGGAGTTGCACAAGAGCTTTTTGCTCAGTAGTGCTCAGATTACTTTTCTGCGTTCTATGGTAAATATGTTTGCCATATTTGTACCTAATTGCTTTGAGAAAAGCCTCAAGTGGCGCATCCATGTGGGAGGCGGCATTGAAGTTTTTTGGCAGCAAATTGCTTTGTTATGACGTCTTGAAAAGTTGGTGGAGCTGGTACCGGTGGAGGGATTGTTGCACCGGCTCCTTGTTGTAGGAGTGCGTGTGGGGTGTGTGGGTTGGGGGTGAAGAAGTGTTTGAGACGCATGCGTCTAAAAAAAGCATGTAAATCAGTATATGGGCTTCCCATGTTTGGTTCTGAGAGCGTAGGGCTAAAGCCTAGACCTTTATAAAAAAAATTTACAACTGGCAAACTTGACCCCAACCAGTAAGAACTAGGTCAACCGGCAAAAATGCTCACTAAACCGTCAACTGTCTGAACCGGTAAAACCAAAAACCGGCAATACTCGCACTAAACCTGCAAAAGATACAGACAGGGAAACCTGCAATTCCCAAAATTTCTGCCCATATATGGTCAAAAACTGACCAATCTACAAGCTAACCCAGAGAGGGTATAAAAGGACAGAAAAATAAGTCCAGATCATTCAGACTCTTGGTCTCACAATAGAAACCAAGCATCAGGCTAAAGAACCTACTTACACTGGTTGTCATTACTGATTACGTTATTATCAACAGTAAACAAATTCGCTGACAATGTGTTTCAGTCAGATAGAAGTTTTAAATATTAGATTTTTATGAGTTGGTGATGGGTTTTGGAAGTAGGGTATATGCGCATACATTATTATATCGACTTTTTTTGTACATTATAGCTTTCTATTTTACTCACTAGTAAGAGGGGTATTTTTGGAAAAAAGCTGTTTGCATGTGTCTTTGACTTTCTGGTTACAGCATTGCCCTGGGAAACAGAGGGTAGCGGGCATGGGTTATTATTTATTGCAAAAAATCATATTGGCATGAAAATATGGAACAAGTGAGAATATGAGAATATGACTATAAATTTATCTTCAATATCAATATAAATATAAAAAATCTCGGGACATAAGCCAAGGCTTCTTATTGTCCCGGTAGTATCAGTTGCAACTTAACATACTTACTTCCGGCTTCCAGCAAGACAAAAGGGATTATTTATACTATACAGAAAAGATTACAATCTATTTACATGAGTACAATTGTTTTACTTATAGACTTGAAAAAATAAGTTGTGTCTGGTTTAGGTTAGTTACTTACTTAACACTTACATGACTTAGTTTATCTCTAGCTATTTGGTTATGGGCAATACTTTAGCGCTCTTATTGCTTATTTATGGGGGTCATGATTGAAGTGTAAACTGTGCTAAGTTTTGGTGGAGAAGAGCATGATCCAGACCGTTAGCTGTGGTGTGCCGCCTACATTACTGGCCCACTGATCTAAATGTTAGCTGCGGTGTGCTGCCTACAGTTAGAACAGATTGCACTCCCCCTGTGTAGCTACTTGTTAGATGACTGGTTTACTGTGTTTGTGTGGCTGATTTAGGCGTTGTCATTTTGCACAGTTTGATTTAGTTTGGCTGTGGTTAATAGTCTTTCCTAGTCTAAGTTGTAGCTTATGTCAATTTCTGTATATGTGATTTCATAGTCTGTAATGATAGCATTGAACAAATATTAGTTGAGTACTTTTAGTAGTAGGTTTATAAATTATATTTTGTATTTGCGAGGTGGTTGTGTTGGGGGGGGGGGGGTTGCTGGTTTTGCTTGTTTGTTCTTACACTTGTGTACAAATGTATATATGCACTCTCGCTCGCTTGTGTAAAGAAGCCTGCTATAGACCGACAAAAAACCTATAGAGGCCTAAAAGTTGAATATGATGATGATGTTGATGATGATGACGATGATGATGATGATGATGATGATGATGATGATGATGATAATGATCATAATTGTCATTTTGCAAAGTTTGATTTAGTTAGACTCAAAACTTAGCACAGCTTCAAGAATAGACCTGACAAAGTATGGAAGGAACGTATGTATGTGTTTGATGAACAATTTGATTAACAGTTGTGTGCCTAAGAATTACAATCCTGGTGCTGAATAACATGTTTCCACCCATATCAAGATGCTGTCAGATATCTAATAGTCATCCTCTAACAAACTGGTAAATCATTTCAACAGATGGTACCCCTGCTGGAGTAGATGGCACACAGCAGCTGACGGCTACCACCTCTCGTTGAGGAATGAACAGTAACTGTAGCTACTATATGCCAAACATTATGTAAATATAATAAGGAAAGATTAGTTATCTCTCCGGTATGTAGAAATTGTTTGAGTGTAGCTTTCGTGATCATCTCGGTCACTTCTTCAGCACTAACTGATGGTTGCTGGCAACGTCACTCTGATCAGTTCTTGCGGTCACGTGACAGCATGGACCGGTAGACTGCTGGTATACGGTAGCCCTCGTCTCGGTTCATGGTTGGCTGATGCTTGTAGATTTCTATGGCGTCTAACTTTCCGTTTAAATAAGTTGGTATTGATGTTGATGACTGAGGCACTGCTGGCGGGGATGACGTGGCCAGTGGATTCTGTGTGTTCTGCCATAGCTGAGTTGGAATTGATTTTAAGATGTTCTTTGACTCTGGTGCTGAGAGGCCTTTTGGTTTCACCTATATATGTCCCCTCACATTGGTCACATTCGATTTTGTAGATGACTCCAGAGCGTTCATCTGTGGTCAGTTTATATTTGCGTCTTACTAATTGTGATCCCCCCCCCCCTTGCGGGTAAACATATAAAACATACTTACCATTCAATCACTACTTGCTAAATCACCTAATCTGCATTTAGCCACCAGAATAAGATTTTTATGCTTGCTTTCATTCCTCCATATCCCTATTCCATATTAATATATACCCTCAACCAGGCTACTGGTAGGGTACACCCACAGCATATATCCTGATAAAGACTGGCACAAGTCTGTACTCACTCTCTGGTGACGCCTGTCACTAAGCATCCACATTGGAGCCCAAATAGGAAACAGATTTACTTTTCTAAATTTAAGTGCCACATATTACAAACAGATTATCAAATCATTCCCACGCGGGGTGGTTAAGGCCGGGTCATAGTGATTGAACAGTAAGTAGGTTTTATAGTGGTTAATAAAACTACAGACCAACCTGCAAGGGGGGGTCTGTTGGGGGGTGGGGGGGGGGGTTGTTATTACACCACATAAACATCTATACGGTTCAATCACTACTTGCTAAACCCGTGGATTAGGTCAGTGCGCACTTGAACCATTGGTGGGTGTGGATTTGAGAATCATTAAACAAGGATAAAAATTAAACAACTTATATCCAAATGTTAATAAATTATTAAATGAACATAATAGTGCATCCATAACAAATCACACAGTGATTATCAAACAAGTAAAATTGTCAACTCAATGAAATAAACAAAACAAGAGAATATTCTCACCATATCTGACAGACATACAGATTAACGAAATTGGTGAGATGTGCTTGGTAAAAGGTCACTGTCTTGTTTTGTTAAAAACGTTATATTTCTAAAAAAGAAGGCCGCTGGGCTTCGATCCTTTAAATAGAAAGAGGTAAAAGTTGATTCAGATTTCCAACCTGCGACTTGCATGGCATTGTCCAATGATGAGCTGGCGAAAAGAGCGAAGGAGGAAGCCATACCACGAAGGTCGAGAGCCTCGACATGGGATAAATTGATCTCACCTGGGGAAGCAATCTCATAGCATAATTTTATGGTCTCACAAAACCATCTGACAACTGGTCTAGCCACTTCCTCCGCGTACGGTATGCATAAGTGCAAAGAATCAGATCTTTTAAAAAAAATGGTACAATGTTTATAGACTTTTATGGCCCTGACAGGACACCAGAATCTATTCGAGGGCGAAAAAGACAATAAAAATTTAAGAAGAATAGGTTTGGCTGAGAAACGGTTAGACTGGGTCTTCGATAAGAAATCCCTTCTGGCATCTGGGATATAAAATTACTGTCCCCAGAATCGATAGATCTGTATTTTTCTGTGGAAAGAGAATGAATTTTGGATCTTCTCCTAGCTGAAGAGGCAGCAACAAGGAAAACAGCCTTAAGAGTCACTAGTTTGAGACTGATAGATCCAATTGGCTCAAAATGGTGACCTTCCAAAACTTGAAGAATCAAGGCCACATTTCAGGAAGACAAAGGCTTAGCCACTGGAGGATGAATATTGCCCAATCTTCTAATAAAACCATTGAGAATCCTTGATATCAGCATTCAGAAGAGAAGGAAGAGAAGAAGCCAAAGAAATCTATAACTAACGGTGATAGCTGATAAATGAAATGAATCGAATAGATACGATTAAAAATCTAACACATAGGAATTAGAAATGGAATCAGGCAAGAAACCATGCTTTAAAACCATACTCCAAAGATTTAATAGTCGTTGTACAAATTCGACAGGTCGACTCCCTCCTGGAAGAGACAATGATTTCCTGAGATCTTGAAGAAAAGTTGATCTCACAGAGACCGGACACTCGAAAATTCTCCAAACAAACAAGATGAAGAATTCTTGATTGGATGAAGATGTAAGCCCCTTACTTGAGCAAGATATGATGAAACTGGGAGATGGCTAGCAAAATCTTACCAGAAGATCGAGAAAGGATACCAAACAGATCCTCTTTGACCACAAGGGAGCTGCTAGAAATTCTTTAAACTGGTCCATGACTATCTTCAGAACCATTAGAATCAGGAATATTGGAAGGAACATGAAATCAAACAATCATTTCCAAAACTGAGACTGTGCGATCACGCCCAACTTGACTGTCCGAAAAGGGAGACATGAAAGATAAGATCTGGGCAATTAGACATGTCGCAAAAAAATCTACATGGGGAAGACCCAGAAATTTGAAAACGCTTTCGGCAACCGACCTCTTAAACTGCCACTTGGAGAGTGAGAACTTGCTAGAACTGAACTACTGGTCCGCAAGAAACATCCGCCTGACTGCAACATGACTGGGAACTAGAAAGATTTGGATCTAGTGACATCCCAAGAAAAGGATCTAAAAAACCCATATAAAGAAGAAAAAACCTTGTTCCTCTATCTAAAAATGAAAGAAAACCCTGTGTTATTGACTGAATGAATTGAGATTTTGTTGCCTATCACTCAATCCGACCAAAAGTGGAGAGGCTTCAGAGGGAACTTAGAATGTAGTGACTGCTACCAGAAGATCAGGAATGTACTGACTGCTAGCAGAAGATCAGGAACACTAGAAAGTCTTCTCATCAACGTCACTCTGGGAATGACATTCTCGACGCTGATCATCAAGCCTAGAATCCTAAGAAAAAATCTTTCCCAAACATAGAAATAGGATGTCAAGGTGATCACTGTCAACAAGATTGCCTTTACCCTCGTCTCTGAACGAAAAAACTTGACCCTGAAAACAACTCGAGGAAGATGCCTAGATGGGAGAAACTTGAGAAGGAACTAGGCTTGACCTATTGAAAAATAAAATTCAACCTAGGCTGCAAGGCGAACTGCAAACCTTTGGAATAAATCTTAAAAGAATTGAGAAAGACATAGCTTTTATTAACCAAACATCTATAAAGACTGAAGAACAAAATGATGGCGTAAGACACCTGCCACGGCTGAGACCAGATGTGTGAAAGAAAGGCGCCAAGGTTAGATCGAAGAGCATGGCACAAACTGCCATACCCTATCCTTGAAAGCAAAACTCATATACCTTCGGAAGTAAAGATAAAAAAAAGCACATGAAATAGGCATCCTAACGATCAATAGAAAAGGATCACATGCCTGAAAAATAGACTTGCGATAGAGGAGGACTCCATCCTGAATTTACGAGATAAAGAAAAAAGATATAATTTCTTCGGGAGATAAAAGGTCGCCAGCCTTATAAGAATTGAAAACTATGAAGATCGTTGAACAGAAGCCTGGGTCTACTTCCCAAGTTAGAGCCTCTTCTATAGACTCCTTGACAATCATAGAAAACCAATAACCCCTCTAATGCTAATAGCTTCTGATTGGAAAGAACAGAAGACCATATATATCAAGAGATGAATTTGTCACGAGTGTGATTCGAACCCACACCCACAGAACTGGACTGCGACCTGAGCGCAGCGCCTTAGACCTCTCGGCCATCCTGACAGATTGGGAGAAGAGACTACAGAGAAGGGTTCTAGATCCAAGAACATCTGGCCCTTTTAATAAGGGCCACCCTTAAAGATAGGGCAAACTTACTATATGCTAAAGAGGACTGCTCATAGAAACACATAGTTTACATATGCCATGATGCTCCAAACATAAAATCCTGGGTTATATCCTTACGCTTAGCCCTCACGAAAAGTGGTAATTCACGTTTACTTTGGATATTTTAATTTTACTGCTTACTTTGAATGGAGAAAAAAAGTATCATATAAGTATAGCCTTACTTATTAAAATGCTGAAGACCCTGGAAACATCATAGATAATTTTATTTATAGAGATTTAACCAGATATCGTGGCAAACCGAAAACCCATAGTAAGCCTATGGGAGGGGTTAGAATCAAGATATAGCCAAATCTTGTACCTGAGAATCTAAATAATCCCGTCTGGGAATCGAAAACATCGAATCGAGACTGAATTTAGCAAGATAGTAAGGATAATGAAATTAGGGAATCCCAAACAACCGCTCGAAATGTTAAATTAGTCCCTCCAAAACGGGAACTGAGGGAAATTTACTTGTGATGACATCATCACAATGGACCTTTCCATTTTTAGCTATGCCCTGCCCACCACTAGCTAAGCTCCACCCACACCTCGCCGTGTTGGGAGTGATCGATCCCCAAGTGGCCTAGCTATCAAATTCCTGAAAACTATACAGGGAGGCTGTTGAATATTTTGTAACAGCTCCCAGTCAAATTAGTTTCAAAATATTCAACAGTATATTTATTAAATAGTAAAAGCAAACAATTTGTACAACAACGCAAAGACCGTCTTCAAATATGCCTGCGTGACGTACATATCGATGTCATTCATGACATCATTCATTATGATGTCATTGTACACATCACACAGTTCATTATGACTTCATATGATGGGTACTCTGGAAAGGTGAATTCTATGAATAGAATGCATGACATGGGCCTGTTAAGAGAACTATGGCAAACCTTTGACTGTCTTGGAATCTGACATAACCAGGAATCGAAACAAAAACAAAGCTTTGCCATTGAAAATATCTTCAATCTGAAAAGAATTTCATGAAACGCAGAAACTTGACAAAACTCAGGATAAGAGCACACACCTTACAAAATGAGGAAGATAGGCACAAAACACCACTAATACCTGCTCATCTACAATTTTGTAAGCTTTGCAAACAGAACCTAATCGAGGATGAAAACATTTAATAAAGAAAAAGACACAATACAATCAGGAGACAAATGCTCTTTAAAAAGCTTAATGAGATTACTAAATTTTGTCTCGCTTGATAGGAGTAGCCAATTTAAATTTTTTTAAAATCATATAATAAAGGTGAAGGTGCTAATCAAAATTGTTATTGATTACATCAACGTTAGCCTAGTCGCTCGGCTTGTCAGATCAACATCCTGTACATGAGGCAGAATCCTATAATGATTGCACAACTGTGTCCTATATTTAAATCAACGACCAAATCAATTTCATTGGGAAACAAGCCAGCTTCAAGAGTCTTGGTATTTGATATATTGATTAAACAATACAATATTTATACCGAGAGGCAGTAAACTTAAAACATAGACCTACACATTAAACCGGTAATTATAAATTCTTTACTTATTTATATATTTTATATTTAAAGTCTTAGAACCAATATGTTCATCTTTATAATGACGTAAGTCATTATGTTTGATATGCCAATAAAAGGAAAGACTGATAATGAGTCTCCGTGATCAGCTCGAATGTTAAACACACAAAACACTGATACTTGAATAAAAACAAATGAAGATGACATAAATATGCATTTATGATGAAATAAAGTGAAATACACCTTACTGAAGTCATTCCTAATCATGCACATAGATGAAAATTAACTGCCAAATTAAAATAAAAACTGAGATTAAGAGTAATCTCTAGTATTACGCTAAAAAGGAAACAACACAAATCTGGAAAATAATAGAGAAAAATTACAAAAAAAGCTGAAAAGACAGAGGCGATATGAAAGCAAAGTGAAATGACTCACCGAAACCATGACAATGCAGAAGAAAAAACTCGGCTTTTATTCCGTCCTCCATCTCCCTTTTTGTCTTATTTCTCTTTGCTTAGCGTCTTTTTGTTCTTGTAGTCATTAATCTTGGAGCCATTCTCATCCCTATGAATCCACTACTGAATCTATTTCCTTTCAGCGCTTGTCAGATTTAGATTAAGAAATATGGTAGAATCAGGATTTTTCTTCAACAAATTAACTCCCTTTGGTTAAAATAAATAAGTCAACAGGCCGACATAAGAGGAAAAAGAGTGCAAAAAAGGCTGAACAGCCTGAAGACAACTGGCCATCTAAAGTTGGATGAAAGGAAAAAATATGTATCTAGAGATAATGCGTAGACTACAGACTGACTTATCGGCTGAGTGAGATGCGCATATAAAATAAGCTGCAACAAAAAACCCAAATGGCAACCAGTCGGATGTCTTTAATTACGTTGAAAATTGTCACTGATAAAAGAATAAATGCTGAATATCTACAAATCCAAGAGAGAAAATAATTTGAACAACACGAGATGGAGAGTTAACAAAATTACTATTTTCCAAAATCAAATCTTGATTAACCAAGGGCGCATCAGAAAAAGGCAACTGACTAGAAGACGAGTCTGAACGATCAGACAACTCATAACCGGAAGCACAAAAATTACTCCCGGAAGGAGAACCGGAAATCATAGGCATAAGTTGACTATAAGAAATAGTGTTAACCGGATCTTGACCTTTAAGATTGACTAAACCAGAAGTAACTGACAAACCGGAAACGGAAGATGGATGCTCAGCCAGATTTAGCAGACCCGGAAAAGCACCTCTCAAACCGGAAATGAATGAGCTATTACCGGAAACGGAAGTGGAAAAACCGGAACCGGAAGCAGAAAACTGTCTACCGGATGTCGAAAATGGCAGATGATCTTGAGACCCTGGATGTCTGGCCAAGCCAGAAGTCATCATAGAGCTCAAATCCGGATGCCCGGTAAAACCAGAAGACATACCGGATATAGATGTCGAAAATGCCAGATGATCTTGAGACCCCGGATGTCCAGCCAAGCCTGAAGTCATCACAGAACTCAAATCCAGATGCCCAGTAAAACCAGAATCCATACCGGATATAGAACCAGTATGTCCGGACAAGCCGGAAGTCATAACGGGAGCGGACGTAGAGATGAGAGATCTCTACATTACTGGCAACTGGAATGACGGAAAAAAGAACCTTGGTATGGGACGATTTATCGGTGACTACCGCCACTGCATGAGAGTAATGGGCCCCCCCATCCCCTCAAGGCTTATGTGGTCTTTGCCCTGTGACTTACAAGAAATCATTTTAGCGGGCTTTTTCTTCATCTCTTTGGTTTTCAATTTCGGAGAACGAATTTCCTGTTGTGACGTGAGGGAAGTGGGTTTCCACCATTTGCAAGCACGCCCGCTAGACTTCCCTAGTGTAGTTCGGATCAACCGGTCGGATGCGGCTGTACCAGCTAAGCTGGGTGTGCGCCGCCCGTCCTGGATTCGTTTCTTGAACACACCCCTCTTGGTAGAGCCATAAGCGTATATAGGCCTATGGGAGAGATAGCGTGTCGAAAAACGACTAAGTTCGTTAAAACGCATGATGCGCATGCGCGCACCAGGACGCTGTTTTGATGGAGCGTGTAGTTACGACCAACATAGGATGGCGCTTTTAGTGTACCGAGATGGTACCCTGTAATCCTTATTGATTGCCTGTTCCTGGCATTAATCAAGACCAGAATTCAACGGGCTTTTCAAATCTGTAAACCATTTCAAAATTGGTTGAGAAATGGCTGAGTTGCCATGGAAAACTCTTCATGATTATCTTCAAAATATTGCCGTGACGTCATAACCACATGGACGCAAAAGTTCTAGAATGCATTTTCCTTCGCTATGTGTCCGGTTTTTATCCTGTAGCTTGCAGTTGTCCAACCCACCGCACTAAAACAATTTTGTAACTCCCCATTTACGGGAGTAATTTGGAACTTCTGATAATTGTTCACGAATATCAATATCTACCTCGGAACACAAATTTGCGGTGAGGCCTTTACGGCCTAAATATGTGAGCCTACAGATGTAGAGGCAGGATGTTCTTTGATGGATGACTCGCCGGATCTTCCGGCCACGCATAAATGTGGTATTTCAATCACCGCCGCACTAATATCATGTAGGTTCTTTCGACTTTCGAATGCAGCAAGTAAACACTGCCCAGTGCGTCTTCAGAGCTGGCTGACTTACCCAGCACCGTGAAGCTTTGTTTTGTATCTTCGCTTGCCTCTAACAATCTCCGCCTGTGATTGGGTTGTTTACACCTTCCATCCGTGCCATCGGTGTACGGGAACTTTCTTCACCACGTAGTACTATCGTATCTCTTGCTGACTGCTCATTAGACATTCTATTAGACCTACAGCACTGAGTGATGTACTCCCACCATGAGTGTTCTTGTGGGAGTCTTGTTTGCGGAAAACAGCTTGCGGGAACCAACCTGCGGGAACTTTCCAGCTTCCGGAGAGCGCATCATTTGACGTCGACTATGGATTGACGTATCAATTGCAGTAACACGGTAGCCTAACTTGAGAATGACTACCAAGTATTCAAGCAACTATACTTCAGTTTAATTATTTCTCTATATAGGTTTTGTTAATTATATTATCCGTAAGAATGGTCCCGATGACTAAAAGGAGTCATAACGGTCTTAGGACCGTTAGTTATAATTTATGTATTTGTTGATAATTATTCTCATTTTCCTCAATGTGTTGCTAACCGCACTATAGTAGGTTCAGTAACCTGTACTGATATATATATCTTGATCATTTGACACCGTATTGATTGTTCTGGTTAGATTATGTATATATATGGCCAGTGGCCCTTCTGTTCATGTTTTGTTTATTCATAGAAAATATAGGACTGCAGTGCACATAGGAAACACTATACAGCAACACTTATATATGCAGCACTTTCTCCCGCCACCAACAATTTTTCACTGAGGTCGCTGTCCGTGCTATAACCCTGTTTAGCCCGGCATGCTACCGACTAATCTTTTCTATTCAGTTCAATAGCATAGGTTCAAAATGATTAGAGACACTTTCTTCATTACATACTCTGTAATATACTCTTCTCTTCCGGTAGTGCGATAATCTCACCCCGCACTCCGGTAAGACTCATAACTCTTAAGATTTTGTCTCTCTTCATGTTCCACTCAGCCTTGTGGCTTTTTAATTGTTTGGATGTCCCCATCCGCACCATGGGCTGATCCGACTCTGGGAAAGTATTGGGGTTTCCGAGCGGTGATGGCCAGGGTGCAGTATCACACGCATTCCCATGTATCTTTGGATACCTAGTAGTTAGCACTTTAAGCCAATGTAGGAAAGCACTGCAAAAACATATTAATTATTATTTATTTTATTTACTGAATAATCCTCCCGCACCGCAGTGCAAAACTGGGCAACTTGTATATAAACCTATGACAGGTAAAACGGTTAGCTCCATAGGACACGGCGACGGGTGAGATACGTACCCCCACCGAATTCCGTTAAAATGTCTGGGCATGATAGTTAGATCTGCCATGCCCCAGCACATTTACGGTGGGTATTCTTCTCTCTTACCCCCACCATAACGATAGAACAATGGTCTAATAATGCTTTCATGAAATGTAATCAATGTCTTGTAATGTTTTATGTGGTTACGGGGCGGGATATCCGGATTCTTATCCACTTCGGAGATCTTGCTACGTAACATGTATGAGCACTGTCTTTAGTATTGATGTCTTCGGGCATCTGTTCCCCGTGACAGCCATGTCTAATAGCTAGGTAGATATCAGCCAGTTGCGGCCTAAAATAATTCTTGTTCTGAAAACAACTAAAAGTGAATTAAGCAAAGCGGAAGGCCCGCATAAATAATGCGGCAACTACTAATTCAGCATAAGAATCACATAAGACGATAACGAGGGAATCCATCGGGAATCCCCCGTCCCATCTTCACGTAAAACAGTACGCACCCCTATAGTCATAATCTCACTAGGTATGGTTGAAATATTAGAGTGGGCCCATTTTTGCCTACTATTCTTCTCCCACTTCAAGCAGTGGCGACACCTTCCCAAGATGGAGGCCCGCGCGAGGCACTTGCCTCTTGCAAGGATTCAGCGACGACGGTCCAAGCCAGGATAATACTCCTCACCCAAACTAGCACTAAGAGTAGTGCCCGCATGAGGCACATCACTTTTCATCTGAGATAACCTTCTTCCTTTCAGCTTAGAGGTATAATAACTTATATTAAGTTAAATAGCTACGTCTCGTGTACGGGAGCCTCCCTTGCGGGGATACCTCTGCGGACCTACGCATCTGTGTGGTACCTCCGGGAGCCCCATGTTTAAAAGTTCATCTACCTGTCTCTATGTCTCGTATTTTCGTATGCTCTTACTGTAGTATTATCTAGCATATTCATAATTGTTTAGGTAAACTCATTATAGACTTATATTTTTAGGTCACCAAATCAAATCTTGTAAGTCCATAGATCACGAAATTGCTATGGACAGGCATACTGGTGACACAAATTCTTGGGATGAGACAGTTGTGTTTATGGTCGCACGGCTCCACCCAAACGATTGAGTTCCATCGGCCTTAGGAGACATTTTTTGTTTCCCGCAGGGCAGTCTCGTACAAGGTCCGTCACCCCGAGACCGGATGCTAACCAGTGTCATCACTCGTCATGCACTTGCAGCGCAGCGAGTCTACATAATACACCGGAATGGCCCGACACTACCCGGCGAGCTACAAGTGGTGCCTGATGTGGGGCTTGAGGAACATTAATAATGACATGCAGCGAACTCATGCCCACACCATATAGTGAGCTCAGTTCAATACCATCTCCGTTCAGCGAGGACTCCCTCGATCAAGAGTAGCCTCCTACGATGGATTCGCAGCACACATGCTCACCGACTATGCCAGAAATTCAATGGAATAAACAACTCCGCACTATAACCTGTTTTCGCCTGTTAGCGATGGCACCTTTCGAGATGCCTCACAGGCGGGAACGGAGTTCAGAACCATATCGGACGTCCGCGACAGGCCAACACCAACAGGGCCGAATCGTGCATGACTCCGACAAAGACCCGATTATGGGCATATCTACAGCCCTTCAGAATACTATCGTTCACCTGTGTCATCTACGGAAACTATGGGCGGGTGATAATCCACATTACAGACAACCTCCCGCACCGCCCCTTCTAGCAGAATGCTATACTCAAGGGGAAACACTGCAGCATTGTCGGGAAGAATCGGCACCACCATTTCGCCGGTATATCAGTCATGCAACACATCATGACCGTCAGCCGACTGCACCACCACCATACGAGGAACGTCAGTCCTCATCTCGGGAGGAACGACTGTGAAATCTTCACAGGAATCTGCCTCCCGTCCATAGACCCATGCCGGTCTATGGTTCTACAGACCCATGCCGGTCTATGGTTCTACAGACGGGGCGGACTCATTAAATTGGAGTACACGTGTCCTGGCTCCACAGCATCAACATCGATGGGAAACACCAACACCACCGCCACCTGCACCACGACCAACCTCAGTATATGCATCAACTTCCCAGATACCCGCACCACCCGGTTTTCAGCCTCTGCATTCTTCCCCTGGTCTTGGCCGAGTCATCCTCCCTCCCGAGTTTAGTGGGGAGAATGACTGGACCAATTACCCAGGTAAAAAAAAGCTTGGATATTCATGAATATCCAAGTCCTGTGGAGCTTGAATAAACCAGCTAATCCCAGCTTTTAATAACTTGGAAAAGCTTGGATTAGCTTGCTGGTATTGGCCACATAAAATTCAAGATAATTCAAGAAAATCCAAGAAAGGCCTAGTTAAAGTAAAATCCAAGAAAATTCCAGATAGCTTGAACATTCAAGAAAATCCGAGCTAACTTGAACATTCAAGATAATCCAAGCTAACTTGCCGGTATTGGCCACTTAAAATCCAAGAATATTCCAGCTAGCTAGAACATTCAAGGAAATCAAAGCTAGCTTGCACGTTCAAGAAAATCCAAGCTTGCTTGAACATTCAAGAAAATCCCACCTAGCTTGGATTTTATTCAGAAAGTCCCAGCTATCTAAAACTTCAAGAAAATCCCAGCTAATTCTAGCTTTTGAAATCGGTTAGCCATGAACATAAAATGCATGCGCGTACACATAAATGCTGCTACACAGAGATTATATATAAATATGTATGCCTAAAAACCAAAATCACCTTCATGGGAGTTGAGTTACTCAATAACAAATACAATTTCAGCCAGCCATTAGCAATGTATGAGTTTCTGACTGATTTCTGTGATATTCTTATAGACATAGATTGTTAATGTGCCATATTATTTAGAAAGTCATCATCACTGCATTAATTACATAGAACTGAAAAAGCTATACCAAAACTGGTAATTCTGAATAAATCTCTGGAAATCAATAGAATACATACCTCAAAATACAGTTCTGTTTCCATTTAAGGTTACTGATGCTAAGCATTCTATCTAACAGTACTGTCAGTGTTTCCAAACTATCATATTTTATATATCCATAGCTGGTAATGATCCATGCAATGAATGTACTGTTTGCTTTTTTACAAAGACTTTTTAAATTTCCCACCAATTTACCAGGTCATGGTCACCTCTAATCATGACTATACAGAACCTGTTCTTGCCATAGTCCAAGCTATTTCAAGATAATCCAAGGTAGCGTAAGTGAGTCTACAAATTCAAGGATATCCAAGTAGCTTGAATTCTTTTATGCCTGACAAAACAAAGTCCTAGAAAATCCAAGCTAGCTTGAATTCTGTCAAATCAGAAAAGTCCAAGCAAATCCAAGAAACTTGCACTTTTTCATGATGATATTCAAAAAGTCCTAGAAAATCCCGGCTAACTTGAATTCTGAGAGGGAGGATTTTCAAGAAGTTCAAGCAACTATATAACGTCCAAGCTAATTCAAGCTGGAATGGGTTGAATAATTTTCCAATAGCTTGGATATTCAAGAAAACCCAAGCTAATCCAAGTTAACTTGAAATTTATTTCACACGGGTATAAGATACAGTTCAAAATCATAAGTCGGACTAACCGCTGGAACGATCGGCAAATGGGTGAATATCTCGCTGCAAAGCTTTCCGGAAAATCCCTCCAAGTTCTTGCGGATCTGGGAATTGATTACACACCCACCTACACACAATTGGAATGAGCACTAATGGAGCGATTTGGCAACACAGCCCTCGGAGAAACCAGTCGTCGTCAACTTAAAAATCTCCGACGACGCGCGGGAGAAACTCTTCCCGAGTTAGCTAGCTGAATCAGGAGGCTAGTCACGCGCCCATATCCTAGCACCAATACGGAGGGCGTTATTCATTTGCATCTCGATACCTTCATCGATGCATTAAGCGGTGAACCCGCCCTAAAAGAAAAACTATTTCTCGGCAACCACGGGAGTTTGGCCCAATTAACGGCAACCGTGGTTCGCATTGAGAACTTTCTGGAGCGGGAGAAGAGTAACTAATGCCAACTCCATCCTATCAACGAGATAGAGGGTGCAGCTATCGTCCCGCCCACTAGTGCTCCCCCCAGTTCATCGGCACCGACCACACAGACACCACCACCACCAGATGTGCAGAATTCCAGTCAGAATCAAGCGCCTGGAGGAAGGAGCCTTGCCCGTAAAGGAGGTTACAACGGGGCCCCCGGGTGCGGGAACCAGCGAAACAACAACAACAATGGCAACATGAGAGAACGTATAGAAGAGATTAACAAGTAAATCTCCGCACTCACCAATTTAGTTACAACACTCAGCACCAACCTCGCCATCACCCAGTTTAGGACAGCAAACACCACCAGCACCGCACCGCCACCGAAGACATGTTTCGGATGCTGTCAGCCGGGACATTGGAGGGAGCGGTGTCCTAACCGACCTCCCTCTACAAGGCCTGCTCCCGACCATAGCACACCGCAACCAGAGAAACAGTCAAACTCCTAAGGGCACCGAATCACAATGAGCCACTTCGGTGCCCGTATCTGTCTCCCGGCTCAACTGCGGCTTTCACGCAACAACGTTCAGTGGCCAACCATCATCCACAGAAATCAGCTTTCACACCAAAATGCACGGCTTCACATATGTCAGTGCCTAAGTTGCCTCACCCATCTGCAGCAAGGACATCCCCCTCTTTCTCCGCACATGACAACCCTTCTTTCCTATGTAAAATGGCAGTAGTAGGTTGTAGCACCTCTGCTGAAACAACGTTTTTGCAAACACCACGTCCCGTCACCAAGACACTAGATTCTCGGTGTCCTCTAGTGGTATGCAGAACACCACCTCATCCAGCATCATGTCCCGCATCCACAGACAGTAGCGACTCGGGAGAAATGATTCACTCCATCTCATGGACTCGCAAGCGCCGACATAGATGGAGGAACGCACATCCTTGGCGACATCATTGTTTCTTCTGTGCTTCACCATATGAAGCATTGCAGGAAATGGCTTGCACAGGTCGAACTTATCTGTCATCCCGTACGCGCTGCCGTCTACACTAATACCGCCTACACCGAAACAGCAACAACACCACCATCACCATTGCTACCCCCAGCTCCGTCTTCACCGCAGTCTTCACACCAGCGGCGACGGCGAATTGGCCCTTTCCTCACTCAGCCATCTACAACCTTACAAGATGCAATACGGAAACAGTCGGAATACATACAGAGTGATGCTGCTCCAACGCCATTATCACGGACTGCATCATTGAAAACTCTTCCGCAGGTACATCGCAAAGTAATATACAAATGTGCCTGTCTGTTTAGTGGCGTTTCCACCAGTGCCACCGTCGACACCGGTGCTTCTATTACAGTATTTAACCAGCGCTTATATGAGAGCATCCCACCTCATAAGAAGCCTCCCCTTAAGCCTACCAATATTTACCTACAGACGGCTACGGGAGCAGATGTACCCATAGCCGGTGTAGTTAATTTAGTTATCTAAATAGAGAAGATGCAATTCATTCAGCGAGTTGTCATCGCCTCTATTCATAACGATGCCTTACTTGGCTCTGATTTTCTCAGTGCCAGCGAAGCCGTCATCCACGGCAGACAACAGGAACTCGACATACACGCCCGACGCATACCTCTCAGACCAGCATCGTCATTATACGATTATTGTGCAGTGACCTATAGGGATAGGCTCCTCGAAGGTTGCCGCCAACAGGCGGCAGTGGACCCGCGAGGGCCCGGAGACACGTAAATCAACAAAGTATCGTATATAGTGCAGAGGAGATACTGAAGGCCTCCGTGTCTAACGAAGGATGAATTAACATCCTACTGTAGTACCGTCTAGTCGGCGTATTGTTCAGGCAGCCAAGATTTTTGGTTCATTTGGTCTCAGTAAGTGGACATACGTGGTATGTGGATGACAATCCACACCCAGGGCACTCAAGTCTCTGCAAAACAAATTCTGTGGCAGTGTTTTGTCGGAGATGCTCTGCAGGCAAGGCCGGGGAAAACGGTCAAAGTTCGTATTCTGTTGGCAGATATGTACGGATCAGACTGTCAGTTGCCCCTTAGCGTGAGCTCAGATGGTGATTGCTATCGACTGGGTCGCCGGCCGGTCGTCTTGATCATGTCAGTTCATCTGTGTGATCAAGATGGCTCAATGTACAGTCAGGCCATGGCAAGCGTTCGTATTGCGAGTCATGCCTCCTGTGAACAGAGGTCATGAAAAGTGATTCTTTGGGAAGCAGGAGGGTATGTGTGTGAGACAGTGTAACATGTCACTTGCCGGACGGGTGGAGCAGTCGGGTGCCCAGGTACCCATGGGCTGCATGCTCTGTTTAGTACGATCTGTGCAGGGCCTCTCAGCTAAAATGACGTCAAAGTACGATCTACGCGAAGACCGTAGCTGCGATGCGTCTAGCGGACATCGCTTCCATGGTACGGTCCATGTTGGGCTACGGCCCCTTGCCAAAATGACCCTATTGGCATCCAGTACTGTGTTCACTCGGCTCGGGACTCATCAGTGTGCATCTTGACTCTGTCCCGGATTATGTCCCCCTAACTTGGACAGGTCTTTATCTCAGGCATATACGGAAAGGTACCTAGCCTGGGATGTGGGGAACTGGGCGTCCGTCCGGCGTGGCGGGGACAGTAAACCACACCGGGAAGGCCAAAGGGTACAAGTGAATATTATCAAGTACCGCCACAGTAGAGGAACAGATCTTATGGGCCACCGCACCACAGTTAGGAAGCAACACACACATCGCCATGCTGGAACCCGACCCTGATTATATGATCGCCTCACAATGCACAAGTCCCCGCATAATAGTTGGACACTACTAATAAAGGGAAGATACCTTTTAGAGTGTTCAATGGTACCGCAGATCCCATCACTCTGGAACCCGGAGTACGTTGCGGTCATTTAGTGGACATAATCTCATTGGAATCACCTGCACTTTCTGACACAACACCGCAAATGACTAATGATTTACCCGAACATTTACACGATTTGTATCTACGTGCCACTGTTAGATTACTGCAATCACAAAAACGAGAAATTCAGAAACTACTACATAAATATCGCAATAGTTTTTCCTCCAGAGATATGGATCTCGGAGAAACTCATCTCGTACGACACTCCATCGATACAGGCAATAATCGCCCTGTGGGAGCAAGTGGCTATCGACGTGCTCGGACCCTTGAATACGACGGATGATGGAAATAAATACATCCTCCTGTTACAAGATTATTTTATGAAGTGGGTAGAAGCATTTGCTCTGCCGGACCAGGAGGCATCCACCGTAGCAGAGGTCTTGGCCAGCAATGTGTTCTGCCGCTTTGGTATGCCCTATGAGTTGCACTCTGATCAAGGAAGTAATTTTGAGACCCGGCTCATATCAGAGCTCTGCAAATTATTCCATATCGTCAAAACAAGGACAACTCCCTACCACCAACGAAGCGATGGGATGGTAGAGAGGTTCAACAGAACTCTCGCGGAGATGCTTCCCAAGGAAACACGCCTTGATTGTAGAGATTGGGACCTACGGCTCCCATATGTACTCATGGCTTACCACACGTCAGTACATTCCAGGACGGGCTACACCCCTGCTCGGTTAAGGATAGGCCGTGAATTAGTCTTACTTCTGGATCTGGCCATGCCACGAATACCAGGAGAGAAAAATTCACCATCTCTCTGTCGAACTCTTGTGGCAAAGGATAGAACACGCCCATGAGTTAGTGAGAGAAACTCTATCCACTGCACACCAGCTGCAAAAGAGATGGCACGACCAGAGGGTGCATGGAGATCTGTATGAAGCAGGAAGAATGGTTTGGGTACACGATTCACGACGGTCTGCAAACGTGCCAAGTAAACTGAGTTACCAGTGGAAAGGCCCCTATGTGGTAGTAGGTAAGACGTCGGACGTGACCTACCATATCCGTGCTTCGGATGGCCTGACCTCAGTCATCCACTTCGATCGACTTAAACCTTGTGTCAGTGACGACCCAGCACCAGAGCTCGGACTGGGCATTTCTCGTGACACTGGCACCCAGACATATATTTCTACGGAAACGGAAATTAGTATACCCATGGTTAGCGCAGAGAACCGCCGTGCTATTTCAGCCCCAGTTCTACCAAGGGTGAACAAGTGGCTAATGCTGACGACGATGGCGAGATACGTACTCGCCCTCTCCCTCCTCAGCATGGGTCCACTCGATCTGAGAAGTCGTATCTGAAGAATTTTGTGTTTGTTTTGTCCGAGGGACCAGATGGAAAAGTTGTTCCTCCAATCTCTTCCCATTCCCACCCACTTCATGCTATGCCCACCATCATAGAGTTACCACAAGCGGAAGCTGAGGCTGACCCAAGCCATGCTTCCTGTGGAGTGGAACATATGATGAATAGCATGGAAATGAAGAGGCTGGATGAAGCCGTAGCGTGTCTAGAACCGCAGAACCGTACGCGACCACCTCCCGAAACCGCCAGACCAATTCCCACCCAAATAAGACCCATATCCATCACCGCACCACCACCCAAAATCCAACTGGCATCCTTTATCTATACACCAAGTTCGGACATCACCAGCCCAGTCCATTTCACACTACACTCGTCGTCTGTTGACCGTCAATCTTCAGATAAGACGAGAGACTGCTGCAACAGAGGTGACATTCCGCACCAACCACCATTACCCCCCCCCACCCCGCGGTGGGCAGGGAAGCAACCTGTTCAGCAGACTTTCAGCTCAAATTTTCCTGGTGTCTAAAAATTATGCCAGGACACCAACCGTCATGTAATAGGAGATGACCACATCCCCCTGTCCAAAGGCCACCCCATCCCATAGGCCTACCGTGAGCAGTCAGACCATCACACAAGACAGAACGTCAACACCTACAAGAACACACCTGCCTTCCAGACTGGATACGTCAATTCATCATTGCGCGTACATCTCATACTTACTCAGTTATACTCAGCATAACAGAGACATTCAACGTCGGCAACAACAGCATTTAGCAGCACCTACCGGTATTAATTAATTCCCGGTAGAGACATAAATATTCCCGCAACAAATTCCTCCCGCACAAATTACGGGTGAAATAATATCTCCAAATTTACCAAATTTCTTTTTCACGAGTGAGATGACAAACCTCCCAAACACTCTTGATATACTAGTATATCGGCTCTAAATTCAATAATATTCAGAATTATAAAAAGTTAGGTGCCCCTAATGGGCAGGTGGATGTACACAGTCATGCACGTGACAGACCGTATCCACTGCGCATGCGCATACTGGTACTTCCGTTACTAACTATTGGCTGACATAGAAGCAACTATTCAAATAACCAAAGGACCAGGCCTCCGTGGGGTGGAGAGGTCGGGATCCTGTTAGGGAGGTAAGTATGTCATCTCACTCGTGAAAAAGAAATTTGGTAAATTTTCTTATTTCACATCATGAGAACTTACTTACCTCCTTAACACTCTTGATAAAAGCCAGAATTTTAAAGTCAATTTGGCGGGAGGGAGGCAAGGTCCTGAAAACCATCACAACCTCGAAGAGACTAGCTCTTTGAATTTTCAAGAGATTTAAAAACATCTGAAATTGTATCTGAAACACAATTAGGAATAGAATTTTGCATCGGATAATTGACCGATGAAGAGAGATTGATAAAAAACCAAATTTGCTCCCTCCCCCCCCTCCCCCTCTTTCTGAGGAAGGTTAGGAAAAAACGCTGCTCTAAATGACTAGCACGTTCTCTAATACTTGATGAAAAGTATTACTAGACATTGGAAAAAAGAAGAATTGCTTCATTTTCAAAAAACTCTCTGAAAGAACCACAATTAAGAGACATTAACCATCACCATATTAAAAATAAAAAATATGACACCATCACCAAGACAAAAAACAAAATGGTCACATATACTGACCTCTGATGTCTTGGGCGCAGCACTCATCTCTTCCCCCACCGGATGAAGATAATTGTACCAGCTAATAGTAGGGATACCCTACCAATAAATGTGATATTTGTAAATAGCAGATGAGGAAAACTAATTACAAATACATACCTCTACATTATTTATTTTCTGAGGACTGAGACTGCGAGCGGGTTAGAAGTGTCACGAAGGTAATGGTCGGTAAAACTTGATTCACAGTGCCACTGGGCTACTGACATAATGTCTTCAATAGAAACACCATTAAATAATGCCATGGAAGTTACCACACCACGGACACTATGAGCCTTGGCTCTATCTACTTGGATTCCAGTGGCTGTCTTATGACAGAATTGAATACATTCTACTATCCATCTGGAAATAGTGTCTCTTGACGCCCTACCATGGGGTTCAATATATGACAACCATAGGGAACATGGGTCCGTCCGCCAAACCTAAGTTCTTCTCTTGTACTTATTTAAAGCACGGACAGGACACCATACTTTAGCACCCGAGGATCATATCTGGTTAAGGCAGGTAAAATAATAGGTTTACCCGGATATTTTAAAGATTGATTCTTAGCCAAGAAATTCAATCTTGGTAGAAGCTTAAGGCCTTCACCTGTAACTATATAATGGTCAGGCTCAGCAGACAAGGCATGAATTTCACTCCTGCGTCTGGCGCGACTAAAAATACAGTTTTAAGTGTAAATAATTTTACAGATATAGCACTAAGTGGTTCAAAAGGTTTATCACTCAAAACCTGCAGAACCAGAGAAAGACTCCATGGCAGTGGTGGGGCTGGTATCCGCCTGACTGACTTCTTACTACCTGCCCAGTAGGGGAACCTTACTTTTTACTCTGAGTGTTTTATTGAGTGAAAGCCAATATTTAGCAATATCAAAGAGTATTAGGGAGGTAAGTATACTCTTGAAGTGAAAACAGCTAAATCTACATACGTCAAACACACGTCATAACAGTCGATATTATTAAGAGAGCAAGATGCCCGCATTGTCGTCAGTCACGAGTAGGATTTTGCTACCGAAAAGTTGAATTCGACAATGGATTGATCAAAGTTACGACAGCATCCGATAGGTCATCTGTGCTCTAAAGTAATTCTGTCCCACCCATGGGCTCGGCCATTACAGAGTGAAATACCCTCAGGGTTCGATAAAGTTGGCATTCACGCCGCCACTCCCTCCCCCTGCCCACACCTGGCGGCCATAAAAACGTCACCTTCACCACAGTATCATCCACAGATAACAAGTCACGCGTATCAGATTCAAATCACCAACATGGCAGAAACACAGACACTCAGATTGACTGTATTCACAATCTCCGAACGATGGCATTGTTAATTGTAATAACTGTGTCACACATTTTTGCGAGTTGTACTGTAATTTAACCATTATTAAATGGTACTAATGTGTCTGGTCTAGGCCGGGATGGAGCTAGTTCTACCCATTGAGGAGAATGCTTGGCCAGCCCTCCCGCTCGGAAAACTATCTTGACGGGATCAGTAACGTTGATCTACCGCATGAATAGATCTGTTTAAACCACACATCAAATTACTTACAACTTTACTGTTAAATTTTTTACTAAGACCACAACTGCTCTACCGTGCTACAAATCATTAGCACATGGGCCGGTAAAGCGCCATCAAAAATCTGACAGTAAAATTACAGAGAGAATTCAAAAATTCTCTTCCTTGCGTTCCAGCCTATAATCGACATGGGCTGAGAACTACCTATTACAGACACCCACTAAGATGCATGTTTAAGAACTCGCGCAAGTACGGGACATTATAAAGATCTTGATGTAACATATATATTTCTATATCTCGCTTCTGCAACAGACTACACCTCAGCAACAGCATTTTGGCCGTCGCCATAAACAGCATATATGTTTCCGATCAACCACATGCTTTTTAGAGCCACGTGATATTTACTGCTATTTCCAGTAAGTTGGATCAAACGCTTTAAACAAAAGAGCCGCCCAAAGACGCGACTACCACAGCGTGATGGAGGAGTAGCGAGGGTGAGTCCGGGAGATTACCACTGACGTCACCTGGCTCCCACACACCCCATCGAGCGCTCCAGCCTGAAATAAAAATAGGCAAGTTTTTAAGCATCAATCTGGAGAACCGCCTCACGCTAATTAAAAGGTGAGGCTCCGCAAAGAAAAAGTAGTACCACGTTTCTATGTTGATCGAAGGCTGTTAAATGCGCGAAATTAAGACAAGTTTAACGAGCCATTCCTCCTATAATTAAAAGTACTCCCTTTATACGGGAAGAATTAATCCCCTGATGTCCAGGCCAGAAAACGAGTAAACTTTCACATAAGAATGACCGAATCACCTGTTAAAACCTTTAGGTGTGGTCATCCGCCGCCTGTGACGTCACCAAATAGTATAAAAGGAGGAAGCGTGCTCTGAAACTTTGTCTTCCCACCAAAACTCGACACCAGGGAAGAACATAGCATTAGGCTTCTTTCGTGTCGCAAACCAAATTCTGCTGTTTTACTTCTTATTATTTCATTATTATATTTGGCCTGGAAAGTTATAAACAATGAAGAGATAGGGCATTAGGTTTTGAATAAGGTTCCCGCAACCAACTACCATGCGGGAACACGATGTCACTCCTTGAAGATTTAGCGTTACCGGATTCGTCTGAAGAAGAATCGGTACCAGTTCCAAAACGGTTCCCGTGCAACTCGTTGTTACCTAGCGGAGAGCCATGTACCAGAACTTTCACTAGAAAATCCGACCGCACACTTCATGTTAATAAGGATCATCTTTTCCAGTCAGCCTTTTGTGTGACGTGCCAGTATCTCTACACCACTACTTGCTACGGGGTGACACACACGCTCCGTTATCATCACCGCATGCTAGAAGTGATGTTAGTTCCTGGGGAAGAGAATGAGGATCGTGCCGTTTTAGCCACCTGTTTCGAATCTCAGCTCCCGGTCAAAGTTCTTCCGACCGAGAAAATGGCCCGCACGAAGAACACTACTCGCAGATATCCTGTTAGCCATCATCTGCCTGCGGCTACCGCAAGCAACATACCGACAGGCAGATGTGAAATCCTGCCCGCAGCCGCATCTGGAAGCGTTACGCCGGTACCAGTCACTTCATCCACACCAGTCCTGAAGCGGAGTAAGAAGCAAGTCTCCCGCAGAATCCAGTTCGGCAGCACCCGCATCAGTTATTAGCCATCCGGCTACGGTCACTACACCCACCACCATAGTGTCTAAGACAGTGTTAGCCAGTCAGCCAATTTCGGTAGTGATTATGACACCTGCGGAAATAGACATTCCAAGTTACCCGCAGTCACCATCTCCGCACGAACTTACTAAAGACGAGGGACCAGGACCGTCGCAGCCTGTGACAATTAGTGTAACTCCGACCAGTTATTCAGCATCCGCCTCCTTACCTTTCTGACCCAGCAATCAGAAAGGGAACCACGCCGGAACGTCCATACGCGGGAAAGAGACGGATCGCCCACACACAGGATATCCAGCCCGTGCCTAACATCACCGCAAGTCGTCTATTAAAGTATGTTAAGTTTCGGAAGATGTCGTCTCCTGCCATATCCGCTCCCGCACCATGGCTTCAGCCTACGGTACAGCTTACCGCCATCACCACGACAGCTACAGCGACCACCACAACAGCTACAACAGCCACCACGATGACTACCCTCACTACAGCATCAGTGACATTGGCAACCACTAGTACTGCCGCTGCTATACGGATGGATATATTAGAACCAGCGGTAACTGTGAGAGACATTATGAACGCGCATATTTCTGCCACCATCACTTCAGATGTTTCCGACAGAGCCATTAATAGTGAAAGCATCTCAGCAATGACAGTGCATCCACCGCGACCCACCACCGTCAGTCGCGGGACCCAGACTCAATGGGAAAATTTCGCTGCAGAGGTGTGATCATTTGTAATACATCAGAAATATCAATAGGCGATTCGTGGAAATGTATTATTACTTTATTTTTTAAATACTTTTCTTCTTGTTATATATGTTAGATCAATTGAATCCCATCCTTAGGGTGACTACGGTTATCCGACACAGCCGCACACTTCAGTGCCAGGTTGTGTCTCACAGGAAATGAGCACTGCGGACTCCGATGTAAGAACGTCATGTGCGACGTAAAGAATACAACATCCCGCAGTGCAATAACGTCACGATCCCGTCATGCAGTCTCAGCTACGCAGGGGCTGCCTGATAAACCAACTTTTAGTTTTTATTATTATATATCTTATTTTTCTTATTATTTCTCTTCCTGTCTCAGATGTCAGGAAGGATATGGGGCCAGTTGGAGCTGCCCGTTGCGGACCCGCAATAACGGGCCACAAATATATATTTTATATAATGATAATAATAGGTGATACGTGTTGCTTGCCCCTTTATTTGCCCAAGTGCGGTGTGATTTAATTAATAAATACCTCATAAGTGTATGTTACATGGTCTATATATACCGTGTCTTTTTCTTATTATATTTTTATATATATTTAAAAACTTAAATTGTGGTACGTTGGAGCTTGGGTGTTCTCTGCGGAGATCATGATTATCCGCACTTGGAGAGAACACCAATGTGAGCTATTGTTTAGAATCATCTACCAAATAAAGTTATAGCACGCACCGTAATATTATTAATAAAAAAAAAAGAAAAAAAGAAAGGCCTGGAAAAATAATTCCAGGTCAAAATTGGAAACTAAAAGTATGCCTCCCCCTCCTGTTGGCACCTCTATGTGCTCTGTCTCTTGAATACACGTCTATTGCGTCACTACTCCTCTCCGGCCACGCGCCTACCTGGGAAGTCTATAATTCCCGCCTAGCGTATGTCCGTGCGTCGATCTGCCATGCGTGATCGTTTGCCACGGATGTCAAACTAGGAGGAGGTGATGTAGTTCGGATCGACTGGTCGGATGCAGCCGTACCAGCTAAGCTGGGTGCGCGCCGCCTGTCCTGGATTCGTTTCTTGAACACGCTCCCCTGGGTAGAGCCATAAGCATATATAGGCCTATGGGAGAGATAGCATGTCGAAAAACGACTAAGTTCGTTAAAACGCATGATGCGCATGTGCGCGCCAGGACGCTGTTTTGATGGAGAGCGTAGTTATGACCAAGATAGGAAGGCACTTTTAGTGTACCGAGATGGTACCCTGTAATCCTTATTGATTGCCCGTTCCCGTTAAATCTGGCATTAATCAAGACCAGAATTCAACGGGCTTTTCAAATCTGTAAACCATTTCAAAATCGGTTGAGAAATGGCTGAGTTAGCCATGGAAAACTCTTCATGATTATCTTCAAAATATTGCTGCGACGTCAGAACCATGTGGACGCAAAACTTCTAGAATGTTCTAGAACATTCGGCTGTGGTATTATTAGCTACGCGCTGATTGGCTGTTGCTCGAACGATGATTGGTTGGAGCCTGCACCTGTGACGTCATGAGGAGTATAAAAGGAGACGCGATCCAGTGATCGACAGCATTCTCGGCCAGGGGCCGAACAGGTTGGAGCTGTACCAGCTACTACCAAGCGCGACAGACAATACACATTTTCCTTCGCTATGTGTCGGGTTTTTATCCCGTAGCTTGCAGTTGTCCAACCCACCGCACTAAAACAATTTTGTAACTCCCCATTTACGGGAGTAATTTGGAACTTCTGATAATTGTTCACGAATATCAATATCTACCTCGGAACACAAATTTGCGGTGAAGCCTTTACAGCCTGAATATGTGAGTCTACAGATGCATTTCAATCGCCGCCGCACTAATATCGTGTAGGTTCTTTCGACTTTCGACCGCAGCAAGTAAACTCTGCCTGGTGCATCTTCAGAGCTGGCTGACGTACCCAGCACCATGAAGCTTTGTTTTGTATCTTTGTTTGCCTCTAACAACCCCCGCCTGTGATCGGGTTGTTTACACCTTCCATCCGTGCCATCGGTGTATGTGAACTTTCTTCACCACGTAGTACTATCATATCTCTTGCTGACTGCTCGTTAGACATTCTATTAGGCCTACAGCACTGAGTGATGTACTCTTGCGGGAGTCTTGTTTACGGAAAACAGCTTGCGGGAACAAACCTGCGGGAACTTTCCAGCTTCCGGAGAGGGCATCATCTCACGTCGACTACGGATTGACGTAGTATCAATTTCAGTAACACGATAGCCTAACTTGAGAATGACTACCAAGTATTCAAGTAACTATACTTCACAGTTTAATTATTTCTCTATATAGGTTTTGTTAATTATATTATCCGTAAGAATGGTCCCGATGACTAAAAGGGACCGTAACGGTCTTAGGACCGCTAGTTATAATTTCTGTATTTGTTGATAATTATTCTCATTTTCTTCAATGTGTTGCTAACCGCACTATAGTAGGTTCGTTAACCTGTACTGATATATATATATATCTTGATCATTTGACACAGTATTGATTGTTCTGGTTAGATTATGTATATATATGGCCAGTGGCCATCCGTTCATATGTTTTGTTTATTCATAGAAAATATAGGACTGCAGTGCACGTAGGAAACACTATACAGCAACACTTATATATGCAGCACTTTCTCCTGCCACCAACAATTTTTCACTGAGGTCGCTGTCCGTGCTATAACCCTGTTTAGCCCGGCATGCTACCGACTAATCTTTTCTATTCAGTTCAATAGCATAGGTTCAAAATGATTAGAGACACTTTCTTCATTACATACTCTGTAATATACTCTTCTCTTCTGGTAGTGCGATAATCTAGCCCCGCACTCCAGTAAGACTCATAACACAGATTTTCTCTCTTTTCATGTTCCACTCATCCTTGTGGCTTTTTAATTGTTTGGATCTCCCCATCCGCACCATGGGCTGATCCGACTCTGGGAAACTATTGGGGTTTCTGAATGATGATGGCCAGGGTGCGGTATCACACGCATTCCCGTGTATCTTTGGATACCTAGTAGCTAGCACTTTAAGCCAATGTAGGAAAGCACTGCGAAAACATATTAATTATTATTTATTTTATTTACTGAACAATCCTACCGCACCGCCGTGCAAAACTGGCCAACTTGTATATAAACCTAATGACAGGTAAACCGGTTAGCTCCATACGACCCAGTGACTAGCGAGATACGTACCCCCACCGAATTCCGTTAAAATGTCTGGGCATGATATTTAGATCTGCCATGCCCTTGCGGGAAGGACATTTACGGTGGGTATTCGTCTCTCTTACCCCCACCATAACGATAGAACAATGGTCTAACAATGATTTCGTGAAATGTAACCAATGTCTTATAATGTTTTATGTGGTTACGGGGTGGGATGTCCGGATTCTTATCCAGTTCGGAGATCTTGCTACGTAACATGTAGGAGCGCCGTCTTTAGTATTGATGTCTTCGGGCATCTGTTCCCCGTGACAGCCATGTCTAATAGCTAGGTAGATATCAGCCAGTTGAGGCCTAAAATAATTCTTGTTCTGAAAACAACTAAAACTGAATTAAGCAAAGCAGTAGGCCCGCATAAATAAAGCGGCAACCACTAATTCAGCATACCAAGAATCACATAAGACGGTAACGAGGGAATCCATCGGGAATCCCCCGTCCCGTCTTCACATAAAACAGTATGCACCCCTATAGTCATAATCTCACTAGGTATGGTCTTTTCTTTCTAAAGCATTTTTTGGTTTAAATATTAGAGTGGGCCCATTTTTGCCTACTATTCTTCTCCCGCTTCAAGCAGTGGCAACACCTTCCCGAGACGGAGGCCCACGCGAGGCACTTGCCTCTCGCAAGGATTCAGCGACGATGGTCCATGCCAGGATAATACTCCTCACCAAAACTAGCACTAGGAGTAGTGCCCGCATGAGGCACATCACTTTTTGTCCAAGATAACCTACTTCCTTTCAGCTTAGAGGTATAATAACTTATAGTAAGTTAAATAGCTACGTCTCGTGTATGGGAGCCTCCCTTGCGGGGATACCTCCGCGGACTTACAAGCCTGTGTGGTACCTCCAGGAGCCCCATTATTAAAAGTTCATCTACCTGTCTCTATGTCTCGTATTTTTGTATGCTCTTACTGTAGTATTATCTAGCATATTTATAATTGTTTAGGTAAACTCATTGTATAGACTTATATTTTTAGGTCACCAAATCAAATCTTGTAAGTCCATAGATCACGAAATTGCTATGGACAGGCATACTGGTGACACAAATTCTTGGGATGAGACAGTTGTGTTTAATGTTCGCGACGATGGTCGCACGGCCCCACCGGAACGATTGAGTTCCACCAGCCTTAGGAGCCGGTTTTTGTTTCCCGCAGGACAGTCTCGTACAAGGTCCGTCACCCTGAGACCGGATGCTAACCAGCGTTGACATAATACACCGGAACGGCCCGACACTACCTGGCGAGCTACACCTAGGTCTTACTCAAGACGGTCGCAAAAGACTCGAATCTAGCAAAAAATGCTAATACGGCATTGGAATTTAAACATGACTTTAATCTTTCTTTTATACTAAGTGAATAAAAGGCTCCTATGAGTAATATAGGATTGAAAAGATGATGATGACCTAGGCATTATTAAGGATAACCACGAAAACGCGATACATCACGAAAACTGGCAACATTTTTATAAAGAGTATAAAAAGCAAATAAACCACAAAATACTCCATCAACATAAATTAGGGAGGATTGAGACATTCCTAGGATTAAAGAACTCTCAAAACAGTAAGCTGACACAGTGCAAAGTTATAAAAACTTAGTTCGAATATTTTGCAGACTGTTCTGCTTGCGAAATAATTGAAAAGTGAATCCGTTTCCTATTTGGGCTCCAATGCCCATGTGTGGGCATGCTTAGTGACAGGCGTCACCAGGGAGTGAGTACAGACTGGTGCCAGTCTTTACCAGGATATATGCTGGGGGTGTACCCTACCAGTCGCCTGGTTGAGGGTATATATTAATATGGAATAAGCGTATGGAGGAATGCAAGCAAGCATAAAAATCTTATTCTGGTGGCTAAATGCAGATTAGTTGATTTAGCAAGTAGTGATTGAATGGTAAGTATGTTTTATATGTTTACCCGCAAGGGGGGGGGGGGGGGGAATCACAATTAGTAAGACCCAAATATAAACTGACCACAGATGAACGCTCTGGAGTCATCTACAAAATCGAATGTGACCAATGTGAGGGGACATATATAGGTGAAACCAAAAGGCCTCTCAGCACCAGAGTCCAACAACATCTTAAAATCAATTCCAACTCAGCTATGGCAGAACACACAGAATCCACTGGCCACATCATCCCCGCCAGCAGTGCCTCGGTCATCAACATCAATACCAACTTACAGGCGTCACCAGGGAGTGAGTACAGACTGGTGCCAGTCTTTAAAAGGGTATATGCTGGGGGTGTACCCTACCAGTAGCCTGGTTGAGGGTATATATTAATATGAAATAGGCATATGGAGGAATGCAAGCATAAAAATCTTATTCTGGTGGCTAAATGCAGATTAGTTGATTTAGCAAGTAGTGATTGAACGGTAATTGACTGTTTTTGTGGTTTAAAAACAACTTAAGGTGTTGACGGGCTTGTGGTAAGTTTTGATGTGGTGTTGTCTGAAGAGTCTGCCAAGGTGTTCTAATAGGCCTTGAATGTATGGAAGTCCGACTAGTGGAAGTTTTTCAACATCTGGTTGTTTATTACGAGGTAGGGGAGGTGGTTTTCTCACCCACGAAGTGTAACCGTTGGCTAGGAGAGACTGTTGGATGTGATGCTGTTCTTCTTTTTTGTCTGATGTTTCTGTGATGATGGAGTCTGCGCGGTGAAATAGAGTTCTGACGACTGACCTTTTGTGTTCCAAATGGTGATTAGAGTGAAAATTTAGATATTGATCTGTGTGTGTTGGTTTTCTGTACACTGTAAGTTTGGTAGTTCCCGAATCACTGACATATACCAAGACATCCAGGAAGGCAATCTGGCATCTTCTTCGACTTCGCTGTTGAATTGAATGCATTGGTCGATACCGTTGAGGTGATCAGTGAAAGGTTGGATGTTGTAGTGGTGCAGGCATGTGAACATGTCATCCACATACCAGGGAATATTTTGTTGGAAAAAAATTGCGTAGCAGTCACTGCTAAACAAATCGAATAATGCATAGCAGTTCATAGCACTTGTATAGCAAACAAACTGTGTTGAAACTGGTTGGTGTTCCAAAGGGGAAATGTTTCAAAACATGTTTGCATGATCAAAAACGGCTTTTTTCATCTACACATGCTATGAGCAAGTGAATCTGAAAACAACCGAAAAGCATAATTTTCCGATTTCGCAAAACGTTTTCCCTATGGAATGCAGGACTGGTTCCAATGTAGCAGTCATTGATACATGTACTACACCGGGAGCTAGCCAATATTTTCAAGCTGAGAGAATTCATGATTTTTATAATGTATTGGCGCTTCGATCATGTTTTTCAAGCCACGAACAGAATAAATATGGAATGTAGTCTTTTCTGATATGTTTTTGAAATAATCTAGATGGAGATCAGTGTTAAAATGTGTAATATAACCAGGGTTCGAAATTAGTGAAAAGTTGATGGTAGTCCGAAGGACTACCATACTTGGCAAATCAGTAGTCCGTCTAAAAAATTAGTAGTCTGTAAGGTGTGTAATATGCGACACGTAGTTAACACAAATTGCACAAATGTGACATGAACAGATTGTTGAATAATTAATATTCGACTTCTGAGAATATTGAGGATAGTGTATGTCTTCAGGTCTACAGTAGCCAGTATTGTCATTTGTCAGTATAACATATGTCAGATTCAGAATATGCATGTACTGGCTCTGTCCAAGGTCAGGGAGTATAGGAAACCTAAAACAAGAGGCCCATACCCAAAAATACATATAAAAACAATTTCGGCCTCAAAGTCCATCAAATAAAAAAATCTAATATGGCCACCAAACATGCTATATTTTGATTGGCCCATGGCGGCCATGTTTTTTGACGGATCAACTTCTCTTGAACAAACTTTAATGGACCTTAGGCCCTAATCATATCTGCCCAATTTTGGCCCGATCCCTTCAGCGCTTCTGGAGAATAAGTAATTTTCACTACAACTAGGTCAACCAAGATGGCCGCCGAACCATTTGAACACTCAAGTTCCCTTGCCATAAATCATATCTCATGAGGTTTGCATCAATCCCCCAAGCCGTGTCGGAGAAGATTTTTAAAGACGTTTCCTAAAATCGGCCTAAATCCAAGATGGCCGCCGGACAAATTGGCCGATCGGGTTCATTTGAACCAACTTAGATCTCTATGCCCTATGAATGCTTCCTCCCAAATATAATTGAAATCGGCCTGGTGGTTGTTGAGAAGAAGTCGTTTAAAGAATTCCCCATTGCTTTACTATGGGCCCATTGCTTTACTATGGGAGCCTTTGGCGGGAAAACAAACCAAGATGGCAGTCAAAGTGTTTATCCGACAGTCTCGAAAGTGGCATATTTGAACTCGCCACACTGATAAGCATATATAAAGCAATTTTCGCCATCAAAATACATCAAATACAAAAAAGCCAATATGACCTAGAAACGCTGAATTTTGATTGGTCGATGGCGACCATGTTTTTAACGAACAAACTTCCCGTGAACAAACTTTAAAGGCGCTTGGTCCCTACGCATATTTACAAAATTTCAGCTCTATCCCTTCAGCGGTTCGGGAGAAGTCGTTTTCGCGAAAACTAGGTCATCCAAGATGGCCGCCAAACAAATCGGCCAATCAGGTTGCCTTGAACAAACTTGGGTCTACCGCTGCCACAGATGATGTGTCATGAGGTTTGAATCAATTCCTCCAGCGGTTTCGGAGAAGATTCTTTAAAGTGTTTCTAAAAATCAGCCATTTTGGCCGATGGACATCTTGGATTTTGACCGATCCACTTCATTTGAACAAACTTAGATCTCTATGCCCTATAACTTGCTTCCTCCAAAATATAATTGAAATTAGCCCAGTGGTTCTTGAGAGGAAGTCGTTTAAAGAATTCCCTATTGCTTTACTATGGGCCCATTGCTTTACAATGGGAGCCTATGGCGGGAAAACAAACCAAGATGGCAGCCAAACCGTTTATCCGATAGTCTTGAAATTGGCATATTTGAACTCGCCACACTGATAAGCATATATAAAGCAATTTTTGCCATCAAACTACATCAAATACAAAAAAGCCAATATGACCAACAAACGCTAAATTTTGATTGGTTGATGGCCCCCATATTTTTTAACGTACGAACTTCCCTTGAACACACTTGAATGGACCTTGGTCCCTAAGCATATTTACCAAATTTCAGGTCTACCCCTTCACCGGTTCGGGAGAAGTAATTTCCGCGAAAACTAGGTCATCCAAGATGGCCGCCAGGCAAATAAGCCAATCAGGTTGCCTTGAACAAACGTGTGTTATGAGTTTTGAATCAATTCCTCCAGCGGTTTCGGAGAAGATTTTTTAAAGTGTTTCTAAAAAGTGGCTATTTTGGCTGGCGCCCATCTTGGATTTTGGCCGATCGGCTTCATTTGAACAAACTTGAATCTCTATGCCCTAGGGATGCTTCCTGCCAAATATAATTGAAATCGGCCCAGTGGTTCTTGAGACGAAGTCGTTTTAAAGGAAAAGTTGACGGACGGACGGACGATGGACGGACACATGACGGACGGTCGCCACGACATAAGCTCACTTGGCCTTTCAGGCCAGGTGAGCTAATAACACGTATTGGCAGATTTGGCAATTACATTGATTGGAAGCTGTTGCTGCTTAAGGCAGCAACACATCCCAGTCAAATTATTTTCAAAAAAATCAATAATGTACCTCCCATGAATATTGTGATTTCATTGACTAGGGTTCACATATATTTTGTAACTTACCAACCTACATCACATATCCCTTTTAACTGGTAGGCTAAACAAAGTACACATCATTCAATACAATGTACATGTAAGAAGGCTGAATAGTGTTAGTGCTTAACTGGAAGCTATTGCAGGCTATGGCAGCTATGAGCAACATGTCCCCCTTAAAAACGTGCAACATATTCAACAGCTTATTAAGATGAAATTGAGGTTCTGCGATACTATGACTTAAAAGAGTTAACAATTTTTATTTAAAAATTACTAATGGTTGTTTTCTCTGGCTTAACTAGTGAATGATAAAAAGTTTTACTGTGATCAGCGTGTATCAATCGGGCCACGTGTTACTAGTTTTACTACGAATACTACGAATGCTATATATAGAGATACTACTACGTCATTCATAAAATTACTACGTAAAACATTGTTTATTTTCTTTACTGTCAGTAGTTTCCTTGCGATTCATTGGTTGCTTTCTATATAGTTATATTTATTAACCAATAATCTTGCAAGAAAGTATGTTCCCGACTTTGGAGAAGAGTACTCGAGAACACTCCCGCGCATGCGTCGATCTTGGCGACATGCCATTCTAAATCTGTTGCTTGCGCGAATCAAGTGCGATACGCCGCCGTAGCATGGCTAACTATACTGTGTCGGCCTTGATTTGGGGATGCACTAACACGAGTTTAGCATTCGCGATGATATAACTCAGTTTCCAAGACAAACATTGTCTAAATCGACCAGAATAAGCCTAGATAAACTTGTATTTTTAAAGTTTATCATAACACTAACTAATAACGAGGCAATGATCAATAGCCATACCCCCTATAGGAGAATTTACAAGAGTCTGTTACGAGCAATATGTCGACGACCGTGAATACCCTGTGATACATATTGCGAGTTTCCGACTGGTGTCCAAACTCACAACTGAAGTCTGTAACAGTTTATTATTATACCAGAAGAAGGAAGCTGCTAACGCATGCGCGCATCGCAAGCTTTTAGAATTTTGATCTATAGAGAGCTTACTGAACTTGCGTCACCGGCGGTCATTTGTCCCATAGTGAAGGAAGGTATGAAGATATGCACTCTATAGCTATATATGTCTATGGGCTATATCGGAAATCAGTCTCCAATGCATGCGCATCTCGCTTCCTTACTAAATTTGACAAGTGTTTTGCAACTTTTAGCGACTTTTTTCAAAAATATTTCAAAATTAAGTGAATTGACTGAATTTTACATCAAAATTATGTATCGCAGCAAACAGCTAAGCGAAGTTGTGAATGTGTAGCAACAGGTACTCATTTGCATTGCATTTTGGAATGCGATACCGCTCAAAATATTCCCTGCATACCGGTACCAGAAATTTGGGGGGTCTGCGGCTGTGCTAAGCGCTTGTTGCTCGAAGGATTCCATATAAAGGTTTGCGATCACTGGCGACACTGATGAGCCCATAGCTACTCCATGAATTTGGTGGTAGAAGTAGCCGTTCTGAATGAAATAGGTGGTGTCTAACACGATCTTCAAGAGACTGATAATCTGGGTTGATGAGAGGCTGGTCCAGTCTTTCAATGTAGGGACTTCAAGTGACTGGATTTGGGTCGCAAAATCTTTGCTGTTTTTGATGTGGTGCTCTGAGGGGCCAACTAGTGATTTCAGGATCTGTGTGAGATATTTCGAGGCTTGAGATGTGATGCATCCAATGCTGTCAATGATGGGTCTAAGAGGAATGTTGGTCCATATCAAGATGCTGTCAGCTATCTAATAGTCATCCTCTAACAAACTGGTAAATCATTTCAACAGATGGTACCCCTGCTGGAGTAGCTGGCACACCGCAGCTGACTCTAGCCAGGGACTCAGCCGTAGGCGGCACATCGCAGCTGACGGCTACCATCTCTCATTGAGGAATGAACAGTAACTGTAGTTGTATGCCAAACATTATATAAATAGTAAATGTACCTAACTCATAATGTCCAACATTATGTAAATATGCAAACACAACGTGTGAATATTTAAACATGTACATAACATTGCTGTACATATGTATGATAAGAAATGTACATATATATATATTTAAACAATTATATATATATATATATATATATATATATATATATATATATATATATATATATATATATATATATATATATATATATATATTAATATATATATTAAAATCAACATATATCTAGCACAAAAATATAAAAAAACAAAGTAAAAAAGAGAGTTTCATAGATCTGTAGTACTGTAACTATAGCAAAAAGCTTTTTTAACAAATCACGAATAATGGCAAAGTTACACTAAGGCGCATGCGTATCTCTAGCTGTGAAACATAGGCCCACGCTATTACACTTGCGATGTTACGCTAAGCCTGGGGCTACAATGCCAACTGTATAAAAAAACTGAAATTGAATCAGATTTTCATCTCGCTTCTAGAGTTTTGCACTTATATCGCCCAAATTTCACACACGTGTACCTTATTTAGCCAGTTATCGAAAAATATAAACTTTGTTGCAAGATATTTCATATATTTTGATACATGGTCCAATACACTCAGGGCCAAACGAATCCTGCACCAGTTCCAGTGTGCCATCATCTTGTCCTCCGCTATGAATCATGGGAAATACACTGCCTTATTTAGCAGGTGAGGTCAAACCTACCATATATGGGCAAGTGGCCCGCTGGCCTGATTGCACATCACGCTCGCTTGTCGTCTGTTTGTGTACGTACTAGATCAGGCTGCTCCACCCACTTGCCCATATATGTTACATTTGACCTTATCTGCTAAATAACCCAGTGCACTTCCCATGCTGTACTGGAACTGGCACAGGATTCGTTCTAACCAGCTAAATAAGGTACACGTGTGTGAAATTTGGTCGATGTAAGTGCAAAACTCAAGAACCGAGATGAAAATCTGATTTAATGCCAGTTTTTTGTTATGGTTGGACCTGTAGCTCCGAGGTAGACATAACGTTGTAAGCGTATGGAGATACAGTACTCACATGAGTCCTCTTCTGACAGCAGGCATCGACTCGTCTCTGACGTCAGTTCTGGGCTGCATACACTGGTGGGATGACTCAGTTGCTGTTATCTTCATATTCGTAGTTTATTAGTGAATCTTTAAAGCAGGTAGTGGTATGAAAGAGTGGTTAAGATTCGAAATTGAATAGCAGTGGCTGCTTACACCATAGTTTGTCTATTCTAGCTTTAAGAGTTGATAGATGGTGCATTGATAATGTATTCTGGTAGTTTGTCCCATTGGTCTGCGCATCGTGAAGGGAAAGAGAACTTTCTGATATTTAGCCTAGATCTAGTTTTCTTAATTTTTAGACTATGACCTCTTGTAATACAGTTATTGTCACAAAGCTGTATACGGTTTGATGGTGATGATGTCTTCTAAATGTTGGTAAGTTAAGTTCTTTGAGCCTTTCATTATAAGGTATACGCATACCTGGAATAAGTTTAGTGGCACGCCTTTGGACATTTTTTATCGCATTTACATGTTTTTTAGGAAGGGGGCCCAGACTACATTGGCATATTCGATGTGAGGCCTGACAAGAGATGTAAATAGGTGTTTGAAATTGTCTTTATCTAAATAATCAAATGTACGTCTAATAAGTCCCATTATTTGGTTGGCTTTGTTTATTTTTTCATTTATATGTTGATCAAAATTTAATTTTTCATCAATTGTGACACCAATGTCTTTTTCAGTGGATGAATACGCTAAAGTATGTTGGGTAGAGTCCATTGTGAGACATGGGGGAGTTGTAGCTTTTGAAGAAATCCTCATGCTTTTACATTTGTCAGGATGGAGCTTTAGTAATGAATTTTCTGTCCAAAGGCTCATCGAGTCCATATCTTGTTGCAGCAAATCACAGTCAGCTTGTTTAAGGATTTATCTGAATAATTTTGTATCGTCTGCAAACAAGAATATGTCCAACTCACAACTAATTGCTTCAGGAAGGTCATTTATGTACTATATAAAGAGAAGTGGGCCGAGAACTGAGCTTTGCGGTATGCCACTGGTTACATTTAAGAGTTTAGAGTATGTTCCATTAATGACTACCTGTTGTTTCCTCCTGATTAAGAATGATTGGATCCAGTTAAATAGTTTTCCGTCAATGCCATAGGCAGCTAGTTTTTTAAGTAGGCGTTTGTGAGGGACTTTATCAAATGCCTTCATAAAGTCGAAGTAAATAACATCTACCACCCCTCCATTATCCAGTGCCTCAAGCCATTTGTGCAGTACTGTCAGTAATTGAAGCACAGTAGATTGGCCACTTATAAAACCAAATTGGTTGTCTGACAGCATGAAGTTATTAGTTAGGTGTTCCAGAACTGAGTCTTTAATAACTGATTCCACCAATTTACACACCACAGAGGTGAAACTGATAGAACGAGTTGTCAGGATTTTTTTCATCACATTTTTTGAAAATAGCGGAGATATTCGTATTAGCCCAGCAATGCGGTATTTTGCCTACATCTGATGATGTACCGTATTTCGCTTAATTGAAGCCTATGCTCTAATAGAAGCCCACCCCCTAACTTTGACATATGAGCTCCAATGATTTCTTAGCAGTTTCAAAATGGTAAAACTGTATTAAGAGTCCACCCACCCAAACTCAGTAGATTGCATGTGAACATTTTTTTTAAGGGCAAATTTATAAGAATAGCATGTATAAAAATAACAATCATGTTACAGGGTGTGTCTACTTCACACCGATCTCTGCCCTGATACATTTCCGGTCCCTCTAGAAGTCAATACAGGCCTCAGATTTGTAAATCTTGACCACCTATTAGATTAATACTAATAGTAGGTCACGTATTTCACGATATAATAAAGTTCATTCCACACTTTTGGAGTCAAAATGCGCGTAAAACAGTCTTGGCGTGATTAAATACCTTCCTTATAAATATATTTTAAGACCAAATTTATGTACCAAACAAGCAGTATTGCGCCTCAAATTTGTAATGCCGATCAACATTAAATGATCCAAAATGAATTATTACGAACGACAATATAGCCAGCTTCTTAAGTTGGAGAGCCACCGGCTCTTTTGCGATGTGAGGCAGCGTGTTCTCGCGAGATATTATACGCTAACGGGAGTTTATCAAACAGGTGCCCGTTATTCAGATCAGTATGATACTCAGTTCCTATCACACAATGATAATATATAGAAATTCCCGAGTTCCGAGTCCCTGATTCCAGAATATTTATATTCGAGTACTCACTCTAAAATAAACTCTTCGATTGGAGGTGAATCACGTGATTTGTATTTTTCGCGACGCCATTTTATATCAAACTGTGGATTAATTTTGATGTAATAAATGACCTTTATTAAAGGATACGTAATATTTAGGCGCTCAAATCAAATAATTTCACTTCCCTGGTGATGTTTTGAGATATACATTAAACATAAGCGCAGGCGGTGGGAATTTTTACAGGAGAAAATGCGTTGAATTTCCGTGGTATCAGTTTTAGAAAACTTTTTTGGGAACTCTATAACATAAGCCCACTCCCTTTCTCAGAGATGTTGGGTTGGAAATTGAACACCTCTTGTCCTAATAGAAGCATACCCAGTAGGCACATGACGCTGTTTCAACATTGAATCCACATTGAAATCACGTCATGACGTGATTTCAACATGCATTCAACATTGAAACATCATGTGCCTGCTGGGTAGGCTTCAATTAAGTGAAATACGGTATTAAAGAGAGTAGATAGGGGTGGCTGAGGACATGACGCAGCTCATATAGTAACCTGGGGTGGATTTTGTCAGGTCGAGGGGATTTTGAAGTTTTTATTTTGGAAAGTTTATCGAATACAATTTCAGGTGTGATGTAAACTGAGGTTATTAATTGATTCTGGAAGTTCCTGCTACGGATTGTTGGAGCTTCACCATCTGATTCGATTGTATATACAGATTGGAAATATTCATCTAGAACATCTACTTTCTCCATGTGATTTTTGGTGAATTTTATCTCCTCAAAGTTATCAGATACTTGTAAATCTGGGATTCCGGACCTAGCTTTCGTCTTGGACTGGGCATAATTCCAAAATTTCTTGGGATTCTGCTTAGCACTTTTGGATATGTTCTTTTCATGTAGTTTCAGTGCCTTTGTAATTGCCTGTCGGACCTGGTTTCTTATCCAGTAGTATTCTTCGTAGGTTGTCCGATAACTATAGGAGGTTTTTTCGTGTCGTCATTACGTCGTTATTTTTAGTTCCCTTTCTCCGAGATCTAACAATACTCACCATTCTATTACTTCTGATATACAGCTGGCCCTGACAGCTGGCTCTAGGACTATAGAAAGCTTTACCGACCCCAACTGCCGAGTACCCGTCTACCATAGAGCTCATATTGTTTGCATAGCCACCAAACAAGAGAAACCCATGGCTTGCCTCCGTGGGGCTGGGAGGCTGGGTCCGTAATAGAATGGTGAGTATTGTTAGATCTCGGAGAAAGGGAAATTTAAATTTCCTTCATTCTCCTTCAATACTCACCATTCTATTACTTCTGATATACACCAGATTTGGTCAGTAACCTGGTGGGAAGGGGCAAGCCATAACTGCTACTTTTGCCCCTTGGAGAAAGAGCTAGACTTAAACTTGACTAATGGAGACCTAAAAGGACCATCAAGTTAACGGAACCGAATCACATTCGCATCACTGCCCCCCCCCCTTTTTCTCCTAAGAAAAGGGAGAGAACTCACAAACATGTATCTCGCCTGAAACACAAATATGCCAAGAGGGTTAACTGCTCTTTGCATATACAAATGTATTAGCCTGGGAATGAGCATGAATATATAAGATGAATGAACATGATATATAGACATAATACATAAAACTCACAATCTTGAATTACCTCATGATAAATGGATTCCAGACATAGCGCCTCCAACCATTCACTTGTCCGGCCATCAGTGACACAATCTGGTTCTCATCCTCTCGCTCGACCATGTCTGCTTCTTAATTCTTTCTTACAAAAGTCAAAAAAGGGAGAAGAGCAGTGTGGTAGCTTAACTATCATTTCAAAACAGCTAAAGCGATTGGCTGAGTCTGACATATCCCTCATATAGTAATCCGTGAATGAGGACTCACAGTGCCATTGTGCAATGGCCATGATGTCCTCTAACGGAACACCATTGTAAAGGGCGGTCGAGGGAGCTATTCCTCTAACATCGTGTGCCCTTGCGCATTGCACCTGGTGCCCAGTCGCCATCTCATGGGTAGTCTGAATGCATTTGACTACCCAACGAGAGATAGAATCCATGGACACGGCGTCATATGGCTTCTTATGGCAGATCCACAGATGTCTATCGTTCGACCGTAACGAGTCTGTCCGTTTTCTGTACTTAGTCAAAGCACGTACCGGGCACCAGACACTGGCATTACGATCAAACCTTGTTAGTTTCGGTATAATGATCGGTTTGCTGGGATATCTCAAAGATTGATTCTTTGACATAAACTCTTCTCTTGGCAGAAGATGCAGATCCTCTCCGGAGACAATAAATCGGTCCCTCTCTGCTGAAAGCGCATGGATCTCACTGCGCCTTCTAGCTGAGGAAGCTGCCAATAGAAAGACTGCCTTTAGAGTCAAATGCTTTAGACTAGCCGAATGCAATGGTTCGAAAGGGTGCTTGGCCAGTACATTAAGCACTAAAGATAGACTCCAGGCTGGAATGACTACCGGTTGTCTCGGTCGGAGATTGCTCATTCCCTTCACCATCAGATTTAACTGGGCCACCATTGGACTATCCCTGTTGGCTAGACAAGGGATAACTGATGCCAAAGCTGACTTGTATCCAGCAATTGTGACGGGAGCTAGTCCTGAAAAGAACAGCTCACAGAGAAAGTCTGCTATTTGCTGAATAGTGGATTGAAAGGTATCAATACCCTTTTCTTCACACCAGTCTGCAAATCTGTTAACCTTGTTGTTATATGACTTGAAGGTTGACCTCCTTCTCGCAGCTGCGATGAAATCAGCAGCGTGTCGAGAAAAACCTTCTGATGTGGAACATTGTTTGATAACGTCCACGCAGTCAATTTGTAGGAAGCATCCCTTGGCCTGGGAGATTATGTTCGGAATTCCGGGTAACTGCACTGGGTTTTCCACCAGCAGATCTAGAAGATCCGTGAACAATGCCCTGCTGGGCCAAAACGGCGCTATTAGCAGGACCAGGCACGGTTCCTCCCTGATCTTCACCAATACCTTTGGCAGAAGAATGGTGGGTGGGTACGCGTAAGCGTGCATCCCTCTCCAGCTTATCGCCAGAGCGTCTGTATCGATGGCATTTGGATCTGGAATCGGCGAGACATAAGTCATGATTTGAGCATTTTCCCTTGTGGCGAACAAGTCCACGTTGGGTTTGCTCCAATGCTCGAAGATCCTTCGTAGAACTGGAGGGTTGAGGGACCATTCTGTTGGCAGAATTCTCTGTCTGCGAGACAAAGCATCCGCCAGAATGTTCAATCGCCCAGGAATGTGAGCTGCTTTCAAAACAACCGAGTAATTCCTGCACCATTGAATCAAGTGCCACACTTTGATACACAGTGTGGGTGACTTGGTCCCGCCTTGGCGATTTATGTATAATACTACCGTCGAATTGTCCGACCGTATCAATCACCTTGCCCCTGATCATTAAAAGAAATTCTTCCAATGCCAGTTCCACTGCCATCATTTCCAACAGATTGATATGCAGCTGGCTCTCCTGGAGAGTCCATGTGCCCGAGACCTGGTGTTCTCCTCGGCAGGCCCCCCCCCACCCCTCCAGCGATGCATCCATGTACACGGACAGCTGGGGGTGGGGTAGGTGCAGCGAAACCCCTACTAGGAGATTCTGACGCTTTTACCACCATACAAGATGCGACATTATTGACTCCAAAACTGGCACCAGTTTTGACAGGGGTTCTGTTCTCTGTTTCCACAGAGACATCAGATACAACTGGATAGGTCTTCGCATTAGAGCAGCGTACGGGATCACCTGCTCCATGGAGACCATCATGCCCAGCCTGAATGTGGTTTCCCAATCGAAACCTCTTGAGGATGCCTAACAGAGACACCACTCTGGGCTCTGACGGGCAAACCCTGCCCTCCTCGAGATCGAATCGCATCCCTAAATAAACAAAATGTTGAGTGGGTGTCAACTCGGATTTCTCCTTGTTGACTATCCAGCCTAGATCTGAAAGTAACTTCAGAATCAGAGCAGTATCCACCTCTAACCTGGCTGATGTGTCTGCTTTGATCAGCCAATTGTCTATGTAGGTGTGTAGCGCCACGTTCTCTTTTCTAAGAAACGCTGTCACCGCAAGGACCACTCTTGTGAAAAAAAACCACAGACCCCCCCTTGCGGGTTGGTCTGTTGTTTTATTAACCACTATAAAAACATACTTACCGTTCAATCACTACTTGCTAAATCAATTATCTGCATTTTGCTATCAGAATAAGATTTTTCTGCCTGCATACACACCTCCCCATGCCTAATCCTATTCCTATGGACCCTCAACCAGGCTACTGGTTGAGTCCCATCTCCAGCCTACCATCAGGTATAGACTGGCACCAGTCTATACTCACCTCATAGTGACGCTTGTCGCTAAGCACGCTCGCGCCTGCGCATTAGAGCCCAAATAGGAAACAGATTCACTTTTCTAAATTTAAGTGCAAAATATTTAAAGTCTGATTCTCAAATCCTACCACGTGGGGTGGTTGAGGCCGGGTCGTAGTGATTGAACGGTAAGTATGTTTTTATAGTGGTTAATAAAACAACAGACCAACCCACAAGGGGGGTCTGTGGGGGGTTGTTATTACACCACAAAAACATGCATTACCATTCAATTACCACTTGCTAAACCTGTAGATTTGGTCAGTGCCCCATGTCCACATAAGGTGGGAGGAGATTAGAGAATCTATAAACCAGGATAAAAATCAAACCAATCTTATCCCAATGTTAATAACATAACATAATAGTGCATTTAGCTCAATCACACCGTGATTAGCAAATAAGAACAACTTGAACTTAAAGAAATAACTAAAAACCAAAAGAAGACTCTCACCATTTCTCACAGCCGCATAGGCCTAACGAAAATGGTGGGAAGTGCTTGGTAAATAGTCTTTGGCTTTTTTAGTTAACAAACAAGGATAAATTTAAACCAATCTTATCCAAATGCTAATAACATAACCTAATAGTGCATTTAGCTCAATCACACCATGATTAGCAAATAAGAACAACTTGAACTTAAAGAAATAAATAAAAACCTACAGAAGACTCTCACCATTTCTCACAGACGCAGAGTCCTAACGAAAATGGTGGGAAGTGCTTGGTAAATAGTCTTCGGCTTTTTTAGTTAAAAGTGGAAATGTTACGAAAGAAGGAAGCTGCTGCACTCTGGTCTTTGAGATAAAAGGATGTAAAGGTGTATTCACATTTCCCTCCTGCCACCTGCATGATCTCATCTAAAGAGGAACCCTCAAAAAGAGCGAAAGAAGTAGCCATACCTCTAACGTCATCGGCTTTAATAAGGGAGAGATTAATTTGATCCGGTGAGGCTATCTCATAACAAAGCTTAATTATTCTCTCAAAAATCCATCTGACAATCGAAGAATTTGAGACCGGCTTAGATAACTCTTCCTCGTAGGAAAAACATAAATGAGATGGATCGACTCTTATAACATCTGATCGCTGATTGAAGGTTCCTAATGCCCTAATAGGACACCAAAGTTTTTCGGATGGCGACAGACGAAAAAGATTTTAAAATGATCGGACTAGCAGGATAGCGGTTAGTTTGAGTTTTAGATAAAAAATTCCTTCTGGGATATAAAACCAAGCCGTCTCCTGAAACTATAAATCTCTCCTTTTCAGCAGAAAGAGCATGAATCTCTTGAACGCCTTCTAGCAGAGGCTGTAGCAACAAGAAAAAACAGCTTTGACAATTAAAAACAAAACCAAGCATACTACTGGTAGAAGAAATAGGTTCAAAATGGCGACCTGCCAAAACTTGAAGAACCAAAGCCAAACTCCAGGAAGGTAAAGGCTTAGCAATCGGAGGACGAATATTACCTAGAACTCTAATAAAGCTACTAAAAGTCTTAGTATCCTTGACATCGGCATACAGATGACAAGGAAGGGATGACACCAGAGAAAATCTATACTCCCTGAACGTAGTAACTGACAAATGAAAATAACCAAACAGATAAGATAAAAAATCCAATAATTTGGGTATAGAAACAGAATCGGGCACGAAACCTTGGTCTGAACATCATTCACCTAAATTTTTAAGTCGACCCTTGTAAACTCGACGGGTCGAATCCCTTCTGGCAGAGTCAATCATTTCCTGAGATCAGAAGAAACCTTATTCTCGAGGACTTCAGACTCGAGATTCTCCAGACACACATACTAAAATTTATTGGATTTGGATGCACACAAAGACCTCTTGAGATAGAAGATCCTGGTATACTGGAAGAAGAAGAGGGAAATCTACCAGAAAATCTAGGTCTAAAAACCAAATCCTCTTTGGCCAAAAGGGAGCTATCAGAAGAATTTTGCAAACCTGATCCTTGACCCTCTTCAAAACTAACTGAATCAAAATCGTTCGAGAGAAGGCATAGGCGAACATTCCTGTCCACTACTGAGACAGAGCATCCACCCCCAGGGCTTGACTGTCCGGAAAAGGAGTCATGTAAGAGAAGATCTGAGCATTCAGAGAGGCCGCGAACAGATCTACTAGAGGACAATCCATAAGACTAAACCTCATTCCTCCTTCTAAAAATGAAAGAAAATCCCCATGGCAATGACTGAACGAATCGAGATTTAGAAGCCTAACAGACAATCCAACCAATGCACAGAAGCCTGGATCTACTTTCCAATGAATAGCCTCTTCTATAGACTCCTTGACAATCATAGACAAACAACAACCCCTCTAAAGCTTATAGCTTCTAATAATAAGGAACAGAAGACCATTTTGGAAGAAGAGACTACATAGAAGGATTCTAGATCCAAGAATATCTAGCCTTTTTACTAATGGCCACCCTTAAAGAAGTGTCAACCTTACTATATGCTAAAGAGGACTGCTCATAGAAAACACATAGATTACATATGCCATGATGCTCCAACCAAAAATCCTGGGCTATATCATAATGCTTAGACCTCACTAAATAGGTAACTCACGTTTATTATGGATATTTTAATAATACCGCTTACTCTGAATGGAGACCAAAAAGGGTCATATCAGTATAGCCTAACTTATTAATAATGCTAAAGACTCTGCAAAAATTATAGATAATTCTATTTACAGAGATTTAACCAGAGATTGTGGCAAACCAAAACCCCATAGTAAGTCTATGGGAGTGCTTAGAGTCAAGATATAGCCAAATCATGTGCCTGAGATCTACATGAACTACGGGAAAGTTACTAGTGATGACCATCATCACAATTCTATGAATAGAATACATGACAAGGTCCTGATAAGAAAACTATGGCCAACTATCTAATTTAAAAATCATATAACAATGGAGTTTAATAAAAATTGTATTGAATACATCAATGGTTGCCTAGCCGCTCGGGCTTGCTGATAAATTAGATATCCTAAACAATTCGATATTTATGCCAAGAGGCAGAAAACTTAAAAGATTTTAATAAATTTATTGATTCTTATATTCATAGTCTTAGCATCAATAATTTCATCTTTGTAATAACAAATGACATTGTGTTAGAAATCCCAATAAAAGGAAAGATTGAACACTGATACTAGATATTAACTGATCGAATACTGAATTTTGCAGACGACATATTACAACTGTAATATCTCTGGACTTGCAAAGATTTAGAAAACATTTTGACTGAAAATAGTTGGTGGATGCTTAAATCCAGATTCTCGGCTGCTCTCCCCCCTCCAGCGCAACCCCAACCCCACTCCAACCGGCCCGCCGCCAGCCCCCAGACAACAACCTCAACGAGCAAAAACCCAAGACTCACCGAATAGTCCGGGAATAATCTGACCGAAAATTGCCGGTGGCATCACCAACAACCCTCAGCCAAACTGCCCCCAAAATACCCAGCAAATCCCGAGCCCCGTTTCCCCCCCCCCCCGAACCACCGTCCGAAGGCCCGCAGCAACCCAGTCAAAATAGAGCAAAAATTACGCTATAAAAGGAAAAACAAACAAAATCTGGAAAAAATGAAAACAAAATGAACTCACAGAAACTATGTCAACGCAGAAGAAGAATCTGATTCATACTCCTCCTTCCTGCCCCCTTATCCAATTGATTATCTTTTCTAAGCGAATAATGTACTTGTAGACATTAATCCTGTACTCATAATGATCCTATGAAACCTTTACTGAATCTAATTCTTTTCAGCGACTGACAAAATTATACTACGATTTACTTAAAAATCAGGGTTATCCCATCCACAAATAAACTCCCTTTGGTTAAATAAATATGTCAACCTGCCGACATAAGAGGTAAAAGGAGCGAGAAAAAAGGCTGAATGGCCCGAAGACAACTGGCCATCTAAAGTTGGATGAAAGCAAAAATCGTATCTCGAAATAATGCGTAGAATACACACTGACTTATCGGCTGATGAAATGCGCATATAAAATAATATGCAACAAAATCCCATACGGTAACCAGTCAGGAGAGTCTTTAATTACGTTGAAAATTGTCACTGATAAACGAATAAATGTCTGAATAGACTACAATTCCAAGAGAGACTACAAGACTGGCCATGACTTGGTATGAATATTTTCAGCCATTAAACATTCCCAATATTAAACAAATAAGGAAATAAGACTAATTCTTAGGCAAGAAGATGACTAGATTCTAGGAAAGCGGATGTGGAAAAAGGGAAACGGAAATGCATAAACCGGAAGTATACTACCGGACACTGATCAAAATCCTACAACCCGGATGTACAGAATTACCGGAAGAGGAAGCTGAAAAACCGGAAATGGATGAACAATGAAATGCCGGGTCCAACAGACCCGGATATGCATTCTTCCGGAAGCTCTCCTGAAACCGGAAATGGAAATCGGAAGTCTATCCAGGTCTGGACGACCCGGAAGTACACCCCTAAGACCGGAAGCGGAAGTGTACTGACTAGCGTCCAAACCGGAAACGGAAACGCCTCTGCCGGAATTCGAAAATAAAAGGAGTCCTCAGACTCCGGATATCCGGAATGGCCGGAAGCGCTAATAGAACCGGAAACGGAAGTAGGTACCAGATCTCTAGGACCCGGATGTCCTATATAAACGGAAGACAGACCGGAAGTGGCCGAAACGGAAGTGGTAACCGGATCTTACTGACCTGGATTACCCACTAAACCGGAAGTCCTACCGGAAACGGAAACCACCGAAGAAGGAACCAGATCTTGAAGACCCGGATGTCTTGCTAGACCGGAAGTTCGGACGGAAAAAGACTGAGATGCGGAAAACGGAAGTAAACCCGAGCCCACCACAACGGGACTTATTGACCGGAACCACCGTAAAACTGGTATTCTCATAAGGACTGGCCTTATGGACGCCGGTTTCAGCTGACGCCACCACTGCTTGAGGGTTATGCCCGTCACCCTCAAGTCTTATGTGGATTTTATCTGGTGCACTGCTCGAGCACACCTTCAAGAGCTTGGATGCTCTTGACTTCTGCTTTGGTGACACTAACCTGCCTCGAGGTTAGAGGGGCCGACTTTCCCCATTTGCGGGAACGCCCGCTAGCCTTCGGGCTATCCTCCGAACTTGAAGACCTTTCTTGCTTTATTGGCCTCGTTAATAGCAGAAGATATTTGCTCATCGAGAGATTTAGTCAGCACTGCGGCCAAAGATTCGAACCTCGCAAAAAGCGCCAATACAGCGTCAGAATTTCCCGACGAGTTTCCACCCTCCGTTGCTACCGATAAAGGAACCGAAGATTGAGCAAAGGAAACAGCCTTTGCCTTGCTAGCAACGGAGGAAGGGGACGGACGACCAGAGGGCAGCGATTGTGACAGACAAATCTTTGAAAATAAAATAAAAATGCTTTCGCTACCGAAACCGGCCACCCTCTACAAATTCCACACATAGAATTGGGTGTACAGGATGTACACTTCGCACAGATGTGCCCGCAAACTCGATAGAGTGATGACGATCACATTTTGACGATGAACATTTTGCCTTATCTGACAATTCGTTACAGGCTCTAGAAATGGACTGGACATTATTGATGATGATGATGAAGTAAGGATAGGCATAATAATCAAGATACCACGAAGCAAAACGATCTTCGCAAAAACCGGTAATATATAAAATTCGTCTATAAGATACCATATAAACACAATTATACTTCCTAGACGTAACTTAGGGAGAATTGACTTCATATTGGGCATATTCTTCCGAGATATAAAGTCAAAAGGTATCACTGACACAGCGCAAAACACAAAAACTTATACAAATATTTTTAGACAACTATTCTGCCTGCAGAATAATTGAAAAGTGAATCTGTTTCCTATTCGGGCTCTAATGCGCAGGCGTGAGCGCGCTTAGCGACAAGCGTCACTATGAGGTGAGTATAGACTGGTGCCAGTCTATACCTGATGGTAGGCTGGAGATGGGACTCAACCAGTAGCCTGGTTGAGGGTCCATAGGAATAGGATTAGGCATGGGGAGGTGTGTATGCAGGCATAAAAATCTTATTCTGATAGCAAAATGCAGATAATTGATTTAGCAAGTAGTGATTGAACGGTAATGGATGTTTTTGTGGTGTAACAACAACCCTTGGAGCTGTCAACAGGCCGAATGGGAGGACTATAAACTCCCATACTTGATTCTGAAACGCAAATCTCAGAAACCTGTGACAATTCCTGTTCATTGGAATGTGGAAATATGCATCTTTCAGATCGATCGACACACACCACATTCCCTTCCTCAATCCTGCCATTACCGACCTCGGAGTTTCCATCTGGAACTGAGGTGTATGGATAAACCAATTTAATGGCCTGAGATTGAGTACGGGTCTCCATCCCCCTGTGCTCTTGGGAACAAGGAACATATTTGAATAGAAGCCTGGAGTGTTCTGGTTTGCTGGTTTTATTGCTCCCTTCAGAAGCAAACCTGACACTTCGTTTTGAATGGCTTCTAACTTGTCTGGTTCCCTTGGTACGGGTGTCCAGACAGGTGCCAAAGACAGATTCTGTGGTGGAAAGTCCCACCACTCCGGCATGTATCCCTGGGATAACCATCCCAGGATCAGACTGTCTGACGTCACACCTCGCCAAGCCTCGACGAAACGCATGAGCCTTCCACCCACTATAGGCGCCTCGACGCCTAATGGGGTTGTCTGGCTTGCGGTCCGCTCCTTCACCCCCCCCCCCCCCTCTCTTAACGAGAGAGAGAGAACCATTTCGGTCTTGGCTCGGCTGGTCTAACTGGCACCGCTGTGCCTGCCGCACAGGTGCGGTCCAGGCGGATACGAAGGGAGCTCTCGTACCCTCAGGTATGATCCGCTCCCTTCTTTCCACCCTTTGAGGACTTACCCTTCCCCTTCCCGCCTCTCGGGCGATCAGGAGCAACATTGGGGAGGGTAGGAGCCTCCACAACCTTCTTGGCTTTCTTCGCCGGAGGCGGCTGAGAAAAGCCAGATGAAGCAGCAGCTGCACTAGGCTTAGCTTTCGCCTTGCCTTTGTGCTTCTTCTGCTTCTTGGAAGGTTGCATGGTCAGCGGCTTTCCTACAGCCCCTAGTGTGTGCGCTTGCTGCACCAGCTCTAGCTGTAGGTTCATCACCAACCGATTCTGCACAATGCTAGCCGTGTCCTCTAAGATGGCCCACGCCTGGCCACCGAAGATGCTAGGGCCTGTCAGGGGCGTGTCAAGAAGACGCTCCCTGACGGCCGTAGCCAGACGCATATGGTCAAGAACCATTTGCCTCCTGGACTTCGTAACACACGCCTGCACCCTTGCCAGTGCGTCCTTAGACAGTACCAGGCCATCATTGACGCACGAAAGCACCACAGGTGGCACAGGGTGGCCTGCCCCCCCCCCCCCATCAGCCCACACCGACTGAAGAAGGCGATAAGAATGGTTGACAGCACTCATAGCTGCCCTCACACCCTCATCGCAAAGGGACAGGACTTCCTCGTGGTGTCCCTGGGATTTGTCCACCAGTGCCGGGTCATCCTCAGTAACCGACGGTACAAGACCATACCTGTCATATTCCCCCCATGGAATAACGGCACCTTGCCCGCACCTCCCTGGAGACCGCAGGGAGCTGGCCCTTGGTCATGAGTTGCTTACTATAAATAGCCTCTAGCAACTCAATAAACCGTGGATCCAGTTCAATGGACTGGATCCGGGCTGCGGGCTAGATCCCCGTCCTGATCGATGCCACCGATGGACGGGGCGCATCCTCCTCGGCCATGGTCGAAACTACAGACGGGTCTATCCTGGCTAGCCAAGCCAGAGCCTCAGACCAGTGTATTTCCGAGGAGGACACACCCGTGAACACGTCACCCGTTGACATGTTCACCGACCTACCAGCCACGGCCTCCCGGCTAGGAGTCGCGGCTGACACGCCAGCAACTCCGGTACCATACGGTTCTGCCGCCACCCCATGGAACACACCAGTCCATGGAGTAGGCCCGCACGGAAAACCGTGCGGACCCGTAGCAGTGACGGAAACGTGGCCAGCCATGGGCGCCAACGGCACCCCATGTCTGACCGCCGGACCAGGCGAGATAGGTGAGTACCACGCCTGGCCCGGCACACCTGTCACCATGTCGGTTGGCGTTAAACCAACCATCATGGGACCGGTGCCCGGTACCAGATTGGCCTCAACCACGGGCTTGCGCCAAGCCAGACAGATGGAGGACGATTCTGTCCAGGACGGAATCGACCTCCATATTCTCCACCTGTGGCATCACAGGCCGCAGCAACCTCTCCTCCTCATCTTCAGACCCCGAAGAGTCGTTACTAGATGAGGAAACCGTGGAGCCGTCCTGGCGGACCGGCCACCGCTACTGGACCACCTGGAGGTGGCCGCAGAGAGACAGAACGCATCAGGCCGGAGCCCGACGGGACTTCCAGGGGGCCGTATGCGACGGCTCCCTCGGTGACCAGTCCAAGGACAGGGTCTGAACCAAGCATGGGGAGAGACTGCCCTACAACTTTCGGCAGCAGGGACGACACCAGCATGGGCAGAACGATATGCAGAAAGCCCTGCATAGCCGGACCAAACCACGCCAGCGGTGCCATCTCCGCCACCTCCAGCTGTAGACATGGAGCGCCCCCAAGGGCCGAAATGGATGCTCCACGATTTAATTTTGGTCCGCCTGATCCCGTCAGACCCAGCCAAGTCCTTCTGGGCAAGGAACTTCATCATCATATCAACGGACCACACTGCACATATATTACACCTATTGTCAAGGTTACATAACGTACACTGAAAGCAGACATGGTCCTTAAACAGGACCCGGACGAACTGGTGGCATTCGTCACATGATGGCGGGGCTGGCTTGGCCTATAAATAAGCACAAACCTAAATAAGCAAGCGGAACGAGACAAAGATGGAAGGCAGACAATTAATTTTCAAATATATTGACCATAAATTAACTGTAACCCTCCCGCACCCCACCCCGCAACATTACAGCAAAGATCGCATTGATTATGACGACAAGAATGAAGCGGGCATTAATACACCCATAAACTGATCCTCAAGGATGTATCACGGAACCAGGAATCATATCGCATAGCATTCGGGGTATATTTACCAATAAATATAAATTATACTCCTAACGAAAGCCAAAATGATATGTGAAGAAACAACAAAATGTAACAAACTGCTGTAGCACATGGTAAAACCGCAGACCACACATCTTAATCAAGAATTTTGAAACCACCGATCATTGCAAACAGATCGTGATAACACGCAAAACTTGAAAATTCCAAAGTTTTCTGGTACCATTTTAGTAGAATAAGATACACGAATTAATGAAAAATTTTCTTCACATAAACATCCGAGCAACACGGGTGTGACGTCACCCGCTCGGATCTTACGGAGAACGACGTCAGCCGATATTTGTGTTAAAAATCCTGTAGTAAACACCTATTTTCATATCTGCCGATCACCTGTTGGGGTTTAAAGAAGGCGATCATCCGGCATATTTCGTTGTTAACACACGTCCCAGATTCTTAGGGGTTAGAAATTGGAACATGCGACACAGACAAAATTTTAGAGACCTAAGTCTTTTAACTATGGAATAATAAGGAGATATACAACCTGGTTATCATCGGCGGTATCCATATTAATCCAAATATCCTTGTAGAAACGCACTAGCTATCAGAAATAACGACAGACTTAGATTAAACTCTTAAGATCTTTCCAACTGCAAAAAGCATGTATTTCTCTTGTTGCTATGCAAACAAGAATGAGCTCTATGGTAGACGGGTACTCGGCAGTTGGGAGCCGAGTACCCAGTTCCAAGGAGTCGGTAAAGCTGTCTACGTCTATAGTCCTAGAGCCAGCTGTCAGGGCCAGCTGTATATCAGAAGTAATAGATTGGTGAGTATTGATTGAAGGAGGAAGATCTTGATGGCCTTAAATCTTATCTTACACCTCATTAGTCCTCTAAATAATAATAGTTTTGGCGAAATGTATTCAATTTCCATTTTATTTGTGTACAATATTGAGAGCAATGATTTATTTACTGCTTTCATACTGTGTTGGAACCAGTATTCGTGCATCAAATGGCTTGCTCATTGTGTATGTGAATGGCGACATTTTTGCTGTGCATGCTCAAATAAGTGTATGATGGTATGAATGGTGATAAATTATACTTCTAGACGACTGAGAGAGGCGATAACTGTTTACATGTTTGGTTGGGCGGTGGGTGCGTGGGGGGTGGGGGTGGGTGGGGTGATAGCAAAATGGATGTTAGTCTAAGTTCATGTGAAAATATTCAGCAGTGTTGTTATTCTTTTAAGTCAGTTTAATTATCCATGGCTGGCAGGAGATATAATATGATAACCAGCTGGGTGTGTCGGATTTTGAGATGCAAGAGCCGATTTGGAGGTGCATATGGGCTGGGGTTGGGGCGAGTGGGATGGAAAGAAGTTTTCGCCTGCGTTTCAAGTGCTAGGCCAGCTAAGGGCAACCCCACTGATTGTAAGAGGAAGTCACTGTTACTATATGCATAAAGTAAATAAGCTTAACTAACTTTGAATATATGTTGATCATGTTTAATTGTGTATTTAGTTTTCACCAACAAATCCCTGAAAAAGTATATTCTTTATGATATAAAACTTATTCTGTTGAATATTCTTAAATTAATTTGACTGGAAGCAATTGCTGCCTAAGGCAGCAACACCTGCCAGTCAAATTAATTTCAAAATATTCAATAGTTTTCCAGGATGGTAGCATTGAAAATGAGACATGGGGAATTCAGCGGGATAAATGGTTAATGAATAGCTACATGCCCTTAAGGGCTAAAGCATATGGATGTCTATGATTCATTACATACATGTACCTGCAACAATGGAAACAATTTACCTGCTCCTGCTGTGCTTAGCAAAAACATAGTAACGGAAACCCTAACCTTCACCATGAAAGATAATTCTCTACATTTACCTACCTCAATTGCTAGAGGCATGTGATTGGGTTATTATTTTATTGGGCCTCAAGACATGATACCAACTGCTATTGCATAAATTATGTGTATGTAGTTAAAATAACTGAGAACCAACCATGTAGAGCCTCACATCCACTTCAAATTCTGCATTAACAATCTACATTTAATAACAAAATTATTTAAATAATTACATCATTTAATATATGGGTGACTGATGAGATATGCTTGATAAAATAGATAGTATAGAAAGAACAATCAATGTTTATCTCAGCTTATGCAAACGACCCAGACGTATATACTGGTCTGGCGTTTTGTTAGCTTACTAAAATACTTACCACTCAATTCACTGTTTGCTAAAACATAGCTATAAGTCACCTGACTTAGATATCTCAGAAAATTTTAACCTATTCATTCCCATGGTGTGGGTTCCCTTGTAAAGGTTAGCAGAGATACATCCCTCCATTAGGTAGTCTTGATAGTATCTCTAACTCTAAAGCCGTCATTGCTCTAGGGAACCGGTTCCTCTATTCCTATAGAGAACATATAAACGAGTCTGTGAGCATGCGCACTTATGCTACTATGCATGCGACCGAGTCCAAGCCATCATTAATTAATTCCACAAATCTTTATTAATGATTTGCCATTTAACGACGCGGCATGGCCGAGATGGGCCACAGTGAATTGAGTGGTAAGTATTTTAGTAAGCTAACAAAACGCCAGACCAGTATATACGTCTGGGTCGTTTTGTAACACAACAAAAATACTAAGCCACTCAATTCACTGTTTGCTAAAATATAGAATTGGTCAGAGCCCAAATACTAGGTGGGTTGGTAAATTGCAAATCAGGAATGAAAGGTTAATCACCAAAAATACTAAAACGATAACACCACCCCAGCATACAGAGATTTAAGTCATCAAAAAATATCCCATGAATCTATGACTTGATGATGGGATGCAGAATCGGGCGTGATAATGTGTTGTTCTAACAACCATTTGGAATCCTTAAATATACTCTGGTAAATTCTCCTGTAACAGATAGTTGGAATTGATTAAGAATACTAAAGTTCCGACAAAAAAATTAATTTCTGAAAAACAGGTCTCTTGGAAAATACCATATATACATATTGAAGATTTGTGGAATGATGAACTAAAAGCTGCTGTTAAACGAGATAGAAAATCAGAAAAATTGGTAAGACGCTTTGGATTTCCACAAAGATGACTACGAGATCCACTGAATAACTCTCATTGGGCCAAGCAGGAGTGATTAAAGGGATAATACATTCTGCTGACAAAGGTTCTTAAAGACAATTGTACTAGAAACCGCTGACAAAAGTTCTTAAAGACAATTGGCACTAGAAAGTTAAATTGAAGATATTTAAACAAAATGTTAAGTCTATGACTGGGCCGGAACATCTACCGCCAGAGCCTAGCCTGGAGGAAGAATATGAACATCAGATTTGGACACTATACTGAGTAGAAACATAATGGGATGCAATAAATGAGCTACAAGGAAAATCATTCTACCTGGAATGTGAGCTGGTGAAAGATTTCCTGACATCTCCACCGCAGGAGGAACACCAAGACTCCAGACAAAATATGATAACCTCAACTGCCCTGCGTGTTGATGAAAGTCACTACTATAGAAATGACTGCATGAGCAGATAGGTGGCTTGTGAAAGAGACAATATCTCTTCATTCTCCAATATTCCAGAGTATTGAAGAGGAATACTAGAGTATTAGTTCCTGTTCTAGTTCCTGAAAAGGAAGAGAGTAGTAAGACTACTTTATCTGATCCATAGAAAATTCTATGGCGATCCCCTCCCCCAAACACATAAGAACAAGACATCAAACTGGACCTGCAGATGGATAAACTGGTGAATTGGTACCGATGACACCAAGCGAATGAAAATGCAGTGTATGCGGTCATGGTGAGGGACAAAACTCTGAATTACCAGACTTGACCTTCGTACACAAAACTGACTCCATTCGGCCCAGATTTTAACACAATTAAGGAACCGTCCAAGCCAGAGGAATCCCAGACTGGCCATGATGTAATTAAAAGAACCCAAATTCTGTATGTATGGAAATATCAGAAAAAACTGTCCCTTATCCTTGACGAGACCAGTGATGACTGGCCAAAATGACTCCATGTCCATATTATTCCTTTCATCGATGAACTCCATTTCTGAGACAACATATCAGGAAGATGTTTTACTACCAGAGGTAGAGTGAGATTACCAATCAGCGTGAACAAGTTCGCGTCAGGAACAATAAGCGCTAACAAGTTTTTGAAGAATTATATCATTTTAAAGAAGTTTAGCGTGATTCTTTCCAAGAATCAACAGTATGGAATCAGCAAGCACGTCTTCCATCACCCCAGCGGGATTCACAGAAACCATTGTGAAGCCATGCCACGACCCTGACAGCACGGAAGCAACTGCTTTCCACAAGGATCGCGAAGAATTCTGGATCCATCAATCACATTGCATGTATCCTATAGGCATCAATCACGCTGATTGGTAATCTCACTCTACCTCTGGTAGTAAAACATCTAATTACAATACGGTTACCAAGACTCACTACCTTGGTCACGCTTATGACGCCATAACATGATGTCACACCTGAGTTACGTAACAAACACGTATGACGTTGTACTACACCAACATCCTTCATACACTCAATGTCTTCCTCTGATGAGTATAGCCAAACTTGGCACGAAACGCCATGACTCTGGATCACACTGGAATGAATATCAAATTTGACATTCAATGCCAATCTACATCCTTCTATACTTTTTTAACCCACACAGTGACCGATTGTCCTCAGAAAAATGACAAAAACACCCTTTTGCCATTTTCTACTGCCTAAATAGACATCCCGGCTACCCATTCACTAGCCGCCATTAGTAGCACACCGGCTACACCCAATCATTCTTTCACCGGCTACACACTTGTCTTCCGGCTACACATAGCACAGCAAACTCTTTGCCGGCTACACTATAAAGCTAACCGGCTACACAATCAGTTTCTATCTTTTCCTGGCTACACTAGTCTTTGCCACCGGCTACACATATAGCAAATCCGGCTACAGATACACCTCATCCCGGCTACAACTTTAGCATCCCGGCTACACAAAAGCTGTATTCCGGCTACAAATTGTCTATTCCGGCTACAAAACCAATTCCAGTCACCCCCCTCATGTAGCCGCATTGGAAAAAGTATAAAAGGAAGGCCCAAACTGTGTTTTGGCATCCAGACTCAAACTTACACACAAGTTCGCGTCAGGAACAATAAGCGCTACCAAGTTTTTGACGAAACATATCAGGAAGAGTTGAATATTATAAAACGATTTGACCAAGTCATTTTTGTCTCAAACAGTATCAAAGCAGCCATGGGTTCCAGACAAAATAATTCCAAAATATACAACAGAATTAGTATTAAATCATAAGGCCATGAAGTGTACATTTTTTGGAAGTTGTCAGAAAAGGATAAATATATGAGTTGAAGATATGAGCCGAGACCCTATAAAAGATGATTTGACAGCACCTCATAATCCTTAGTCTTTAAATTCTGCCATTCCTCCACTGTATCCTACTTGAAAAGAGCGGAAAATTATTGATCAGGAACAGAAGCAGGACTAATGTCAGAGGAGACCAACATGGTTTGATAGAAAAAAGGGGGATTCAATGACTATGTTGATTGTACCTTATATGTAGGAAATCTGCTACCTAAGACATGCATGAGGCTAGCTATACCCATCCCCACCCCTGATAGAGTCGAGATTATATAGAAGCGCTTAAGCATGACAGAATAAACCTGCAGAATCTTATTTTACAAATCTAATTTTAAAACAAAGCTAGTATGATATGAGCCCAATTGTTAATATCTTTATCAGATGATTAAACAGGAAAGAAGTCCATCAAACCTGTGACCAGATCAATGATGGATAAGGACAAAGGACTGAAACCACACAGAAGGGTGAAAGGAAAAAACCATATTCCACAATCCATGCGAAGGCAATGACCCAATCATCTTGGTTAGGCCCCCTTGAGGAATTTATTTAACAATGCCTGGGAAAGTTAGAATTTAGAAGAATAAAAATAGGCTTGAATAGATAAGGTTGAGAAAACAGCTCCATATGAAAATAACAGAAATAGACATATCACTAGACAAATAAAAAGATCAGAATTTCTACTGAACTCGAGAAAGGAGCGGTGTAAATCTTGATAAGACAAAAAGATTTTGTTATTGTGACAAGCTTACATTCACCCATAGATATGCTTCATCATGGCGAGGGATCCTACTGATAGAAAAAAAAAGACTGAAAAACTATGTTAAAAATAAATCAGGCCAGATATGACACTAAAAGATAGCAAACCACTATTAACAATTAAAATAATAAAGACTGACGCACTTATTTGCAGATTGATATTAGGAGAATCGAAAGATGATTGATTCCAATTTTTTGAGAGAACAGGTCGACAGATGGAGGTTGATAAGAAGAGACTAATACATGAGATTCAGGAGCAAAATGAAATCTAGTGAAATCAAAACGACAAGAGAACTGCTAGGATAATAAGAAAAAATAAAATTATTCCTAGAAGATAAATGCGAAGAGTTGGGTGTACACAAGGTTTCGAAGGATGAGGATAATTGGATGGTTCAGCCATTGCACTAAGAGCAACTAATAAAGAATTAAATAATTAAAAATAAGAGCCCCTGAAATAGGGCATTTAAATTGTCAAACGTGATTTAGAAACAAACAATACCAGCAAAACAACAGAAGTGAATTGATTTGGCATACCTAAACCAGAGGTTTAATTATAATCAGTTGCTATAGCATAAATACTGAGTTATAATCTAGGTAATAATTCTGAGCACAGGACAATTAGGCCTTATGTTCATCTCTCCTTCATTTATCTCCATGCCTGTGCCGTCACTTCTGGTCATGGGTTGCATGTATGGTGTACGGTGTAGTCACGCATTGCCTCTTAACTATGCCAAAGCCTACCTAAACCATTTTCAAATGTTTTAAGAGATGGCGTGGAAACAACATGTTCAGACAAAACATTTCACAGTTTGCACACCCCTTAGAGAGAAGTTTTTTCTAACTAGGTTAGTTATCCCCCTCTTCTGGAAGACTTTCAGATGATTTCCACGAGTAATAGTCCATTTGCAAGCAGAATGTTATATTTGACTATAACAATTAATCGATTGAGAGCCGATAGAATGATCCATCATAGCCTGGGTACGTGCTCTATATATCCACTTTTGCCCAAGTTAAGTACCCGCAGAAAGAATTTCCAAAATGATGAGAGATTAGAGTATACATTAAGTAGGGAAAACCCCCATCTTAGGGCTAATAAAAGGGGCTGATAGTCAAGAACTTTCCTGATCCAAAGGCTATGCTTGCTACTAAAACACTGAGATCAACACACATCTCTGATATAGTAAACCTTGGTCATCAAAGTTTGTAGTGTTTACTATCAAAATCTTAACCATTTAACTCTCGAAGTTATTAGTCATAAGTTGCAACTGAAATAAGTTGAATCTGAATGAGTACCAGCAAATATGGGAGTGGCGTATTTACTTATAAACCCATAAATAGGTTGCACATTTATGCTCAATTTACGCGTTCTAAAAGATTTGCACGCACTATATACAAGGATAAAACTTATTTTCCTCTGAATTTTTAAACATCTTAACGTCTGAAGATACCACGAAAACTTCCCTGCACAAATCTTGTCACCTCGCAGCTATGCTTAATGTGTACTTCAAAACATCATTCCCAGAAGTGAAATTATTAAATTGAACAGCCTAAATATTGCGTATCCTTTAACAAAGATTGGTTTGGGGGGTTTTTCCCATCAAAATTAATCCTAACTTGACATAAATGTCGTCTTTATAATATATAAATCAGAATCACGTGATAATCACATGATATATAAATCACGTGATATTATCTGACCAGATCATGTCAAAGCAAATTTTTAATGAAGTATCTTAAGCGAGTACTCGGATATAGTTATCCTGGAATCAGAAATTCGGCAATGAGATCTACGCTTCTCGTCAGCGCCTCCAAACGGAGATTTACTTTGCCACTGGCTGGCTCGCTAACATTAGACGCGGGCTACCAGTTTAATTATCGGGCGTTCAAGCAATGTTTCTCGAACATCGCATTACGTTTTAGATCATTTTATGTTGGTCACTTACATTACAATATAACCAGTAATATATATGATACATTTTATCGCTAGATTTAGAAATCAAGTGAACGCAAGTTTCTCGCTAGATTTACAAATCAAGTGAACCTGATAATCTGACACGGGCTTAATAGCCTATCTAACAAAAGAGGGTTATGTGATTACGAGGATTCAAATCAGTATCGTAATTTTGAACATCCGGGCATTCCGAGATCGTCCGACATTTGCCAATTTACGACACACTAAAGAGGATATCCCATAGAAACGCAATGTTTACATTTTTCATGAAAATAAGGGCATAAAAAAGACATGTGTTGAACAACCCCGCCCAGTGATAGAAAACATAAAATCTCGAGTAATTTTTATAAAATATTAAATAAAAGGTAAAAAGGTTTCACGGCCCATTGCTACTAATGTTAAATTAGCCTGCAAAAACGGTGCCAATTTAAAGCGAAGATCAAATCGCGAATTAATATGATGGTCTTGTCGTTATTGTAATATGACTGATATGACTGATCATCATGAAGTAATTGTGAGTTTCGTGTTAGTTGGTTAGTAATGGTCCTTAGAAGGACCACTCGCTTTTCTTCAGGGGATGATCGTGGTGTATCCTTGTGGTGTTCATCCGTTCCACCACGCCTGTTTGCACCACTGTCACATTCTTAATAGATTCAATAACTTCCCAACCGGTATATTACATAGTTATGTAGGATACCTTAAGTAGGATTCGATCCAAACCGGTATGTAGTATACCTTATGTAGGAAAGAATGACGCTCGGAAATACGTACCTAGTCAAAACTCTTAATTGATCCACTAACTTCCCAACCGGTATGTTACATATGTTATGTAGGATACCTTTCGTAGATGTTCCAAACCGGTATATAGTATACCTTACGTAGGAACGAGCCTCGTGGCTAAAATAGGATCAGAGTTATTGACTTCACCTGGCTTGTAATTTGAAGCTGGCGCCATTTTCTTTCAACTTGGTCACAACGAACTTTCTGTTCATATTCACGTAAATTATAAACATTTTACATAAGTATTATGACTTATTCAACAAAGACTGCTTGTACTGTGGTATTCATGAAAAATCAAATGTGGATGTAGCTCCACAAGATTATGGAATGAATAGGATTTGTTGAGATAAAAGCTAGGTGTTTCCTGTAACACAGAAAATTAATTAATGCTGGCTTGGACTCGGTCGCATGCATAGTAGCATAAGTGTGCATGCTCACAGACTCGTTTATATGTTCTCTATAGGAATAGAGGAACCGGTTCCCTAGAGCAATGACTGCTTTAGAGTTAGAGATACTATCAAGACTACCCAATGGAGGGATGTATCTCTGCTAACCTTTACAAGGGAACCCACACCATGGGAATGAATAGGTTAAAATTTTCTGAGATATCTAAGTCAGGTGACTTATAGCTATGTTTTAGCAAACAGTGAATTGAGTGGCTTAGTATTTTTGTTGTGTTACAAAACAGTGCAAGTTCTACAACATGTTTTGGCATTTGATAATCAGATATGTGCAACTGCAAGTGCCATGCCATGAATTGGTTCAAATAAATTAGGTAGCATTGCCAGTGTTGAATCACTCACTCCATATTAAAGCATTGCTGAACATTTGCCTCCCCCCCCCCCCCCACGTCTGCCCAAGCATAGAAACCAATTTGTCTTTTAAATAGGAGTGGAGTAGACTTGTGGTGTATGAGTATCTAGCCATGCATTATTCACTCAGGAATTGCTGAAAATTAGATATGTGGAAGCAAGTTCCTGATAGACAGGGGTGTAACTCTGTCTGTACAGGGCAATTTATAGGCTCTAGATAGCAGATTCAATTTAACAATGACCAGGACTGGTGGTAATTCAGTTATCACATTGGATAAATTGGTAAATTTTTAGGAGTTGGAATTGCTAATTGAAATTACTATGCCCCAAGAATGACTAATTCTCAATTTCTTTTCAATCATTTTATAATTTTTTCAACAGTTTTGTCTCCTAACATAGTATAACATATGTAATATAACAAAGTGAGTAAGTGTCGACTCTCTAAAGACAAAATTGTCTAAAACCAGCATTTGTATTGATCTTGAGATGCCTGGGTCCATAATCAAGCCAGCCATTTCAGTTGTAAAATTTAAAAATTGCCTTCTTTTGAACTCCAAAGTGTAAATGTACATTTTGTGTGAAAAAAGGGAGATTTTCTTAATTAAATTTGACCTTTAATGGGGAAATTGTCATCTTTGCCAAAAATTGCTTGTGTAGTGGTATGTCTTGGAAGATGTCCATTTGTAAGCCAAGTGAAGATTACTTTTTGAAAAATGAATGGCTAGCTTTGTTACTGGGGCAGTAAAATAAAGTAAAGTAAAAAAAAATCTTCCCTTGACCTACAAATGGCCATTCACTAAGCAAAAATTCAAATATCATTTACCAATCCTCACCATTAAAGGGATAATGCTGAACAGATAGCCCTAGAGCCAGGTCCCACAGCCACTGGTCCACTGCATATGGCCTCACCATGTTCACTCTGTAAATTTCAGATGTTTTTCCAGTTGAATATTAAAATATACTGTCCTGATCAACTATCTGAGTATGACTGTACATATCTAGTATTATTTTATTTACTGACTATTATACATTCTCAAGGTTGCTGCCCGGAAAAGAAATTGTATTAACCACCACCCTCCCTCTACCCCTCCACACAACATCTAAAACATTTAGGGGTCTAATGCTCCCTACCCCCACCCTCTGTTTCTGTCACTAACCCCACAAAACACACAATTTGTGAAAATAACACTCATAAGTCTGGAGAGTTTAATAATAAATTCACCAACGTGGCATGGTGGATTTAAGATTCTATTATGGGGTGTATCCAACCTAGCAGTTATATGGTCTGGGTGGGCTTCCCAATGGTGGTGTGTGTAGGGAGGGGTGTCATGCCCATTCCCCTATAATAATTGGAAAATGAAATCCTCTGAGAAGTAATTTCCTGCATATTGATTAATTAATTCATAATCAAATTGAAATTAATCATTGTTTATTTACTGGGATGCGGGTGGGAATTGTGGGTGCCCACCACCACCACCCTCCACCCCCACCAACCACAAATCTAAGGGTGGGGTTGGGTGGGGAGGGGGTGCAAAGCCAACCTAAATATGGGGGGTTACCTCACACAGACAGACACACACGTACACGCCTACCCCCCCCCCCCCCACACACCCCACTTTCTCTCTCTCTCTCTTCGCCTATGCACACACAGATAATCATTATGCCAGTAGGGCATATATATATATATATATATACATATATATATATATATATATATATATATATATATATACACCTGTGCAAAAGTTAAGCACCACCCTATTTTTACGCACATGCGAGGGTATATTCATGTGCTATGAAGAAAGCAATAGCATAAACATTTATGTACCCATCCATCTTAGTGCAAGAGGTAATAATGCAACTAGAGGAATGCTGATTATGATGGTGGGGAAACACTGTATGTTTTTGTTTGAACTTGAAAACGAGGCCTAAATATGGTTACGTTGACACAACTGACAACTATTGCCCTACAGTTGACACACGTGGCTAGATTGTCATTAATGGTGTCTGAAAACGAAGTTTAACATCTGTGCACGAGTTTGAGACTGTCATTATTAATACCGGGTATATCCACCTTGTGCCTGGATGACGGCCTGGACACGACGTCTCATGCTGGTCACCAACCGACTGATACGCCATTGTGGTATTCGTTGCCATTCAAGATGGAGTGCGTCTGTTAATTCCTGTAGGTTCTGCACAGGAGGATCCCTCCTTCTCACCATGTTTCCCAGAATGTCCCAGATATGCTCAATAGGGTTCATGTCAGGGCTCCTTGCTGGCCATGGTAGGGTTTCGATGGCATTCTGGTGGAGGTATTCATGCACAGCTCTAGCACGATGTGGTCGGGCGTTGTCATCCATGAATATAGGGTGGGTTCCAGGTGCATGATTTACAAAATGAGGGACCACAACTCTATCCAGTATGGAATCTTGATATCTTTGTCCATTTAGTGTTCCAGGTACAGTCAACAGATCCAGCTTACAATCAAATGAGATGCACCCCCATATCATAACGGAACCTCCACCAAATGGAACTTCTTCCATGATGTTACGTTGGTCGTACGCCTTGCGTCTGGACCTCCATACACGAGTTCGACCATCTGTGGCATGAAGCAGGAACCGACTTTCATCGGACCAGTGTACCCGTCTCCAGGATCTCATGTTCCAGTGTCTTCTTTCGTTGCACCACCTCAGACGCTCCTCTTTGTGGTGTGCAGTGAGGAGAGGACGTCTGACAGGTCTCCTAGCTTTCATGCCAGCAGCATACAGTCTCCTTTTGACGGTAGACATTGACACTCTATTGCGCGTTTCCCATTGCTGGCTGAGCACTCTGCTGTTGGTGAATGGAGATCTCCTAACAAGGCGTACTAGGGCTCGATCATCACGGGCAGTAGTCTTCTTCGGTCTTCCAGATCTAGGCCTGTCCTTCACCTCGTTAGTTTGCCCATGTTTTGCAATCAAACGACTGATTACAGTATGGTTAATGTTCAGCTGTCTGCCAATCTCTCTGCATGACATACCAGTGGTATGCATGCCTATGATTTGCCATTTCACACGATCACTTTACCTTCGTCTTGCCATAGCGGTTCACAATCAAGAGCTAATTCTCTCTGTACAAATAAACCACGGTCATGAACACAAAATTCCTAATCTTGTCGCCTAAATCTGTATGTAATGTTCTACACCTCAAACTGGACTTTTACATAACTGAACACGTGTGCTGTTTCCCGCCACGCACGGACATCAAGCGGCGTGAAGTCATGCATGCATGTGCATTTCGTACTTGGAATTATGTCAGCTAACGCGGGGACAAAAAGTATGGCAGCCTAGTTGTACCATCATGTTTCTACGTTCTATTGTTTTTGCTGGTGCTTAACTTTTGCACAGGTGTATATATATATATATAGGCCGCATTTGTAAATATCTATCGGGCAGCCGCTTGTATTGGTACTATAGCCTACCAGGATCCAAATGCACTGATGGTGTGGGGGCGTTTCTGACATATCATTGCAATAGTATTTTGCTTTCTAATGTGCATAGAATCAATAATATATTTATAAAAATGCATAGTAAAATAGTATTTGATGTTAGAATTGTCAATTCGGCCAACTTTACCGGTAGAGCTAACGTAAAATTGCAATTTTCATGGCTTTGAGTTGCATCAAACGCAGCAGTGTAATGTTGTTTACTAATAAAACAGTGATCAGCTGGCCGTACGCTTGACGGCCAGTTATCTGCGCACGCGTGAAAATGATGTCATAAGGGAATTCCGTAAAACCTCCAATAGCATTTACTATGTATTTTTAAAGCTATTTTTAAGTACTAGCAGCTAGCGTATCTCCTGCCAATGTAAATATATCAAGTTCTGTTGAGATCGACAATATGCTTTCACAGGCCTCCACAGTCGTCAACGATGGTGATAATAATAAACACTGAAATACATGCATACAACACCAGATCTAGACACAACTTTCACACAGAATACAATAGAATGGAAATCTCAAAACGAAAACCATCCTTTCAAGCTACAAAACTCTGGAATAACACAGACACGAACACACGTACACGGATTATTAGTCAAAATTCCTGCAAACATATTATTAAACAAATGTTCATTAATAAGTACTAAATCGGGTAATTGGACCTCACTCATATATTAGTTACTACACCTTCATGCGCCCGGACACCACAGCAATTACCAGCAATTCATCATGAAGAACCACCTGTTACCAATACTGATATTACTGCTCTTGCCCTGCCTCTACACTCCGGTTTGACATATTGTCTACATAAAATAAAAGGTACCGGTACTGCTGAATATTTTGGACCTAGGGGAATTTGTGGGAGAATTTTCTGCATAAGGCAGCAATGTCTTCTATTCCAAATGTGTACAGAAGATTACTTACGTCATAACCAAATCAGTTTGTTGCTAGAATCATGTTGGCCATTGTTATCTTTACTGTATCATTAACCATAATCATATTTAATTTATTTTATTATATTGTATTTTATGTGAATGTCTGGCTCCTGGGTCTTACAGACAACACATCCAAAGGGACATAGCTCCTCCTGCTGGGTGTTTTGAAGAGGACTTGACTGGGGGCTGTGGTTGGCTAAGCCACCAACAACTCTCGGTCGGGTGGCTTTTCTGAATATTCAGCGAGTGTGCAACTTCTGTGTTAAATCCTGAGTCAAATTGGACCAGCACTCCTCAAGATATACACAGATCCAGAACTTGATCATATATCTAAGAGCTCCAAAAACCCAGCCATGACAAACACACTAAGAAATAGACTCGAACACAGATTCACATAGCCGGTTTACTCTCTTTCCTCTAGGGAAAGAAGGTAATAGACAATAATAATAATAATAATAATAATAATAATAATAATAATAATAGTAGAAACAGGATGAACTCCAGCCCCCACCCCCTTCATCCCCTAGCCCATTCCAATGAGTGAAATATGTTACCCACAGTATGAAGAACAATCAAAAACAAGTGAACCATGTTTGTCAAATGTCTTGTCTTTTTCTTTCTCTTCTTTTTCTATGTCAAATCCTATATTATTTGTCTGTAGTTATGTATAATATATTGTCATAATGCCTTATGTCTACTTATGTCAAATCATGTGTATGTTATTTTATGTCAGGGGTCCACAAGCTAATAGGCACAGCCTCCAGTGGACTCCCTGTTATCATATTGTAATTTGTAATATTTACCAAGAGAATAAATCAAATCAAATCAAATAATGATAATGATGATGATGATTGCAACGAAAACCGGTGTAAGCAATTCATACCAAGTCCATTACTATTTTAGCATGTAGATTAAGATTTTATGCTATTACCTATTGCTTGTGTGATCGTGTCATTTTGTTTAGATAGCCATAGTTAGCTTACTTAAGCATGTTAAAGGAAACCGTTAAAAATATAGCGAGAAAATTTAACTTTCGGTTTCGGTTCTTCTTCTTCTTCTTCTTTTACATGCAGATTCCACCAAGTGATATGGCACCCACGTGTGGAGTTTTCAAGATCAAGATCACGATTCAAAATTATTTATTTTCATATAACACATAGATTTTACATTTACACAACAGGCAGTCCACCAAAGGCTGAGCCTATACAGCGGCGGACCCATTACATTTAACATATAATAAACATATAATTCAGTGATAGTTGGATCATGGGTGAAGATAATATAATATTTACATGTATATATTTAAGACAATAGACAATTAACGCACGCACGCACGCACACACGCACGCACGCACGCACGCACGCGCGCACGCACGCGCGCGCGCACTCACACACAAACACACACACACACACACACACACACACACACACACACACACACACACACACACACACACACACACACACGGGAATGGGGAAAACACATGCATATCTTGTTTACAATATTATTATTATTATTATTATTATTATTATTATTATTATTATTATTATTATTATTATTATTATTATTATTGTCATATATAACAATACGGCCTAATTTGTATCAACATTTCTTTGTGCAGCATTATTATTATTATTATTATTATTATTATTATTATTATTATTATTATTATTATTATTATTATTATTATTATTATTATTATTGTCATATATAACAATGCGGCCTAATTTGTATCAACATTTCTTGGTGCAGCATTATTATTATTATTATTATTATTATTATTATTATTATTATTATTATTATTATTATTATTATTATTGTCATATATAGCAATGCGGCCTAATTTATATCAACATTTCTTGGTGCAGTATTATTATTATTATTATTATTATTATTATTATTATTATTATTATTATTATTATTGTAGTAACTTAACTACGTATAAAAGGTTACTCACCCAACAGAGGTCTTGAATCGGCCAGTGGAACCAGCGGCAGATGTGCACGGTTCAGGTTCCAAGGTACGACTGCCGGGCGTCCGTAGAAACGGCGGGAATCAGCTAGCCCGGCAGCCGCGAAACCCGAACTGCGGAATTGCGGGATACCGCCAGCACCACACTCTCCCCCGTTTATAAAAACATGCTTGTTTAATTAAAAATCTTATCTCTTAATTAAAAATCTTATCTAAAAATCTACTCTTTTAAAAATCTGCACACCATAAAAACACACAAGCATTGACGCTCAACTGCTAAAGGTAGCATCAGAAATTGCCAATTAAAAAAATATAGGTGTCGATCCATCTAGAAGGAAGGAGCGGTTAATAATAAAACAGATGGATAGATCAACAGCTGCCAGACGAGGGCCAGCGTCACAGATTTAAAAATAGCATAGCATCCTAACTAAAATTAAGGACAGTGGTTTTCCACCACCGCAGAAAACTGACAGAATTGACAGAATTGCCGAATTGATAAAGAAGTAATAAAAATAATCTCACATGAATTTAGTTGGAGTGTTGTCTGAAATTAACTTATGTGAGATTCGAGGAAACTTATGAATATTGCAAATTTTTTAATTTAGTGAATATTTTTAACCGTAACATTTATGATATACCTCTTATATAATTGAAACTGATCTGAATCCACAAATTTAGGAAATCCGGAAAACCACTATCCCTATCACAATAAAGATATCTGAATGAAGCTAAGCAGAACGGATAATACAGCAGAAGAAAGAAACATATGAATTTGCGCTATGACTAACGCGCCAATTACTTCGCGCATTATGGAATGGTAAGCGCAAGAAATGCATCTGTACGATTTATGCAGTCTTTGCTCAATGCATATTATAAATATGCTGTCATATGCAAGACTTCTGCATTATAGAGTAATGCACATTATAAATATGCCTGAGTTATGCATTATAGAGTAATAATGCATCATTGCTTCATTTTAACATGTAATTGCTACACGTTTAATAAATGAACTACCTAGGTATGGCAATATATAGTATGTTGGCCTAATATAAAATATCTGAACTGACCTATGTAGAATTAATATACCTGGGCTATCCTATAAAATATCTGTGCTGACCTACTAAAACTACATATAATATATTTGAGCTACCCTATAAAATATCTGAGCTGACAAATGTAGAACTGGCATTAAATAGCTAACCTATACAGGATTTCACTATACATAGATGAGTTTGCATCATAACATATGATGCATATACTTATAAAAGCGTGTACATGGATTTAATCCATATACACATAACAGAGAGCATTATTATGACCACACGTCATGACGGACAATAATTGCAGTTAACAATACAATGCGTATGATTAATGTGTAACAATTTACACATCATTTGACAACGCATATCTGTAATGTGCGATCAAGAAATGCGTAAATATAACCACGCATTTCTACGCGCAATTATTCACGCGTCATTTGAAAAAACGTGTAATTATAATAACGCTTCTGTGAGTCATACAGCGATGGACCCCTGTTGGTTTTTGGTATCTCAAGGAGTATTATTGCTGGAAAAAGCCACTATGTGCTATGTACACACCCATGTGTCCAACTAATTTAGTTTCCCAAAAACTTACAAAAAATAGAACATCACGATTTTGCTGTTGCTGAAACTAAAGCTAAGATGGAAACGGAACATAAGCCAATGATTATACATGTTTTCCGGACAAGTTGAATGTCTTCAGTGTCATGCAGCATATTAAAATTTGAAGTCATAATTTCATATCATCTGGATTACAGTAATTCTTTTAATGTTGAATTACTGTTACCATTGTACATTATCACATTACTATTGTAGTACTGTACTATGACCGAAAAGCTAACTGCAGTCCGCAACAATACCATGACCAAATGAATCCGTAATAAGACGAAACCAGAGGAACGTTTATTCAGGTGGACAAGTAGGGTCCATGAAGACTTATATAGTCTAATTCACGAATGCTTAAAGATCATTCTAATACATTTCATAATCTAGGAACCTGTTAGGAAGACGACACTGTCTTCCTGTTCGACTCTGAATGGTGTGAGTTTGGAGTTGGTCATCTCTAGGAGATTTGTGATGTATTTCCCCTCGGACCTGACACCTCATGCGCCTAGGGGAAAAAGTGTGATGCGGTTCCCCTCGGACCTGACACCTCATGCGCCTAGGGGACGTGTTATGCGTTTCTCCTCGGACCTGACACCTCATGCGCCTAGGAGAGTGATGCTGTGTTTGTGGGACGGGTAAAACAGAGTCGATATCCAGGTCATCTGTCAAAACAGCATCTAGATCATTATGCAGACTTGATGAGGAGTGATTAATACCATATGGAATGGTTTCATCCGAATCCTCTTCAAAAATGGAAGCATGGTTATCATCAGATAACCTAAGGCCATTATTGGGGGATAATAAGTCATCATCATCGCCATGATCTTCAGAGCTCATAGCACGTCTCATTCGCAATATCCAGAGAGGTAAATCACGATCTCTGCACAGCTTTAATCTATCATGGTGAACAACTAGTTCCCGGCGTTGGTTTTTGATACCAAACAGTGCTTCTGACAACTTTTTATAAATAATAAATGGACCAGTCCAAGGAGGTTGTAATTTACTGGACTGGCCTATTTTAGTTGCAGAATTAGCAAGATAAACTACATCACCAACATGATAGGCATGCTCATGCAAACGTAGATCATACTCTTTTTTCTGGCGCTTCTGAGCCATTTTAAGGTTATCCCGTTTTATCTCATGAGTTTCATGCAACGTTTGCTGTAACTGTTGGACGAAGTCACTGGCATCTGAAGGGGCATTCTCTGTAGTCACAGACACAGGGCATTTGCACATTATGTCAATAGGCTGTAGTACTTCTCGACCAAGCATCATCATGTTGGGAGTATACCCCGTCTGTCGGCTTACAGTAGATCGTATAGCTCCAGCGATGAAAGGAATACACTTGTCCCAATCTTTCTGTCTGTCATGCTCTTGCAGGTAACACCGTATACACTGCAAGACAGTACGGTTTATACGTTCAATCTGTCCATTCGAACATGGTCTATAAGCTGTGGTGCGTGTTTTTGAAATCTCCAGTAGATGGCACAGTTCCTTAAATAGGTTGCTCTCAAAGTTACGACCCTGGTCGGTGTGTAAGAAATATGAACAGCCAAATGTGGTGACAAAACGCTCCACATACGTTTTGGCTACCAGTTCTGCCCCTTGTTCAGGGAGCGCATAGCACTCAACCCATTTAGTGAACTGATCTATGATCATCAACATGTATCTATTTCCCAGTGTAGATGTGATAAAGGGGCCCAAAATGTCCATATGTACCCGTTCCAAGGGAAACCCAGCATGGAACTCGCCCAGAGCAGCTCTAGGTCGGATGGAAGCTTTTTTGCTACAGCTACAAATCCGACAGGATTTCACATACGCCACCACATCACGAGAGTATCCGTGCCAGATATGCTTAGCCTTCACTCTCTCTAATGTCTTCTGCTCACCCATGTGACTGGCAAGCTTGGAATCATGACAATTTTCCAAAACCAGCTTCTGGAGAGACTTTGGGACTACCAGCAGATTCCGTGTGGTATTTGCTTCTACCCAGAGATAGTGCAAAATGCTATCGACAAAAATCAATTGATCACAACGAGCCCACCAAAACTTGACAGCTGGACTAGCTAAATATAGCTCCGCGTCAGAAGGTGTGTGTGACTGCTCAATCCATGATACAACTGTCTTCAGATCAGGTTCCTCCAACTGACGCTCCCTTAGATTTTCCGAAGAGAATGCGTCTAACCAGTTTGACCTTCCGATAACCTGGTCTGTTTGGGGGACACCATTCAGCAGTCCATCTGGATCGTCGCTGTCTGTGTCGCTGTCTGATAGGTCATTATTACTCAGTTGAAGGGCCCTTATGGTTTGAAAAGCCAAAGGAATTTACATCATCAACATCTTGTTCAAATTGAGACCATTTCTGCTGAAGCTTGGTACAATATTTGCACCCACCACATGGTAACGAACTAAGAGATTGGCCAGCTTTATAACAGTGGCAAGGTGAAAAATCACTTGGAACTCGTGATAGACCATCAGCATTAGAGTGCTGTTTACCGGGCCTGTACTGCATCGTCATATTATATTGGGACAGTTCTTCTAGCCATCTAGCTAGTTGTCCTTCGATGTGCTTGAAACTGAGCAGCCACGTGAGACTGTGATGGTCAGTCCGCACAATAAATGACCGTCCTAGCAAGTACATACGGTACTGCCTAGTAAATGCTACCACGGCCAGCAACTCTTTGCGTGTAACACAATATTTTCGCTGAGCCGGTGTCAACGTTCGGCTCGCAAAACCAATAAGCACCTCTTTCCCATTCTGAATTTGGGATAACTCTGCACCAATAGCCGCCTCCGAAGCATCCGTATCCAGTATGAAGGTACCATCTGGTGTCGGATAACCTAACACTGCAGGGTTGGCCATAGCACCCTGAAGTGTTTCGAAAGCTACCTGATGCTTTAGAGTCCAGTCATACTCTACTTTGGAACTAGTAAGTGCAGAGAGAGGAGCAGAAATACCAGCAAAACCCTGTATGTGCTCTCGGTGGTAATTCATGAACCCTAGGAAAGATTCCAGCTCTTTCCTGGTCTTAGGAACAGGCCAATTAGCGACGCTTTCCATATTGTTTGGCTTAACAGCGATTCCCTTATCACTCACCAACTTACCTAAGAAACAGAGTTCTGTATGGAACAAATTACACTTCTTAGGTTTTAATTTAAGGTTGTGCAACAGGAATCGGGAAAGGACAGCTTTCAAGTTGGTCATATGACTGTCAAAGTCAGTCCCTGTCACTACCACGTCATCTAAATACGCAAGACACTCGCACCAGTTAAGACCTTGCAATACCAGCTGAACAACCCTCTGAAAGGTAGCCGGGCTGTTGTACGTACCAAATGGCATCCGGACAAATTAAAAAAGCCCATATCTTGTGATAAATGCGAGCTTGTGGCAGTCCTCTGGGTCAACCTCGACCTGCCAATACCCAGCTGCCATATCAAGTGTGCTGATGAACTTAGCACCACCAAGTGCATCCAGACATGTCTCAATGTTTGGTAGGGGGTAAACGTCTTTGCGAGTTATACTGTTCAGAGCTCGAAAATCGACGCAGTACCTCACGGTACCGTCTTTCTTCCGAACTAATACCGGGGCTGACGACCACTCAGATTTTGACGGAACTATGATACCTTTCTGTAACATTTCCGCAAGGTGTTTCTCTTCCTCATTCTCAGAACCAAGAGGAGTTCGTCTAAGTTTATAACGAACAGGTTGTGCATTACCTGTGTCAACCTTATGTCTTATCCCCTTGAACAAACCCAAATCAAGATCATCTTTTGCAAATGCATCCTGATACTCAATTAATATGGATTCAACTTGCGAAGACTGCGTCTCCGATAAACCCGATGTCGACCTCTCATACAGCTCCTGTAAGAACACAGGGAGGTCCACCTCAGTGGCTGTAGCAGTCTGTAAACCGTCCTGGTTTATGGGATTACCAGCAAGTTGAAATTCGGTTCTAGGGTCTAAAACCTCCTCAATTTCTGTGACAATACCACGGTTGTGGTCTTGTTTCAGAGTAATATATTGGGCCGACAGGTTCCTTAACAAAATAGGAATCTGCGAATCTTTGGCAGTGGCCACTGTATGAGGTGTTACCAGACCCTCCAGTTTAGATGAGGGCTGGAGCACAACATCATTCTGTACCTCCCGATCCAGAACACCTGTGGTCTTCACGGCCTCAAAAGGACCCACGACCACTTTCTGCTTCAATGTTACCCGAGCTACTTGGGCTTCCTTCCCATGAGCTCTCAACATTGAGGCTTGAATCGGTTCTCCATTAATTGTCAGACACAGTCTAGTCAGATCAATGGTGGCCTTGTGTGCCTTCAAGAAATCCAGGCCTAATATAATCGGATCATTAATATTGGCAAGAAGTACTGGCCAGTTGAACATCATAGAGCCTAATGCAATTGTGACTGGCTCAACACTTTCCACAGGGATAACATTGTCTCTACCTGCACCTTTCAATGCAATAGACTCCAACCTCTTTAAAGGGTAAGGTAATTTATTTGCAAAGAAATTGCCAATTACTGTCACTTGTGCCGCAGTGTCCACCACTGCATCAACGGAAACACCATTTACTTTAATGGGAATGACTAGTGTCATAGGGTCACGATTAAACTCATACATGCGAACATCATATGATCGCACAGGCGAAGATCTCGGTGAAGCAGAAGGTGATGGCGACCGTGTACGCCTCGGCTCTCGACACTCACCGGAAAAATGCCCCTCTAAATTGCAATTAAAGCACTTTCCTGATCTGAGAGGAGGAGAAGGGGAACGCGATGGAACGACCTTCCCTCTTGGAGGAGACCGACCTCGACCGAATTGACCAGATATAAGATTCAAAATCTTAGTCACATCTACCTTCATTCCGCCATATCCTTCCTAAGTCCTTCGACATCTTTCTCCAATTTATCTATCCTGCTTGGAGCCGTTATGCCTCTCAACTGCTCATGATTATCTGCCTCCATCAACCCAGAAGCATCGTCCGGAAAACGGACCTTTTGCACCTCAGTTCTTCTGGAACCCATGATCAATCTTTGATTATGGATAGCTGCATTGACCATTTGTACAGCCTCCTCCAGGGTGCTCGGATCTTTATCCATAGCTATCAGAGCGGCTCGTTTATGCTCAACACCCCGTAGGAATGCATCAATGGCAATAGTCTCGCCCAAACTCTCTGAGGCATCAGGGTAACCATCTAAAGTGAGCTCCTGACTGATGTCTGCAAATTCTTCTAAAGAGTTACCCTCTTGTCGAATATCTTGCATCTTTTTTCTGATGATGTGGGGCAGATCTTTCTTCCCGAATCTCAACTTTAATTTGTCACATAAACTAAAGTAATCATTCTGGACTTGCCCAGAACAGATGCAGTAAAACTTTAAGGCATTGTCCTTTAAAGCTGAGATGAGCATGTCTAATTTATACATATCAGACCAACGCTACCTTGAAACAGTATGCTCAAACTGTATGAAAAATGGTTTCCACTCACATTTTCCATCAAAAGTTGACATTTTAGGTGGAGGAGGACCATCAGAGTAGCTTCTACGACCGGGGGATGACATTCTAGAGTCATTGTACGAAGAGCCATCCCAGTAAGCTCTACGAACTGGTGATGACGTCCTAGTGTCATGGTGAGAAACTGATCGCGACTCCCTCTTAGGTTCTCTAGGGGTATATACCCCCCCTAGGAGCCAGGTAATCAACTAGGGTATGATCACCCCTTTGTTGACTAGCTGAGTTAAGGAGTGCCTTGTATTTGATACCTTGAGCTAACAGTTCCATGTTCAGTCTAGCTACCTTCTCTTCCAGGGATTCTTCCCTTGGGTGTGAGTCGACCCCACCAACAGCGCCTTCATCATTGATGTCGAATACGACTTCCCCAGCATGGAGCAATCGTGCAAGGATTGTAGCTGTGGCAGGCAGATCAGTATCTGCCTTAATGTCGGCCAGGGATATGAAACCTCCTCTGGACTCACGAAAATTTACTATGCCAGCAGCTCGAACTTTACCAATATTATGGAGTGCACTAAGTTCCTCCACGGTTGCAGTGTTAATACACAAAGGTTTCGTCATTATGGGTCACCGGTTGATTTATACCAAGGAAGCGAAATTAATATCCGCTAAAAAAGTAATATCACCTACTGAAATAAGTCGTAAGCGTATGCTTACTGAAATATATAAATCACTGAGTAGTGATGGTGGTGCAACTCCGGAGAACGTCTAAATGAATCTTCCGAAGCCAAACCAAATTCAGTAACGTACCTGCATGCAAACCATCCTTCAGAAACTCGAAAGTATAATGATAACGGACGCGTTTACGTGCACTAGATTTTTTACGGAGTATTAACTCTACACTGCATTTGATGGTGTGTACACCAATATCTGCATTAATTTTCTCAATTCTATCATTGAGAAGAGAGAGTTGGTCATGCAGTTGCAGCTCTTGGTCTTTGAAGGAACAGGGATTCAAATGGTGAAGTTGCTCATTATACAGGACCAGAGAATATGCTGGGATATCGATAAATTTCACCGTTTGGCCGTAATGGCTTACTATGTCTATCGCACGTTGATAGTGTTGGCAAATGCGGTCTACCGCGAGTTCATCATCGGCTGTCCTTAAATAGACAAAACCGTCGCCTCATTTCTCGGTAAGGTCGCACGTTCCGGCCCAGATATAGAAAACGATCCGGTGAAATTTCTGAACGGCGCTGGCTATTCTCGGCTGCAGAATATTGACCAAGTCTTGTGTAGTAACACCGCTTTTACACCAATACTCAACAAACCCAGTTTGATCAGCTCTTTTCAAAATGAAACCTTTACTTGTACCCAACAAAATCGCTTTGTGGGTAAAGGACTGATCCAACGAAAACTGGGTGCGAGCCAAAAACTCCTCAGATTTAACTTGAAAAGGAGGCATAAGCTGAGTATTGTTTCAACGGAGTAACTAGCAATGTGATTATGAACTTTTTGAATTAATAATAACAAGAAAAAACCCCAAAACAAATAGTGTTCAGCATAATTAATAAACCTAATATTCCAATTGAAACATATTTGCTAATTAGAAGGGAGATTACCCTCTAATGTTCAAAAAGTTAATAATAATGATAATAATAACAACAAAAGTGATTTATATCACTTCTTTATTTCAAATAATTCTGAAATAAACAAAGAAATTGAACTGTAATTAACATATAAAGAAATTTCGAAAAACCGACGGTTAAATTACAGCTCAGAATCGCGTACATATGACACTGAATACAACTAACAATAACAGTCCAGAAACTATAGGGTTGTCATTCCACGGAATACTGACATAGATGATAGGAACTAAGCACGAAAATATACCTCAATTCATTACAGTTCAAATAAATAACATTGAATCTTGAATTTATGCCGTATATGACGTATGTATGTATGTATGTATGTATTATTATTATTATTATTATTATTATTATTATTATTATTATTATTATTATACACAACTGCATCATCCACATCAACAATTACGGATGCATTATTATTATTATTATTATTATTATTATTATTATTCTTATTATTCTTATTATTATTATTATTATTATTATTATTGCAGATGTGTATTTTACATTCTAGTTGTTATCCTGGCAACTGGATACATACTTGTTTTTGTACTGCCATGGTGGTGACTTCTGCATTCATGTCATTGGTTTGGATTTTTAGTATCTTTCTAAGATTATTTTTTTTATATTTTGTTTAAAAGAGATTTGTGTAAGAATTTGTGTGGGTATATTTATATCTGTGTTGTTCCAGAGTTGTATTGCTTGGTGGGATGGTTTTTGTGTAGCTGTCATTGTTCTGTAATGGGTTTGGTGTAAGTTATTCTTAGTTTGTGTGTGGTGCGAGTGTATATCGGAGTTGTTCCTAAAAAGGTTTGATAATGAGGAGGGTAGATTGCTATTATGGTAGTCCCTTAAGATAGTGTATATAAAACAGTTTATATTGAAAGCAACGCGATAACGATAGTTAATTATGATGCAAAAAACACAACAGCAAACAGGAATGAAGAAACATGTACGTGCAGTGGGTCAGTGGTCCTGACGTAGAGCTGTCAGGAGACGGGTTCTTTCTTCGTGACAGGTTAGAATCCAGTCTCTGCTGATTCGTTCAATCAAGGATATGGGTTTTACTGATATTGACTTGCCCTGTAGGTGGGGCTTAGAATACACCTTCTGTATCCTCTGCGTGTCGTAAGAGAAGACTAAGGGAGGTAAGGGTGAGGTAACCCCGACAGAAACCTTGAGTGCTGAAGACGGAGGTTCCAGGTCGCACGGCACACTCTAATAAACCATGGATCCACGCACTTAACGCTTATGATCATGTCGATAGTCACTTACAGGACTGGCGGTATGATCAGCGAACGAAAAGAAGAAAGAAGACTGATATTGATGCTGGTATGTCAGGATGCAGTGGATTGAGCAGCAGCAGCAGGGTCATGGTTTCGTCATTCGGCTTGCACTGAATTACTCTGTGCAGTTGGAGAGAGTGTGGCTGTCGAGTCTCTGCCAAGGCGGCGCAGGATACCAGGAAGTGTGAGGTATCTTCGTTGTCGTCATTACATACCCAACAGACTGGAGAGATGGTGCCTTTTCTGTCCCATTTTGCCAAGGTAGACTGGAGTTGATAGGTTCCGGTCAGGAGTCTGGCCTTGACGATAGCCTTCTCAGTTTCCCATAGAGTTGCTGTGGACTCTGACCAGATTGGAGCTGGCCCATTCTCAAGTGTGATCATTGACTGCGACATAAACTGCATGGTTGACATTCCAGATGCTGTGTCCCATAGATGCACGGCCCAGAAGCTTGCTATTCCTTTGTTGACCTGATGTTTCCATTCTATTTTTTAGGGAGGCTGTGCTAGGAGAACATGGGCCGACAGTAGACAATATTTCAAGAGGAGCTGTTGTATGTATGACAACCATGCCATACTGGAGAGAGAGAGATTTCATTGCAAGTTGTCACAGTATGATTGTATGCTCTCTTCCTTAGAAGAGTGAGTGCCTTCTTGTGTATTTCACCGGCGACAGGTATGATTCCGAGAAGCCCATATACAGCTGGGTTTGCTGTATTTGGAGACAAGCTCTGTAACTGCCTCAGGATTGATCTGGCAAAAATCTCTAGTGGCTCGGTTTCTTTGGCGGTCAATTTCCAAAGCTCGGATCCATGAGTTAGCCTTGGCAGAATATGTATTAACCAGATTTTCCGACAGACAACTGGGTTCAGGCCATTTTTTCTGTGTATGCCGGCACCATAGAGACTGTATGCTGCACTTCGGGCTGAAGCGGTGCTCTTTTCCACCTTTTTCTGGTTCACCTTGCTGGAAGCGCTCATTAGAGTGCCAAGGTGTGTGGTCTCCTCAGACACTGCCAAATTCTCGTTCTAGTAGCTCACGCCGGATTCTTGCGAGTGTGTACCGTAAATGATAGTACTGGTTTTAGCCATCCCTATGACATACTGACGGTCACTTGCACAATTCTGAGTTGCTGTCAATGCGACTTGAGTGTCTGGGTACTGGTGTTTTGCTAGGAGGGTGACATCGTCTGCACACGTTGGTGCGTCTACACAGATATCTCCAACATAGGATCCTGTTCCAGCAGATTCAATCATCTTGAGGAGGGGATTGTTGAACACTTTATAATTGCTTGGAGAAAACGATCTCCCTTGCCCGGTGCCCTGGAGAATCTTGAACAGTCGGGACAGCTCACCTTCCCACTTTACTTGACCGGTTAGTCCCTTGTACCACATCTGTGTAGGTATCCCCAACTTATATAGTTGTACCTCATCTGTGTATGTATCCCCAACTGATATAGTTCTTCTTCTTCTTGATGTGTAGGGACCGCCTCATGGTAGGTGGCAACCACCGTAATGGAGTAGTCCTAATCTAATAATAGAGGCGTGGCTTCAATACACCTCTAATGTAATGACCGGCCATCTTATTGCGTCATCATAACCACTACACTGTTACACAGACTCCACTTTGGAGACCAGACGGGTCTGGACCCAGTCTATCTCTGTAGCGGACTGTAAAAGCAACACTTGTTGATTTTGGTATCATCTTAACCTCTGTATGACTAGCTTGATACAGACATTAAAATCGACTTGTTCCATCCAGTGGTATGAAGAGAGTAGTGCTCGTACCCTTTTAATTTAAAGCATTCGAATGCTAAATGGATAGAGCATAACCTAATAAGTAAGACAGACAGATTAGCTCATTTTTTTCTATAATGTGACTTACTAGGTTTTTCCTTTGGACAGCAGATGTGGTCTATCATGTCGTCCGCACTAAGCCTGGCATCAATATGTTTCCACTGAGGGAGCTCAGTGGTACCAGGTTGTCTAAGGAGGAGGGCACAGGCCCAGGGCAGAAATGCAGCAGGCAAAACCTCCCGTGTCATGCAGTAGTGGGTTCACTCCCATGAATAGGCGACAGTTGGTAGCCTGACCAAAATAGTCGAACCTGATCCTTTTCAGTGTTCAAAAATGTACATTTGTTTAATTTATTCGTTGTTTGCTTATTTATGAATCAAAAATTTCTGCATGTAATATTTATTATTACTGTAATAAGATGACTAAAATCTATGTGATTGAAAACCTATGGCACCCGGTGTTCCCAGGCGGTCACCCATCCAAGTACTGACCGGGCCCGACAGCGCTTAACTTCGGTGATCGGACGAGAACCGGTGTTTTCACTGTCCCAGCCAGCATGCCCGATTGGGCCGCGTGAGGGTTTTAATTGGGCTGATTAGTGCTGACTGGGCTAGGGCTTTGAGTGGATTTTCTCCACTCTCCAGAGTGAGCTCTGTTCGGGGCCCGATTGGGCTATTGATGCAATTTTAAATCATAAGAATTATGTTCCCTGTGTTTCATTTCATTTGAAAAATTATTTTTCCCATTGAATTTCGAAGGTTAAAGCACGATCGAAGTTTATAACTTTTGACTGGGCTGAGTAAGGGCAAAGTGGGCTAGGGCTTTGAGTGGGTTTTCGTGTGGGCTCTGTTCAGGGCCCGATTGGGCAATTAGTACAATTATGATTCGATCAAGAATTATGTTCCCTGTATTTCATACCATGTGAACAATTATTTTCCCCATTAAATCTCAAAGCATAAAGCATGATGAATGTTTATAACCGTTGACGAATCTCAATAATGTCTGAGTGGCCTTTCATGTGGGCTTTGTTCGGGGCCCAATTGGGCTAATGCTACAATTATGAATCTTAAGAATTATATATGTTCCCTATGTTTCATTAGTCCTGCAACATCGTCGCGTGAATGGATTCATTTCAAATAATGGATTGGCAACTCCTTATGACCAGACCTCGGTGGGGATTGGATATCGGCGACATGTGTCCAAACCCACCGGAGTTATCCCCCTTGATTTCTTGAAAAATCGTAAAATATGTAGTTTCCGCTCGATAACTTCAGTTAGCTTGAATATATTCATTTCAAATTTGGAATATCAACTCATTATGATGAGACCTTGGTGGAGATTGTGTATCAGCGAAATATGTTTAGACACACCAGAGTTATCCCCCTTGATTTCTTGAAAAGCGTAAAAAATAGCGTTTCCGTTCATTAACTTCAGTTAGCTTTAATAGTTTCATTTCAAATGTGGAATATCACTTCCTTATGTCAAGACCTCGGTAGGGATTGTATATCGGTGAAATGTGTTCAGATCCATCGGAGTTATTCCCATTGATTGCTTGAAAAATCGTAAAATATTTAATTGTTTCCTTTCGATAACTTCAGTTATCCTGCTGGGATTCATCTCAAATTTGGAATATCCACTCCTTATGACAAGACCTCGGTGAGGATTGCATATAGGTAAAAATGTGTCCAGAACCATCAGAGTTATTTCCCTTGATTTCTTGAAACATCGTAAAATATTTGGTTTCCGTTTGATAACTTCAGTTAGCCTGGATGGATTCAATTCAAATTTCGAAAATACATTCCTCTGCAAGAGACCGTGACAGGGATTACATTTGGTCAACATTTGTTTGTAATAATCAAAGTAATCTCCCCTGATTTCCTGAAAGATTGTACATACAATATTTGAATTTTAAAAATTGGGGTTGTACTAAAAAGCCCTGGTTGGGGGATGTCTGACAAGAACTGGTCTTTTATTTGATTTGAAAATTTATTTTACGAATACCCATTGAATTTCGAAGTCTAAAGCATGATCAAAATTTATAATGCGGAGCCCTGCCTGCAGAAGACTAACTACACAAAAGAGTCCTTGGTTTCCTTATCAGTATGCTCCATAGACAAAATTCTGTTGAAAGGTGGATTATCAAGCGACAGCTTGCTGTAAAATCACAAACATCTCACAGCTGGGTAATAGACAGCCATACATATTCTTCAAAGGTATGGCCTTCCTTCCGCCTACAGTCTCATAAATGACCTCCCAAGCAAAGGCCATTAGAAGAAAACTGTGTTATTGCATGTTAATGCACACTGGGAAAGGAAACTGAAGGAGGAAGCTGCAGAGAAGACCGCACTCCAGTACCTGGATCTAGATGCCTGTAGGATTGGTCAACCCCATAGGATATGGAGGCAGCAATAAAACAGACAAACCTTCAGTGCACAAGGCTACAATCCATGCTAAGCCTTTGGTGCAGGGGTACAATCTGCTTGGAGGATCAACAAGAAACCGAAAAGCCTCAACTCAAAGCATATAGACAAAGTTCTGAACATCCTGAAGCATTCTGGCCTCCAATCAACAAACGAAACCTGCCTGAATGATATCCTAGACCCTGGTAGACTTATCACCGAGCAAACTGACTCATACAAAATAGCAAAGTTAAGCAAAGTGTCAAGGGGACTCTGCTATGTATTACACCATGCATGGAGCAAGATGATCCTGGAAAACAAGAGCACAGGCATGACCACTCGATGATGGGAAGGGGCTGTCATGAACCCTAATCAAATTAAACCCTTTTGTCCGCGTCGCATATATTAGTACAATTACTTGATCAGAGACTTTCCATTACTGCAAATAAATGTGAATCATGAATTTCTATAATGACTATGCAGAAGTTCTTCTGAAGAGTACAGATGATTCTACAACTTCGGATTCTACTAGATAAGGAGGTGCGTCTAAAGGACCAGCATACAGTACACAGGATTTAACAGGACAAGACAAGACAAGAATTATTTTCCCCATTAAATCGTGAAGCATAAAACATGATGGCAGTTTATAACTTGCAACCCCACTCCACAAATTTTTGATCATGGTGGGTGGGGTGCTTGCTGGTGGCCATTGCAAAGATATGAGTTTGCCCCAACCCACTCTAATTTTTTGAGCATCTAAACATGAAATTTCATATTTACATTTTTAGGCCACAAAAACGCAGAAGCCATCTCAGAACATCTAGATTTCAAGATTTGTAGTTCAAGATATGGTGGCTGGGGTGGGCCCCTACGGCTCCCACCGCTGTCCCCAATCCCCACCCCACCCCAGCCTCCCACCCCACCCCACCCCCTGCCCACACCCCAACAACCACAATTTGTTGAATATCTTACTACACCTTGAATTGAATTGAATTTGCATTTATTTGGCTTAATGCTATTTACAGTATATATTGCGCATACACAGAGTCCAGTAGAAGCATAGCCTATATGTGCAGTAGACAGCCCCTTACCCCTTACATAAACATACATAAAACAATATAGTATATACAATATAACAAGCATACTAACAAAACGCCTATGTATAAACATTTAAAATAATTCCTCAGTAAAATTCCAAAGCAGCAATTGTTAATATATTTGGAATTTCCCCAAAAAGCTAAACCAAGAACAATAAAAAAAAAGTAGTATGAGAAGTGCTGGTGATCGGAACCAGTTGAAATTCCCCTTTTTAACCATACCCTTCACTGACTGGCAGAGTTAAAATGGCGCTCACAAAGTCTAGGCTCTTGACCGGGTATTACATGTTCCAATCCGTGAAAGCACAGTTTAGCAACTACACTGTAAGTGCGACATGTGCTGTCTGTGGGCTAGAAGCTGAGACAACAGTCCATTTCCTTACATCGTGTCCAATCACTAAATCCATCAGAGAACAACATAGTGCACCAATCAAACTAGCAGTTGTGAAAGAATTTGGTCTCTCAGCCTGGAACAAGATCTCGCAACATAAGCACATCATCACTTAGCTCATAATAGATTCAAGATTCAAGATTCTTTAGTTCCATATCGGTAAATAATTCAACAATTCAAAACAGGCATCCACCAAAGGCAAGGCCTATGATGCAGTGGACCCTTGACATATAACATAAATTTGTAATATTATGTTTATACATATAACATTTATATACATTTACCTGGATATTTTATATTACAAAGGACATAGAGTACGATACAATACATTTAAACAAATTGCGTGTGGCGACATGACTTATGACATAACGTTTTACATAAAGGGGGGTGGGGGTGGGTGGGTGGTGTTTGGGAGGGGGAGAGGGGCGGTGGAGAGAGTGGAGTGACAATCTTGCGGAGTATTATTACTATTCCGTGAAATTATGATCATTATTAACAACAATAACAACAAAAATATTATTAACATGAATTATTATTATTATTATTATTATTATTATTATTATTATTATTATTTATTATTATCATCATCATCATCATCATCATCATCATCATCATCATCATCATCATCATCATCAGTTTTATCATTATAATGATTGTTATTATCATGTGTAATTATTGCTGTCACCACCATTATTATTATTTTTATTATTATTATTATTATTGTCACATTACTATTATCATTATATTTAATAATAACAGTAACAACGACATTACCATTACTATTATTTACATGTATTATTATTATTATTATTATTATTATTTTAATTATTATTATCATTATCATTATTACTATCATGTATTATTACATGTACATTTACATATTTCTGCATCCTGGTGGCCGGGCGCGCTACAGTGGAAGAACCTGTCTACAGAGACCACATTTATACAACATTAAAAAATAAATAATATGTCACTGATTGCAGAAAACTATCAAATATTTACTCCTTACCAAGAAATGACAAGCTGACATGCATATTAGAATCTTTACGCCACACTCTCGTTCACACTCTACACAGAAAGAGACTGCAATATGTATCCTGATTTATCATTATCCAGACTGTATCTAATCTACGAATCTACATGTAGAAATTGTCGCTGCATTTAACTTGGACTTTACTTGAAAATGTAGATAAAACAGTCGTTAAATGCAAACTAATTTACATTTACTTTCCTAACTTACAATATAACATTACATGTGTACGTCGTGGCAGTACCAGCCACGGTTACCCTACGACAGGAGGAATTTACAGAGCAAGAAGAAGAAGAAGAAGGAAACTGTCGTCTGCTTCAATTTGTTGTTAAATGTTTATAAATACGTCACATATTACGGTCAGAGATGTCCAATTTAGTTAAATGTGAAGAAACCATTGATCCAGTGACGTCGGCCTTCATGGAGAACATCAGCTTTCTGGTAAATGCCATGCAAGTAATAAATTGTGATCTTGAAGTAGATGATAGAACCAGTTTTCGTAAAAATAATTTCACATCAAGAGTATACTTACCTCCCTAATACTTTTGATATTGCTAAATATTGGCGTCCACTCAATAAAACACTCAGATTAAAAACAGTTAGGTGCCCCTACTGGGCAGGTAGACAGAGGCAGTCAGGCGGATGCCGGCCCCACCACCGCGCATGCGCCGACTACTACTTCCTCTTTGCTAATTTATTGGCAGAGAGTTCACATGCGTTTGTGCTTGTTAAAAAGTTTTCACTCGTTTACCTGTGTAAAATAGTCTGAATATACCTGGAAAGAAAGAGAAAGATGTCAGAAAGGGCGACTTCTCCGGAGGAGGGAGCTGGATCTCTTTATCAGGTGATTTCAACTATATTCTAGCGAGTTTTTCCCCGGTGTAATGTGTTTCCGGGACTCGCGCTTACCGTGATGAGCGCTGGTTTGAGTTGGTTTTTTCAACTCGGTGCTATATTTATAAGTCTAATCTCTCTTTGTGTTTATGTCCACAGGTATGGATTTGCATTATTAGTGGACATCTCAGCACAGGAGGGTTTGTTTCTCTCCACCACGGTTCCATTTCCTACTAATACTGTTAGGTTATCTAACCAAAAAATCTATGCTCAGTGAGTTGGAGGCTTGATATAAAGGTCTTCTCACTTTGCCCTCTTGATCCAATTCCTTCCCCTTAGGTGGAGAGAGTTAAGAGGCGTAGTCTTGGTGGAGTGCTCCAGTGCATCACGTTGGATGGTTTGTCTATACCAGGTGTCAGGTATCTAATTAATGATATGAGGTGATATGAATTATTTGAAAAAATAATGACTGTATTTACCATTGTTATCATTGTGTATCTGATGGTGTGTAGTCTGAATATCCAAGTGAGGACGTTATGTTAGGAATACAATTCGTTCTTGCACTTAGATGCTTGTTGCGGACCGATTTAATTTCTGTCATGGGATTGATGACGTCATAATCAGCCTTGCTCTTTATTTACATTTAAAGTTTTGTCCAACGCTGGTTTCTTATGGTTACTGATCTTTATGATCTTTTCCCTCTCTTTAGTTGGTTTTGAGTTTTTTCTAACCTTGACTAACTTGCTCATTGTCCTCGTCCTGTGTCCTGTTTCAGAGACCTGGTTGTCCGTCCTGTGGCCGGTTTCTGAAGGGTCGGTTTGTTCCCCATTTGTGCTTCAGCTGCAGTCCCTGTGGACCGCAGCTTAAGTGCGACGTATGTAAGCAATGGGGGGGGGGGGGGCGATCTAATGTCTGACTTTGTCGTTGCAGTCAAAGGAGAAGGGCGTGGAGGAGGAGAGGAAGGCGAAGAAAGAGAGTGTTTCAAAGAAGGGTAAGAGGAAGGCCTCGTCCGCGGTGGACATGGAGGCCTTCCGGTCCGAAATGTTGGGAGAGATGCAGAGGACAATAAAGGATTTGGTCCCAGAGTTGCTTCGCAGCATGCTTCCTGGGCCAGCTCCTTTGTTGTCATCAGTATCTGCTTCAGAGCAGGTTATGCCCGCCTCTGAATCTAATTTCCGTAGGTCGATTCCGTTGTTTGAGAACGATTCAGAGGTGGCCCCGTTGATGGGGGCGTTCCACGACCCTGGCAGCAGGCTTGGTGCCGCGCCGAGGGGCCGTGGACATCGGTTGTTGCAGGAACCCGCGGTCTGCTCATCAGACCCTGGGTATCCGCACGCCGCGGGTGCCAATGCCTCCTATGGCACCTTCCCTGGCCAGTCCGGGTTAGCTCTCTTTGCTGACCCGGAGTCTAACCTTTCTGGCCAGGAGGAAGAGGATTTCCTGCTAGGGTCGCCGTCTGGGGACGTGACCATGGACTACGACGTCTGTGCACCCCTCGCGGGGAATGCAGGCGACGTGGTCCATGGTTCTACTCACGCAGGAGTAGAATTCACGGTCCAGAAGGTGACCCTGGGCGGTGCTGAAGGCCAGCGTTACCGCATACCTCGGCTTGCCGAGAGTGTCGCTGGTGCTGGTCTGGGCCGTGGTGGGGCGGTGTTAGGGCTTCACGGTATTGGAAAAACGAAAACCGGTTATGGTATCAATTTCAATACCGGTATACCTTTCATACCGGTATTACTCATATGTGCATTGAATGATGTTGTAGGGGGTACTTTGGGCGCCATAGCATTTGTATATTCTACATAAAACATGTGTTTTGTTGTCATTTCCCCACCCCCAAATCATCGTTGTCGTATAACGTATTAGTGTTTGAACGACATACATATGACACCATGCTCGGACATTAAATACTATTCTCAGTTCGAATTTGTTTCCATAAATGAACAAGCGGCACTATTTATATTATCATCTATATACAAAGATAACAATATAAATCGCGTTACTTGTGTATTTTGGAAGCAAAGTCGCGATATTAGTTCATAAAATGTTGACTCACGTAAAATATGTGCAAGCCGGAAGTGACCCCGTAAAGTGCGCAGAATGTTTACGCGCACTTGATAACGGGTGAATGATTGACAGCTACCATTAGTCAGCAGAAATAACAGCGAGCCACAAGTATTAAATGTAAATTTTATTCCAAATATTTAAAACAAATCAACAATATAATCAAATGATAAACTTTTTTTGAAAATGTATCCTTGGAATGACTGACTCGGCTATCAAGCCAGTCATTCCAGGGATAACTCTTTTCAATAGTTTTTGCTAGGCCTATTCACTCGAGAGCACTATGTTTACTAATCTAAATGTGTGATTTTAGCACTTAAGAATACAAAACACGGGGGTCACGAGTACAACAATAGGTCTCTTATGGTTCTTAGGTGTAGAGTTAATTGCAAATAATGCATTTGCACACCAAGTGAAAACTTATTTTGAAAATTTCCCACTGGAATGACTGGCTCGGTTATCTAGCCAGTCATTCTAGTAAAAAATGTTCAAAAATAGTTTTCATTTGGTCTGCAAATGGATAATTCTCACTGCTACAGCATTATTGTTTTACAAAGTTTGACATATTTCCTGCCAGAAAAGATAGCATGTTGACCTTATCAGGTTTTAAGCAAGCACGTTTGGGGTTAACAATCTGGCCTGCTTTGCTAAAGAGTCGTTCTGAGGGACAGCTTGTGGCAGTCACACAAAGATACTTCTTAGCAAAGTTGGCTAAGGTCGGATAGCTCTTTTCATGAATTTTCCACCAGTCTAGCGGATTGGAGTCTTGGTCTGGTTCAGGGGCACCTAAATACAATACAAGTTCACTATCTACTGGGAGAGTGTCTACTGAGCTACATTGATTGTCACTTGATTTCTTGGTTTTGACAAACAAACTTGCTAAGGTTTTCTTAGCTGGTGTGTGTTTAACATGGACATCGTTACTGATAGACACAGGCTTGACATGTAGTGATACATCCATATGAATTTTCTCCTTCACAGTGTGGTACTCCTCCTCGGTCAGATATTGATTCTTGAACTTAGGATCAAGAAAGGTTGCCACACATAGAAGTTCATTAATTTTATCGTCATTGTAACGTTTTGACAGAGATTTCTTTATCAAATCTCGCATCTCGGTTGTCAAGTCATGAACAATTACATCATCCTCTGTTGGCGGATTGAGAACATTGACATTGATGACGTTAAGCAGAGGTTTCAATGAAGATACACTAACATATTTCTCCTGTGACAAAATATCGGTAAATTCTCCTACACTTTCTAGGGCACTACACACTGCTTCCAAAACATGGGAATCCTGCCAAGTAGGGGCTAGTTGTTTAGTCTTCCGATCTAAATTTAATACTCTGGTAATGGCTGGCTCCTGCTCAACTATCCTCTTCATCATGGCAAACTTGGCTCCCCATCTAGTGGCACAATCCTGTGAATAGATAAGATTAAGACATATTCATCTTAGGGCTTGCAAATGAACAATTTAGTCAATGTCCATATCATAGTAACTTAGCCAGTCATTCCAGCGGTAAATTTTCAAAAAATAATTTTATCTTAGGGCTTGCAAATGAACAATTTAGGATAACATATCTAATTCTAACAGAATAAAATGGGTCAATGTCCTCATCATAGTAACTTAGCAAGTCATTCCAGCGGTAAATTTTCAAAAAATAATTTTATCTTAGGGCTTGCAAATGAACAATTTAGGATGACATATCTAATTCTAACTGAATTAAATGGGTCAATGTCCTCATCATAGTTATCTTGCCGGCTAAGCGGTCAAGCGTTGCTAAGGCAACAACTACTGGCCTACTATAGAAATAATACACCACATACTGTGCTTGACTGATCAACCATTTTCATCCCAAACACACATAATAGATGAATTCTGCTGAATATTTGAATAATTATTTTACTGAAAACTATTATAATGATTCAGTTAAACTATCACTGCAAATATTCAGCAAGAGTACATGTAGGCCTACTATATGTAAACTACAATATATAGATAACAAACTTACTGTAATCAGCTGATGCTTTGGCAATCCAAGGGTTTCCTGCGCCTCCTTGAGCTCGCGTCGCTTCTTCCAGCTGGTAGAGAATGTCGACACAATCGTACGGCATACACCTAACGTTCTCGATATACGCTTATCGTTCATTGCACCATTTACTGCTAGATGCAAATTGTGGCCAAAGCATGACAGGTTAATCCAATCCAGATCTCGTAGAGCCTTTTTTATGTTGCTGCCGTTATCCGTCGTCATGCACACATGCTTGTCAGCGCTAAGTCCCCAGTTTGCAAAACATTCTGTCAAAGTTTGTCCGATGTTATCTGCCGTATGGTCATTTGGAAAATACAATGTTTCTAACACACGAGCCTGTAGGGTCCACGTCCTATCGATGAAATGGACGGTCAGGCCAAGATACGGCACCATATTTTCTGATGACCAAAGATCCGTGGTAGTAGCAAAGTAGTCTGCACATTTCAGTTCATCGACGATCTTATTGCGCACCTCAATATAGAACTGCGGAATCGCAGTATCGCCAAAGTAATTACGACCAGGCAATTTGTACCGGCTGTCAAACTGTGAGAGCATGTTAATGAAGTGATCGTTGTCTACTGTGTATATAGGAATCATACCTCCGGCTAAGTATCGCATCACTGCTTCAGTCAGGCGTTTGTGTCGTGGATGCGATTTCTCGTAGATCGTTCCTTTACAGAATGACTCACTTATCTTCTGCTGATTTCGCGGCGTTGTCTCTGTCTCGTCATCAAGGGTTAAATCGTCACTCTTTCGTTTACCAGGCGTGAACGTCAGTTGCAAAAATGCTTGCGGATGATGCTTGCGTAAATGAAATCGTAAATTAGAGGTGTTACCACCTCTGGCGCACACAGACTCTTTACTCAATTTACACACTGGCTTTTCTTCATCAGTTGCTTTACCGTCATCGCCTGCTATAGAACCAAACGGGAGACGTTCCCTTGGCTTTAGGAATCAATTCCATAGTGTTGAAAAGATATAATCGTCCGAAATTAATTTTAAAACATTAATACTAGTATGGGTTAGGACGGCTATATTTATAAAAAGGTCTTCTTGAGCTTGGGTCACATGACGATCAATAATTTATCAATAATTTGTATGAATAGAATGGATTAATAGCCTAATAATAGGGCCATTGATTTCGCGGTGATCAGAGTGTGTGACCTATACTCTTGTTTTCTTTACAAAAAAATTTAAAAAATCAGTAAAGTTGCAACTCTTTTTCCAAAATAATTTTAGTGATATTTGTTATCAAGAACAGCACAACAAATTTGAAGGAAATTTTTTTCAAAATAATCATTTGATCATATACTACATATTATGCATTCAAAATTCTGCCAATGTATATCGAAGGGTTAGGCGGCCAGGGCGGGCAATCAATAGTCTTAGTTAAATTAGTCAATAAACGCTGGACACATACAGGTTTGAATGAGCAGTCTTTCTCAATTCTAGTTTTGACAAGGATTTATTGTATGATCACCACGCGCAAAGCGAAAGTTAACAATAGGTGTCGACCTTGTAATGCCGTCAATAGCGTCATCAGAATGGAATGTGGATGGAGTATTCCCGTAATGATAATCAGAACGAGGCTGAGCTGTGTTTATTTTAATTTATTCTTGAGCATAATGACGTCAAACGCGTCATCATCATCCTTTGTAAGAACAATGGCGGACATTTATCGGAAATTGCGTTGCAAAAAAACTTTGAAATTTTATAGTTAAATGACCTTTATTGGCATAGAAAATCGTTACACAATGAAGGATTAATATAATATGAACTGAACAGGTATGGATATAACAATAAGGCATGATAAATTTGTAGATATTTCGGCATTTTTACTTTTCAGTGCCGATAAAATGTACTTATGACTTTCAAATCTCGCGAGATTTGCGCGAGATTCGCGAGACTTGGCGGTTGTGATTACTTCCGGGTTGGATTTTGACAGTTTTTGTTTACGACGAAATGATCATTGCAAACTCTACAAATAATATTTTTTATAATATTTCGATATTTCGGTATTGAAAATATCATTCCGGTATGACAACCGGTATGGGTATGATACCGGTATTCGGTATCATACCGAAATACCGTGAAGCCCTAGGCGGTGTCTGCCCCGCTCTCTACCACGGCGCCTGCTCTTGGTCAAGCCAGTGAGCTTAGCATGCCTGGTCTTTCGGGGCCGCATGTTTTCCCTGGCTTGCCAGCGGTATCAGCATACCCGCCGTCAAGCTCTGCTGCGTGTGCTCAGGAGGAAGACGAAGGCCCCCGTCTTGTAGAGCGCTCACAGCTAGCCACGGAGGAGGATTGGTCAGACGCTTGCCAGTGGTTGGTGAGTGTTCGGCCAGACCTGCCCGTGGAGCAGTCGGCTAGCCAGCGAGATCACAGGCCGTGGTTAGCTGGTAAGCCGACTGCAAACGCTATGCCATCTCTGCCGCTGGCTGAGCATGTCGTGGACATGTTCGAGGCGGCGGAGACGTCCATTAAGGCGAATGGGCGTCTCGCGAAGGCCCCTCGCGAGGTGGCCAGGCGTTGCCGCATCGTGCCCCTGGACTACCAGCGGTACGGTGTGGTGCCCAAGCCAAGCGTCGATGACCGCGCGGCTTTGGGCGAAGATGCGCGGCCAGGCTCCCGTTCTGACACGGGTGTCCTGTGCTCGAACGCGTTGCGTTCGGCAAATGCCGCGCTACGTGATGCGGAGGAGAGTGGGAGAGCGTCGATTGCTGCTCTGTCCCACGTCTCCCAGCTGTTACAGGGGGTGGTAACGGCATCCGCATCGCGCCAACCAAGCCCGGTCACAGTCCAGAGAGCCATCCAGGATGGTATCAACCTGGCTCTGGACTGCTTGACGCGGGCGGTGACCAGGAGTGTCCGGGCGAGGCGCATGTTTGCCTTGGACAATCTGTGCCCGTCCCAGGACCTGTACAATAGGCTACTGCGTACGCCTATGACAGGTCCTGGTCTCTTTGGAGGTGAGGGATGCAAGCACCTCCAGGAGACGGTGACTCTGGTCAACAACCAGAGGGCGCTGCGTGAGCAATTTGAAGTGCTCCGTCGTGCGAGCGTTCGCGCAGCACCCCCTGCGTATCGTCCCCTGCAGGCTCGAGGTGGAGGTGGCCAGGTCAGAGGCCAGCCACCATCGCAGCGACGGCCTAGGCCGCGTGCGATTCGGCCCGCAGCGAGGGGGGCGCAGGCTCCCCAGGCGCAGCCAGTCAGGCAGCCACCCGCGCACCGAGGTGCGAGCGGTGCTGGGCGTGGCGCGCGGGGATCTGGTCGCGGTAATCGGGCCTGATGGGCCGGTTACCACGGTGGGAACCACTCCGGTGTTTCTGGCCGAGAAGACAGTGCCACTCTCGCACTCCTTATGTCCACGTCTCTCCCTAGGTGGACCGGTGGGTGGCCGATTGGCCGACCACTTGCCAGAGTGGAAGCGGTTGACTCAGGACCGTTTAGTCTTGCGATGGATTTCTGTCGGCTATCATCCCGATTGGATGACAGGCCCGCCATCGCGACTGTCTCTCGTGCCGATCTGGACTCCGATTCCGAGAGATCCAGATCAAAGGTTGTGTATCGAGGAGGAGATAAATTCCCTCCTACAAAAAGGAGCTATTCAGCCGGCGCAGAGGTGCCCGGGCTTCTATTCAACCGTGTTCTTAGTAACAAAAAACACCGGAGGGTGGAGGCCGATTCTCAACCTCAAGCCATTGAACAAGTTCATAGAGACGCCCAGTTTCAAGATGGAGACTGTGTGCTCGGTGTTGGCGGGGTTAGAGCAGGGAATGTGGACAGCTTCAATAGATTTGAAGGATGCTTATTTCCACATTCCCATAGAGAGGAGTTTCCGTCGCTTCCTGAGATTTGCATTCCAGGGCAGACAGTGGGAATTCAGGGTATTACCCTTCGGAATTTCCACGGCTCCTCGGGTCGTCACCCGTGTGGTTCTCGCGATCACGGCATACCTCCGCAGGAGAAGCATAGCAGTCCACACGTACATAGACGACTGGCTGTTAAAAGCACACACCCAGGAAACGTTATCGGCCAATCTGGAGATTGTTTTGAAAACTCTCACGGACTTGGGCTGGATAATCAATTTCCAAAAATCAGAGCTGACTCCATCCCAGAAGTTTGTTTACCTGGGCATGTTCTTCGATCTGGAGACGGGATATGTTTATCCTACTCAGGAGAGGGTTCAGAGACTCATCTCCTTAATACAGTCGGTGTGCGACAGTCGTCATGTCCTGGCACGGGTTTACTTGAGAATGCTGGGTTTGATGGTTTCATTGGAACCAGTCATTCCGCAGGCGGCCTTACGCAGGCGCCCGATCCAGTTGTTTCTCATGACACAGTGGACCCAGAGTTCAGGTTCGCTGGACTCGAACGTGTCAGTGTTGGCGCCTCTAATTCACCACCTGCAATGGTGGTTGAATATAGAGAATCTCTTGCTGGGTGTTTTGCTAACCCCTCCCCACCCTCAGGTGACTGTGTATACAGATGCATCGATGGAGGGGTGGGGAGCTTGTCTGGAAGAGTCCACAATATCAGGGCTTTGGGATCTGGATCAGTCAAAGGAACATATCAATCTACTGGAGCTAAGAGCAGTAGTCCTGGGCCTGGAACATTTCTTACAGAAAGTTCAGGGCAAGATTGTTCTTATTCGTTCAGACAACAGTAGTGACTTACATAAACCGCCAGGGTGGAACGAAGTCGCCCAGTCTCTGTATGATGACTTGGAAACTGCTTTGTTGGTGCCTGGATCACAGGATTACCTTGAGAGCAGTTCATATTCCGGGAAGGCTAAATCTGCTAGCAGACTCATTGAGCCGAAGGATGAGTATTTTACCCACGGAATGGCAACTAAATCAATGTGTGGCGGATCGTCTGTTCGACCATTGGGGGAAGCCCAACATCGATTTGTTCGCAACGAAGAAGAATGCGAAGATGACGACGTACGTCTCTCCGATTCCAGACCCAAGCGCTTTCGCAACAGATGCGTTAGCTATCAGCTGGGCGGGAATGTATGCATACGCATTCCCTCCAGCAATCCTGATTCCAAAGGTGCTTCAGAAAATCAGGCAGCAGGAGTGCCAAGTGCTTCTGATCGCCCCGGATTGGCCAAGCCGATCGTGGTATACGGATCTGCTGGACCTTCTGGTCTGCAGTCCGGTTCCTCTGCCTCTGATGGACGACCTTATCTTCCAGGGCAAGGCCCTTCACGACAATCCGTCAATGTTCCGATTGACTGCGTGGATGTTGTCAAGGAATCTAGAATTAAGGAGGGCTTTTCTGAGCAAGCGGCCATGTTTATGGCCAAAGCCAGGAGGGGGTCAACCTCCAGAGCATATAACTATAAAATCAACAGATTTGCAGAGTGGTGCTCAAAAAGATGTATTGATCCAATGGATTCATCTATTCAGGTAGTAGCTGATTTCCTCTGTCACCTATATGATGCCTATGGCCTCAAGCCTAACTCTATTGCTGGTTATAAGTCAGCTTTAATGACTGTTATTCCTTGCTTGGCTAACAGGGGGAGTGATGAAGTTAGTACATTAAATGTATTAATTAAAGGTATGGGCAATCTAAGACGAAGGAATCCACCACTGATTCCAGTTTGGAGTTTATCTCTGGTGCTTCAGGTACTAGGAGATAAGCCTTTTGAACCACTTATTTCCATTTCTATGAAATTGTTGACTCTTAAAACTGTGTTTTTAATTGCTGCGGCCTCGGCAAGGCGTAGGAGTGAGATTCACGCCTTATCAGCCGAGGATGACCGTTTTGTGGTTACAGGGGAAGGCCTTAAGCTTCTACCTAGGATTAATTTCTTGGCTAAGAATCAGTCTTTGAAATATCCAGGTCAACCAATTTTTTTGCCATCTTTAACTAGATATGATCCTAATTCTAAAGTATGGTGCCCCTTCCGGCGCTGCTCCGGTACAAACAGCGTACTTCGGAGTGGCGTACCGACCAGTCAGCGTTATGGTTGTCATATATTGAACCCCATGGCAGGGCGTCTAAGGACACCATTTCCAGGTGGATTGTAGAATGTATTCAGTTTTGTCACAAATCCGCCACCGGGAGACAGGTTGATGTGGCCAAGGCTCACAGTGTCCGCGGTGTCGTGGCATCCACTGCCCTGTTTAGTGGGGTCCCTGTGGATGACATTATGTTCGTGGCTCAGTGGCACTGTGAGTCAAGTTTTACAGACCATTACCTCCGTGACACCTCAAATCCTCTCGCCTTGTCGATTTTGAAACAATAATCGCCTGTATGTTTTATGAGGAGCGTTTCCTCATTGCTTATATACATCACATTTAAGTAATGGTAACAACCACTTGTCGGGACTGCATCAGGCTTCTCTACTGGGAACGTGATGACAGCTTCCAAGTTCAACAAGTTATTATTGATATGGTGATGGTTTGTGTGGGTTGTGGTTCATAGAGAGTATACGAAAATGGAGTACTTTCGTCTCTGTCCTGTAGTACGTGGCACTAGTACGTAGAGAGCGTATAGGACATTGAGGTCATCTAGTCTTCCTCCCAGGAGGTGGGGGGGGGAGCGCATATGACATTCGGTCATCTCTCATGCATCGGTTGTGTTATCCGATGGTTTGTCAAATCCTGACTGTGTTCTCACACAGTTTTCAGACGTTTTTAAGTGCCGTAAACGCGTGAAAGCGTATAGGGAAGAGCTGGTCTTTTGACCTCGCCTCCCTCCCGCCAGATTCACTTTCGAATTCTGGCAATATCAAAAGTATTAGGGAGGTAAGTATACTCTTGATGTGAAATAAACGAAATCTAGGATTTCTTTTTTCACGAGAGAGTTGATACTTACCTCCCTAGATACGGACCCGGCCTCTCCACCCCACAGAGGCTCGGTCTTCAGGCTCTTAGTAGTTGCATGTGTGTCAGCCAATAAATTAGTCAGAGGAAGTAGTAGTCGGCGCATGCGCGGTGGTGGGGCCGGCATCCGCCTGACTGCCTCTGTCTACCTGCCCAGTAGGGGCACCTAACTGTTTTTAATCTGAGTGTTTAATTGAGTGAACGCCAATATTTAGCAATATCAAAAGTATTAGGGAGGTAAGTATCAACTCTCTCGTGAAAAAAGAAATCCTAGATTTCGTTTAAATCTTTATATGCCGCCCAAACGCATAGTCGTGAAGTTTAGATTAATTTTATGTATTGATATAATGCGTGGTTTATTGATACAGAAGATATAGATAATTTATCAGCACAAATGTCGAAGCTGTTTCAATAACGCCAGTTTTCGTTTTTAGACGCCTGTGGAATGATCATAAGCATAGATGATTACTTTACAGACCGACCATACAATGAAAACATCGCCTAATAGTAAAGGGAGTCAGAGGCATAACTAATAGGTTTTTTTCGCGAAGTCATTACGTCATTATTTTTAGAACGGGGGAAGCCTTGGCCATCAAGCGTTCACTGACGTGATAAAGTAAACACTGATCTTGCTGGACGTGAATCCTATCTCACACCTTATTAGTCCTCTAAATAAGAATTGTTTGGCGAAATGTATTCAATTTGGCTTGCTCAGTGTGTATGTGAATGGCGAGATATTTGTGCTGTTCATGCTCAAATAAGTGCATGATGGTATGAATGGTGATAAATTATACCTCTAGACGACTGAGAGAGCGGTGGATGTGTGTGGGGGGGGGGTTGATAGCAAAATGGATGTTAGTCTTATTCAGCAGGGTTGTTATTCTTTTAAGTCAGTTTAATTATCCATGGCTGGCAGGAGATATAATATGATAACCAGCTGGGTGTGTCGGATTTTGAGATGCAGGAGCTGATTTGGAGGTGTATATGTGCTGGGTTTGGGGTGAGTGGGATGGAAATAAGTTTTCTGCGTTTTAATTGGTAGGCCAGCTAAGGGAAACCCCACTGATTGTAAGAGGAAGTCACTGTTACTATATGCATAAAGTAAATAAACTTAACTAACTTTGAATATATGTTGATCATGTTTAATTGTGTATTTAGTTAACCATTTCACCAATAAATCCCTGAAAAAGTATATTCTCTATGATATAGAACTTATTCTGGTGAATATTCTGAAAATAATTTGACTGGAAACCATTGCTGCCAGGCAGCAACAACTGCCAGTCAAATTAGTTTCAAAATATTCAATAGTGTTCCTGGATGGTAGCATTGAAAATGAGACATGGGGAATTCAGCGTGATAAATGGTTAATGAATAGCTACATGCCCTTAAGGGTTAAAGCATATGGATGTATATGATTCATTAGCTACATGTACCTGCAACAATGGAAACAATTTACCTGCTCAAAAAAATATTGCAATATTTATATTCTACGTAATTCTGGACTGATTGTAAAATTTATTGAATTTTCATAGTTTTATTATTTTTCTAGCTTTATTTAGCTGTGCTTAGCAAAAACATAGTAAAAGAAACCATAACCTACACCATGAAAGATAATTCTCTACATTTACCTACCTCAATTGCCAGGGGCATGTGATTGGGTTATTATTTTATTGGGCCTCAAGACATGATACCAACTGCTATTGCATAAATTATGTGTATGTAGTTACAATAACTGAGAACCAACGATGTAGAGCCTCACATCAACTTCAAATTATGCATTAACAATCTACATTTAATAACAAAATTATTTAAATAATTATATCATATAATATATGGGTGACTGATAGATATGCTTGATAAAATAGATAGTATAGAAAGAACAATCAATGTTTGTCTCAGTTTATGCAAACAGTGTAAGTTCTACAAAATGTGTTAGCATTTGATAATCAGATATGTGCATCTGCAAGTGCCATGCCATGAATTGGTTCAGATAAATTAGGTAGCATTGCCAGTGTTGAATCACTCACTCCATATTAAAACATTGCTGAACATATGTCCCGACATCTGCCCAAGCATAGAAACCATTTTGTCTTCTAAATAGGAGTGGAGTAGACCTGTGGTGTATGAGCTTCTAGCCATGCACTATTCACTCAGGAATTGCTGAAAATTAGATATGTGGAAGCAAGTTCCTGACAGACAGGGCTGTAGCTCCGCCCATACAGGGAAATATATAGGCTCTAGATAGCAGATTCAATTTAACAATGACCAGGACTGGTGGTAATTGGAAGTTGTAGTAATTCAGTTACCACATTGGATAAATTGGTAAATCTTTAGGAATTGGAATTGCTAATTGAAATTACTTTGCCCCAAGAATGACTAATTCATAATTTCTTTTCAATCATTTTATAATTTTATCAACAGTTTTGTCTCCTAACATAGTATAACATATGTAATATAACAAAGTGAGTAGGTGTCGACTCTCTAAAGACCAAATTGTCTAAAACCAGCATTTGTATTGATCTTGAGATGGCTGGCTCCATAATCAAGCCAGCCATTTCAGTTGTAAATTTAAAAAATTGCCTTCTTTTGATCTCCAAAGTGTAAATGTACATTTTGTGTGAAAAAAAGGGAAATTTTCTTAATGAAATCTGACCATTAATGGGAAAATTGTCTTCTCCTTCGATCAATACTCACCATTCTGTTACTTCTGATATACAGCTGGCCTTGACAGCGGCTCTAGGATTATAGACTTAGAAAGCTTTACCGACTCCTGGGAACCGGGTACCCGGCTCCCCACTGCCGAGTACCCGTTTACCATAGAGCTCATTCTTGTTTGCATAGCAACAAGAGCAATACATGCTTTTTGCATTAAGGATTTTAGTGTTTTAAAATAATCTAAGTCTTTAATCAGTGATAGTTTGTGTGTTCTGAAAGGATTAACTAAGGACTATGGAGAATACCGCCCAAGACAACCAGGTTGTATTGTTCTTTATTATCCATAGTTAAAAGACTTAGGTCTCTAAATTTCGTTGTGTCGCATGTTCCAATTTCTGTCCCCATAGAATCTGGGACGTGTGCTAACAACGATATATGCCAGACGATCGCCTTCTTTAAACCCCAACAGGCGATCGGCAGATATGAAAATAGGTGTTTGCTACGGTATTTCTAACACGAATATCGGCTGACGTCGTTCTCCGTAGAATCCGAGCGGGTGACGTCACACCCGGTCGCTCGGATGTTTATGTGAAGAAAAATTTTTCATTAATTCGCGCATCTTATTCTGGGTGCTGCGTACTAAAAATGGTACCGGAAACTTTAGAATGATCAAGTTTACGTGCGATCACGATCGGTTTGCAATGATCGGTGGTTTCAAAATTCTTGAGTAGATGTGTGGTCTGCGGTTTTACCGTGTGAGACAGCAGTTTTGTTATACATTTTGTTGTTTTCTTCACATATCGTGCTGCGTTCGTTAGGAGTATAATTTATATTGATTAGTAAATATACCCTGAATGCTATGCGATATGATTCCTGGAGCCGTTACACATCCTGGAGGATCTATTATGGGTGTGTTGTGCCCGCCGCGTACTTGTCGTCATAATCAATGCGATCGTTGTTGTAACGTGGCGGGGTGGGGTGCAGGGAGGTTACGGTTAATTTATGAGTCAAATTATTTGAAAATTAATTGTCTGCCTTCCATCCGGGTCTCGTTCCGCTTGTTTATTGTAGGTTTGTGCTTATTTTATAGGCCAAGCCAGCCCCGCCATCATGTGACGACTGCCATAAGTTTGTCCGTGTAATGTTCAAGGACCATGTCTGTTTTATGTGTGCCCTGTGTAATATAGATCATAGGTGTAATGTTTGTGCAGTGTGGTCCGTCGAAACGATGGTTAAGTTCCTTGCCCAGAAGGACTTGGCTGGGTCTGACGCGGGGTCAGGCGGTCCGAGAGTAAATCGTGGAGCGCCCTGTTCGGCCGGTGCGGGTGCTCCACGTCCCCAGCTGGAGGTGGCGGAGATGGCACCGCCGGCGTGGTTTGGTCCGGCTCTGCAGGGTTTTTCTGCATAGTGTTCTGACCACGCTGGTGTCGTCCCTGCTACCAAAGGTTGGGGGGCAGTTTCTCCCCATGCCTGGTACGGATCCTGTCCTCGGACAGGATTCTGGACTGGTTACCGAGGGGGCCGTCTCGTACGGCCCCCTGGCAGTCCCGTCTGGCTTCGGCCAGACGGGTTTCTGTTTCTCTGCGGCCACCTCCGGGTGGTCCAGTAGCGGTGGCCGGTCCGTCAGGTGTGGGAGCCGTCCGCCAGGACGGTTCCACGGTTGACTCGTCTAGTGACGACTCTTCGGAGTCTGAAGACGAGGAGGCCGAGGAGGAGAGGTTGCTGCGGCCCGTGAAGCCGCAGGTGGAGAATATGGAGGTTGATTCCGTCCTAGACGGAACCGGCCTCCATTTGTCTGGTTTGGCGCAAGCCAGGTCAGCGGCTCCGCCTGTGGCTGAGGCAAAATCCGTTACCGTGCACCGGTTCCGTGCGGCTTGGTTTGGCACCAGCCGTCACGGGAACGGGTGTGCCGGGCCGGGCGTGGTACTCACCTATCTCGCCTGGTCCGGCAGTCGGACGTGGGGTGCCGTGGGCGCCCGTGTCCGGCTATGGTTCCGCGACTGCTACGGGTCCGTACGGTTTTCCGTGCGGACCTACCCCATGGACCGGAGTGTTTCATGGGGTGGCGGCGGAACCGTGTGGTACCGGAGTGCCTGGCGTGTCAGCCGTGGCTCCTTGCTGGGAGGCCGTGGCTGGCAGACCCGTGAGCACGTCAACGGGTGACGTGTTTGCGGGGGTGTCTTCATCGGAGGTAGATTGGTCAGATGCTCTGGCGTGGCTAGCCAGGGTTGACCCGTCTGTGGTTTCGGCCACGGCCTATGAAGATGCGCCCCGTCCGTCGGTCGCGTCGATCAGGACGGGGATTTTGCCCGCGGCCCGGATCCAGTCAGTGGGACTGGATCCACGGTTCATAGAATGGTTGGATGCTATTTATAGCAAACAACTGATGACCAAGGGTCAGCTCCCTGCGGCCTCCAGGGAGGTGCGGGCAAGATGTCGTATTCCGCGGGGGGAATACGACAGGTATGGTGTAGTCCCGTCGGTCACGGAGGATGACCGATGGGTACTGGGCGTCCAGAGTGCCGTGCCGGGTCACCCTGGTCCGGCACTTGTGGACAAGTCTCAGGTACACCAGGAAGAAGTCCTGTCCCTATGCGATGAGGGTGTGAGGGCAGCGATGAGCGCTGTCAACCACTCTTATCGTCTCCTTCAGTCGGTGTGGGCTGAAGCGGGGCAGGCCACCTTGTGCCACCTGTGGCGCTTTCATGTGTCAATGACGGCCTGGTGCTGTCGATGGACGCATTGGCAAGGGTGCAAGCGCGTGTGACGAAATCCAGGAGGCAAATGGTCATTGACCATATGCGTCCGGCTACGGCAGTCAGGGAGTGTCTCCTTGGGACACCCCTGACAGGGCCTAGCATCTTCGGTGGCCAAGCGTGGGCCATCTTAGAGGATACCGCCAGTATCGCGCAGAATCAGTTAGCGGTAAACCTACAGCTAGAGCTAGTGCGGCAAGCGCATGCACTAGGGCCTGTGGGGAAACCGCTAACGGGACAACCTTCAAAGGAGCAGAAGAAGCATAAGGGCAAGGCGAAAGCTAGGTCTGTTGCGACTTCTGCTTCAGCTGGGGTTTCAGAGCCGCCGCCGGCGAAGAAGCCCAGGAAGGTTGTAGAGGCGCCTACCCTCCCCAATGTTGCTCCTGACCGCCCTAGAGGCGGGAAGGGCAAGGGGAAGGGTAAGGGTAAGGCCTCAAAGGGCGGACAGAAGGGGCCGAAGCGTACCTGAGGGTACGAAAGCTCCCTTCATATCCGCCTGGACCGCGCCTGTGCGACAGGAACAGCGGTGCCAGTTATACCCGTCGTGCCTAGAACGAAATGGTTCTCTCTCTCTCTCGTTAAGAAAGAGTGGGGGTGCGGACTGCGAGCCGGACAACCCCGTTAGACGTCGAGGCGTCTATGGTGGGTGGAAGGCTCATGCGTTTCGTCGAGGCCTGGCAGGGTGTGACGTCAGACAGTCTGGTCCTGGGATGGTTATCCCAGGGTTACATGCCGGAGTGGTGGGACTTTCCACCACAAAATCTGTCTTTGGCACCTGTCTGGACACCCGTACCAAGGGAGCCAGACAAGTTAGAAGCCGTTCAAAAGGAAGTGTCGGGTTTGCTTCTGAAGGGAGCAATAAAACCAGCAAATCGAAACACTTCAGGCTTCTATTCAAACATGTTCCTTGTCCCCAAGAGCACAGGGGGATGGAGACCCATACTCAATCTCAGGCCATTAAATTGGTTTATCCATACGCCTCGGTTCCAGATGGAAACGCCGAGGTCGGTAATGCGGGATTGAGGAAAGGAATGTGGTGTGTATCGATCGATCTGAGAAATGCATATTTCCACATTCCTATGAATCGGAGTTGGCACAGGTTTCTGAGATTTGCGTTTCAGAATCAAGTATGGGAGTTTACAGTCTCCCGTGTGGCCTGTCGACAGCTCCGAGGGTTTTCACAAGAGTGGTCCTTGCGGTGACAGCGTTTCTCAGAAAAGAGAACGTGGCGCTACACACCTACATAGACGACTGGCTGCTTAAGGCATACTCGGCAGCCAGGTTGAACGTGGATACTGCTCTGACTCTGAAGTTACTTTCAGATCTATGCTGCATAGTCAACGAGGAGAAATCCGAGTTGACGCCCACTCAACGTTTCGTTTATTTGGGGATGCGATTCGACCTTGAGGGGGGCAGGGTTTTACCCATCAGAGCCCAGAGTGGTGTCTCTGTTAGCCATCCTCAAGAGTTTCGAGTGGGAAACCACATTCAAGGCGAGGCGGTTCCTTCAGATGCTGGGCATGATGGTCTCCATGGAGCAGGTTATCCCGTACGATGCTCTAATGCGAAGGCCTATCCAGTTGTATCTGATGTCTCTGTGGAAACAGAGAACAGAACCCCTGTCAAAACTGTTGCCAGTTTTGGAGCCGATAATATCGCATCTTCTATGGTGGAAACAGCGTCAGAATCTCCTATTAGGGGTTTCGCTGCACCTACCCCGCCCCCAGCTGTCCGTCTACACGGATGCATCGCTGGAAGGGTGGGGTGCCTGCCTGGGAGAACCAGGTCTCGGGCACATGGACTCTCCCGGAGAGTCAGCTGCATATCAATCTGTATGGAAATGATGGCAGTGGAACTGGCGTTGGAAGAGTTCCTTCCGATGATCAGGGGCAGGGTGATATTGATACGGTCGGTCGATTCGACAGTAGTATCATATATAAATCGCCAAGGCGGGACCAGGTCGCCCACTCTGTGTATCAGGGTGTGGCACTTGATTCAATGGTGCAGGAATTACTCGGTTGTTTTGAAAGCAGCTCGTATTCCTGGCCGATTGAACATTCTGGCGGATGCTTTGTCTCGCAGACAGAGAATCCTGCCAACAGAATGGTCCCTCAACCCTCCAGTTCTGCGACGGATCTTCGAGCATTGGGGCAAACCCAACGTGGACTTGTTCGCCACAAAGGAAAATGCTCAAATCATGACATATGTCTCGCCGATTACAGATCCAAATGCCGTCGATACAGACGCTCTGGCGATAAGCTGGAGAGGGATGCACGCTTACGCGTACCCACCCACCATTCTTCTACCGAAGGTTTTGGTGAAGGTCAGGGAGGAACCGTGTCTGGTCCTGCTAATAGCGCCGTATTGGCCGAGCAGGGCGTGGTTCACGGATCTTCTAGATCTGCTGGTGGAAAATCCTGTGCAGTTGCCCGAGATTCCGAACATAATCTCCCAGGCCAAGGGACGCTTCCTACACGAGTGTCCCGAAATGTTCAATGACTGCGTGGATGTTATCAAACAACGTTCCACGTCGGAAGGCTTTTCTCGACAGGCTGCTGATTTCATCGCGGCTGCGAGAAGGAGGTCAACCTTCAAGTCATATAACAACAAGGTTAACAGATTTGCAGACTGGTGTGAAGAAAAGGGTATTGATACCTTTCAATCCACTATCAGCAAATAGCAGACTTTCTCTGTGAGCTGTTCTTTTGAGGACTAGCTCCCGTCACAGTTGCTGGATACAAGTCAGCTTTGGCATCAGTTATCCCTTGTCTAGCCAACAGGGATAGTCCAGAGGTGGCCCAGTTAAATGTGATGTTGAAGGGAATGAGCAATCTCCGACCGAGACAACCGGTAGTCATTCCAGCCTGGAGTCTATCTTTAGTGCTTAATGTACTGGCCAAGCACCCTTTCGAACCGTTGCGTTCGGCTAGTCTAAAGCATTTGACTCTAAAGGCGGTCTTTCTATTGGCAGCTTCCTCAGCTAGAAGGCGCAGTGAGATCCATGCGCTTTCGGCAGAGAGGAACCGATTTATTGTTTCTGGAGAAAGTCTGCGTCTTCTGCCAAGAGCAGAGGTTATGTCAAAGAACCAATCTTTGAGATATCCCGGCAAACCGATCATTATACCGAAGTTAACTAGGTTTGATCGTGATGCCAGTGTCTGGTGCCCGGTCCGTGCTTTGACTAAGTACAAGAAACGGACTGACTCGTTACGGTCGAACGATAGACATCTGTGGATCTGCCATAAAAAGTCTTATGGCGCCGCATCCATGGATACTATCTCTCGTTGGGTGGTCGAATGCATTCAGACTACTCACGAGATGGCGACTGGGCACCAGGTGCAAGGCGCAAGGGCAGACAATGTCAGAGGAATAGCCGCCTCGACCGCCCTTTACAATGGTGTTCCGGTATAGGACATCATGGCCGTTGCACAATGGCACTGTGAGTCCTCATTCACGGATTACTATATGAGGGATGTGTCAGACTCAGCCAATCCACTCGCTTTAGCTGTTTTGAAACGATAGTTAGTGACCACACAGCTTTTCACCCTTTTCTCACTTCGGTAAGAAAAGAACCTAAAGCAGGCATGGTCAGGCGAGAGGATGTCAACCAGATTGTGTCACTGATGGCCGAACCGGTGAATGGTTGTAGGCGGTACGTCTGAAGTCCTGTTATCATAAGGTAATTCAATAGTGAGAGTTTTTTGTATTATGTATATGTATCATGTTCATTCATCTTATATATTCATGCTCATTCCCAGGCTAATACAAGCAATATGCAGGGAGTAGTTAACCCTCTTGGCATATTGGTGTTTCAGGCGAGATACATGTTCGTTAGTTCTCTCCCTTTTCTTAGGAGGAAAAAGGGGGGGGGTGCTGTGACGCGAATGTGATTCGGTTCCGTGAACTTGACGGTCCTTTTAGGTCTCCGTTAGTCAAGTTTGAAGTCTAAAATCTTTCTCCAAGGGGCAAAATTAGCATGTATGGCTTGCCCCTTCCCACCAGGTTACTGATCAAATCTGGTGTATATCAGAAGTAACAGAATGGTGAGTATTGATCGAAGGAGAATGCAGGAAATGTCAATTTCCCTTTCTCCGAGATCTAACAATACTCACCATTCTGTTACGGACCCAGCCTCCCAGCCCCACGGAGGCAAGCCATAGTTTTCTCTTGTTTGGTGGCTATGCAAACAATATGAGCTCTATGGTAAACGGGTACTCGGCAGTGGGGAGCCGGGTACCCGGTTCCCAGGAGTCGGTAAAGCTTTCTAAGTCTATAATCCTAGAGCCGCTGTCAAGGCCAGCTGTATATCAGAAGTAACAGAATGGTGAGTATTGTTAGATCTCGGAGAAAGGGAAATTGACATTTCCTGCAATCTTTGCCAAACATTGCTGGTGTAGTGGTATGTCTTGAAAGATGTCCATTTGCAAGCCAAGGGAAGATTACTTTTTGAAAAATGAAATGGCTGGCTTTGTTACTGGGGCAGTAAAATAAAGTAAAAAAAAATCTTCCCTTGACCTACAAATGGCCATTTACTAAGCAAAAATTCAAATATCATTTACCAATCCTCACCATTAAAGGGATAATGCTGAACAGATAGCCCTAGAGCCAGGTCCCACAGCCACTGGTCCATGGCATATGGCCTCACCATGTTCACTCTGTAAATTTCAGATGTCTTTCCAGTTGAATATTAAAATATACTGTCCTGATCAACTATCTGAGTATGACTGTATTTAGTATTATTTTATTTACTGACTTTTATAAATTCTCAAGGTTGCTGCCATGAAAAGAAATTGTATTAACCACCACCCTCCCTCTACCCCTTCACACAAAATCTAAAACATTTAGGGGTCTAATGCTCCCTACCCCACCCTCTGTTTCTGTCACTAACCCCACAAAACACACAATTTGTGAAAATAACACTCATAAGTCGAGAGTTTACTAATAAATACAACTATGTCATGGTGGATTTAAGATTCTATTATGGGGTGTATCCAACTTAGCAGTCATGGTCTGGGGGGGGGTTCCCAATGGTGGTGGGGATAGGGAGGGGTGTCATGCCCCTTCCCCTATAATAATTGGAAAATGAAATGCTCTGAGAAGTAGTTTCCTGCATATTGATTAATTAATTCATAATGAAATTGAAATTAATCATTGTTTATTTACTGGGATGCGGGTGCGAATTAATGCAGCCCACCACCACCACCCTCCACCCCACCAACCACGACCCTAAGGGTGGTGAGGGGGTGCAAAGCCAACCTAAATATGGGGGTTACCTCACACAGACATACACGCCTAGGCTCCCCCCCCCCCCCCCCCTCCGCCTATTATGCACACACGGATAATCATTATGACAGTAGGGCCTATATATATATATATCTTGGCCGCATTCGTAAATATCTATCGGGCAGCCGCTTGTATTGGTACTATAGCCTACCAGGATCCACATTTCTGACATGTCATTGCGGTAGTATTTTGCCTTCTAATGTGCATAGAATCAATAATATATTTCTAAAAATGCATAGTAAAATAGTATTTGATGTTAGAATTGTCAATTCGGCCAACTTTACCGTTAGAGCTGACGTAAAATTGCAATTTTCATGGCTTTCAGTAACATCAAACGCGGCAGTGTAATGTTGTTTACTAACAAAACAGTGATCAGCTGGCCGTACGCTTGACGGCCAGTCATCTGCGCACGCGTGAAAATGACATCATAAGGGAATTCCGTAAAACCGCCTATAGTGGTTGGCTTTACGTTGGTACCACCCCGCAACCCCACTCCCAAAGTTTTGGTAATAGAATGCATTCATCATCATCATTTTTATGAGAGGCATAAACCAGAGCCTTTTTGTTGTGGTATGGCTTGCTCAGTTCAAATCAAAAGGTTTTTCTTTGAAGTTGATTATCTAGTTTGTTCTTGAATGAATTGACTGTTGGCGCTTAATTAAGTATCCTCGAAACCATCAATATATCAGTGACATTACATTTAAGACGTTCACACTTATTTGCAGAAATGCTGTGGTGCAGATGGATGTTCCAGTGTTAGCTGTGGTGTGCCACCTACAGTCATTGTTAAATCATGCGTGTAGCATTTGTTATCTTACATGTTGACTTGTGGAGGCCGTAGTTGGTCTTATTGCTGTTCTTATTGTCAAGACTTTTCAAGAAAAGTAAAATATTTGTTTACAGAATGGCCTTTTGTAGAGCAAAAGAATATTATTTTGGAAAGTTTACCACTGCAATGACTGTCTCGGTTATTGAGGCAGGAATTCTAGTGAAAACCTTTTTTAAATCGTTTTCTCTTGGCACTTCCACTGCTATGAAAGTATGTCATGCATCTGAAGTAGGTCAGCATGACCTACCTTTAGCTCTAAAAAAGCGCAATACAACACTTGTCATAAAACTATACTCCGTTGCATACTATGCAGTGTTGAAGATTAGCATGGGCCCGGTAGCCCGTGGCTCCTAGATTTTAGGCGAGGCTACCAAAATTTCAAACTCACTAACCTAGCTGGCGACCTAACTTTTTCAATTCATATTTTTAGATTGCGAACATAAAATCATTTTATATAGGTGATGAGTCTATTGCAGGTTGAGCCAATATTATTAACCCTTGACTTTTAACCAATGAATTCCATGTATCTCAATCTCGGGGCAAATAAACGAGAACGATGTTGAATATTTTGAATTTAATATGACTGGAAATGAGGCAGCAATGGCTTCCACTCATATTAATTTCAAAATATTCAACCGAGCATGCTAAACAGTGTAAAGAATTTACTCTTTCAGGGATATGTCATTGAAATGGTTAAGATTGAAAAGAATGCTTTTTAGATTGTCTTAGATGTATTTCTAAATGTTGGGCCATGTGTGTCAATGCATCATAATGATAAAATTGGGCCCATGAAAAATTGTCTGGACCCCTTGATTGGTCTTGTAATAGCCCAGTAGCCTGTGTTATCAGGGTACCATCGAGCAAACAAAACGCCTGTTCTCGATTTCAGAATTACTTTTGTGTAGCCTAGAAGTCGAGATTGATTGATGTGATTGAGCTATTAATAAAACTACCAAGATATGAGATTTTAGTTAATTTAAATACTCGTTTGAATCGATTGGATTTTTATTACTGTAGATCTCTTGTCAATTTTTACTAGCCTCACACACCCACTTAGTGACACCTTCCAACTCACAAATTCACTCATCCACCCACACACTGCAGGGATACCTACCAATCTACTCATCCATGCATCCGCTGAGTCACAGACTGAGTGATGTCACTCACTCACTTCTCGTTCGTTCGCTCACCCGCCAAAGCTCACTCGCTTGTGCATGCACTCACTCACTCGTGCATGCACTCGCTCACTCACTCACTCACTCACTCACTCACGCGCCCTCACATTCACTCACTCACTCACAACCACACTGTCACAGTCATCATCACGCATCATCACTTAGCACTATTGTCAACGTTGTTAGCTTTACTCAAGTCACCATCGCTGTCACTCACCATCACCGTCACCATCGCTCATTGTCACACACACTCATAATTACTATCGCTCACATTCACTTACACATGATACCGTCACAGACCACCAAATCAGTAGCAAATCTTCAATAATAACCTTCTTGTCATACAAATGCCGAGAATGGGCAATCACCAAGCAAACTATTTTTTAATTCTAACAAATCTTGACAATACCGCAAATAGTCCGAGTTTACTCTGATTCAACCCATCCCTGTGTCAGATATTTGGACAGACTGATGGGGCGGGGATTGATAAGTGAACTGCCTGTTAAGAAATTGAATGTATTATTATTATTTGGGAGCACAATTGCGGTGTACATCTTAAAGTGACATTTGCACTTAAATACGTAATACGTACGTTTCCACCTCACATCCTTGAGACTTCCATTTCTCATCTTCCCCTATCCCTTTACCGCTTTAATCACTAAATTTGGTAAGGAAAATCTAAATATTTTCTTATTGAATATCCATTTGAAGGCCAAGAGAAGACTATTTTTGAAAATTTATCACTGGAATGATTGGCTAAGTAATCGGTTTAATGTCTCATCAGAAAGACAGGAGGTGTAGGAATATAGTTTGGGGTGGGTGGGGCGCATAAACTATGGGTTGGGCCAAAACGTGGGAGTGGGCACTATGGGGATATACTATCACAGCCCTCAAAATTTGGCACGAACGATTGTTTCGTTCGCGTGTCGGTTACCTGAAGTAAAATTACTGTGAACGGGAAAATGGTCGCGTAAGTGACAACGCCCAGAATGGTAGTTATCTCTGATCGTGGAAAACAGAAAAGTTTCAACAACTTTTTGATATGAAGCATGCTATTTACAATGGAATTTAGCATTTTCAAACATCTAAAAGATCGATAACATCGGTCTGTCAAATTCTATAAATAAGCGACAGCGCGCATGTGTCAGAGACAAACTTCCGTTATATTTCCACTAGCATTACTACATAGGCCGGGAACTAGTCTCGCTACACGTTATGCATCAACAACGGACTGTTCAATTATAAACCATTGCATGCAAGTACGTGCAACCGTCGGCTGGCATGTTCCCGATGTATTATTTTATATACGCGATTGGATCCTGATATAACATAGGAAGACAGGCATTGTTGAGTGAGTCTCACAGTATATTCTCCTTGAGTTTCAGTTGGCTTGCAGAGACAGCTGTTTAAGAATTTATCTGTTAAATTAAACTGTTACATTCATAGATCCTAGCTACTGTGTCAGTGTGTATTTGTCCATGACACACAATAATTCAGGCCTCGAAATTCGATGGGATTCTCATAATATTCCGGAAATTGAAAAATACGGGAATCCAACTGGATTCTCGGAAATAAACGCTTCCAAAAACCTAACCTGGTTACTAATTTCAACAATAAAAATTATGTCACGAATCAGCCTAGAGGGGGTCTGCTAATACATCGGTAATGAGAAATGTCTCGCGTGACTGCACAGTCGTAGTTAATAACAATCGATAATGCGCACTTGTAGTTTCTGATTGGCTCGCGGGATATCCGATTTCAATAGGCATGAATGAAAATTACTATCATAGTAAAGTTTTGATCATGTGCCTCGTTGTCATTCATAATGAATTAATCACATGATTTATTTCAACCAATCTCTGTGCGACTCTCGCGATTAATATTGATGGCTAATGGCGAACGAAAAATCTAGTCAATGTTCTGCTTTTAAACGCAGTAAAGCAATATGTTAGCGCCCACTTTGACGGGTTATATGACCCAATATATTATTATTGGAAAGTTCTGACAGTAATACCACCCGATATTTAAGTGGCTCATTGCTTTGGAGAGACCGAGAAAACAGGACTATATGTCAGGAAAACCGGTGCGTAGTAACTCTTATTTTCAAGTAAATCGCATTTGCACTAAATTGTCAGTTTAAAGCGTACAAGTTAAGAAGGGTCAAGCTATCTACTAAATGCCTTAGAGCTGGTTACGCTTTTTATTGTGGCGGACTTGCAGGTTATTGTTTTATATTAGAAATGTACGCTGCTTGTACAGGTACAAATGTTTGGTAGCGGTTACAACAAAATCTACCTGTCATAGGTACAATTTTATAAACATTTCAACCCCTGTTGTTTTTGGGTCAATTAAGACGGTAGTTCTTTGATACAGGTGGAATTCTTTACAAAGTAAATCATATTCTTTTAAATATTTTGAAAATAATATGACCTGAAGCCATTGCTTTCAAGGTGGTGGTAGGTGGGCTGGAGAGGGTTGCTCAACTAGGTAAGTAAGGTAACCGGGGTTTGTATTGTTGTTGACTCTGGGGGCGAGCCTGTGACTATACGTTCTGTCGGATGGAGTGACAGACGGACAGACTGATGAATGTCTATTAGACTATTTACTGGATAGACCGATGTTATTTTCTCTATTCTGAAGGTTGACTATAATTATTCCAGAGAGCCACAACAACGCAGTCTTAACTTGTACTTTGTTTTTCAAATTCAAATTCAATAACTTTACATAGCCACTTTATATATTCAAAATTCTACATAACTCTCTGCATTTACAAACTTACTCACTGACATGCTCTCCTAGCTCTCAACTCTTCCTTTTTAAAATAATTTCACACATATATAGCATACTAGTTTCCAGGCAAACAAACTTTCACCATTCAAACATGTCTGTTCAATAATTTGTAAAAACATGAATTTTCAGCAATATATTCAATTAAATACAATCCTTAATAATATCAGGCGTAAACCTCATGTAGCTACTTAACCATTGTAATGCTGAATTTACTGAATATAATTATTATTGCAGGCAGACTGGTCTGCCAGCAATACAGATTCCATTTTAGAATTATAAATTGTTAATATCTGGGTTCAGCAGTATAATGGTTAAATCTATATATTTAAAATATATCCATAGTATGAGGATTTACCCTTTCATTCCAATGCTGTAATAATTGTATTTACTTTTTATAACGTTCATACAAAACAACTATTGAATATTCTTCAAATAATTTAACAGAAAATGTTTGCTGCCTCTGGCAGCAACAACCTTCAATCAAATCATTTCCCAAATGTTCAGCAGAATAAGTATGACATCATAAATTGCAATACATATATGTATGCCGTAAGGCTCAAAGGGTTAATACTCTCTTGTGCTGGTTGTATGTTTCTTCAAACACAATGGGTCAATTAATGACTTAGTAGCTGGCTCTCTGTAGTAAGCCCAGCAGATTATTTAACAATTAAACAGTTCAATAATAACTGGTAATACGTCCTTGTAAATATGCTATTGTTTCTTGATGAGCTGCTTAGTGCCACTGACTTCAAACCAGTGTAGAGTGTACACAATGGGTGTTTTTTGATAAAATAATTTTTACATTAAATATAAACAATATTATAATATAGTCAAATATTTCTTGGGCACGATATAAGCCACAATGTAAGATATTCAGTTCTTTGTTTTTGTGGTGGGGTTTGTGGGTGGGGTGGGAGGAGGGTGTTAAGATATTTATAAATATTGGGTCATTAGTTACTAATTATTATAGTGGGTCTGGAATTTTGAAATATATGTTTGGAAAAAGTATGGAATTTTATTGTGCCCAAGGTGTATGAACCCTGAATTTGTTGCAAGCTGGAAAGATGTTACCAATGAGTGTTGTCATACAAATGCTGATATTTTGGCAGTGAAAATGTACATTTGCAGACGAAAGGAGTATTGTTTTTGGAGACTTAACACTGAATGACTGGCTCGGTTATTGAGCTTGTAATTTGAGGGGTAAATTTTCCAAAATATCCTTCTTGGTCTGGAAATGGAATGAATGAATCTCCCGTCGAAATATCGAGGCCTGAATTATTGTGTGTCATGGACAAATACACACTGACACAGTAGCTAGGATCTATGAATGTAACAGTTTAATTTAACAGATAAATTCTTAAACAGCTGTCTTACAAGCCAACTGAAACTCAAGGAGAATATACTGTGAGACTCACTCAACAATGCATGTCTTCCTATGTTATATCGGGATCCAATCGCGTATATAAAATAATACATTGGGAACATGCAAGCCGACGGTTGCACGTACTTGCATGCAACGGTTTATAATTGAACAGTCCGTTGTTGATGCATAACGTGTAGCAAGACTAGTTCCCAGCCTATGTAGTAATGCAAGCGGAAATACAACGGAAGTTTGTCTCTAACACATGCGCGCTGTCGCTTATTTATTGACAGACAGATGTTATCGATCTTTTAGATGTTTGAAAGTTCCGTTGTAAATAGCATGCGTCATATCAAAAAGTTGTTGAAACTTTTCTGTTTTCCATGATCAGCGATAACTACCGTTCTGGGCTTTGTCACTTACGCGACCATTTTTTCGTTCATAGTAATTTTACTTCACGTAACCGACACGCGAATGAACCGATTGTTCGCGCCAAATTTTGAGGGCTGACGTGCAGATAATGATATTGCTGTTTTATCACATTTTTTCTGTGATTTAGGTTAATTATTAATTAGCTCACATGGCCTGGTGAACTTATGTCATGACGGCCGTCCGCCGTCCATCAAGTTGCATCTCATTTATACATTAACCGATTTCAACCAATATAAATGGCTCGACGTCAACGAAACTTGGGTAGACTAATTCTATACTAGTAGGCTTCAACACTTCTAATGAGAATTCTGAGTGGTCAATATTTCCGGCGGCCATCTTGGCTTTTCTCAAAATTTCTCAAAATCATTTAAAAACATACTACTCATTAACCACTTGGACGATTTCGAGCAAACTCCTTTTTTTGGGATGACTCTAGAGTGGTATGCTTCAGAACTTGTATACAGAATTTAACTGCCTGAACAATTTCAAGCAAACTCGGCTGTAAGGACCATAGAGTCGTGTGCTTTCAGATCATGTACACAGAATTTTGATTGGTCTATTTGTTTGGTGGCCATCTTGAATTATAAAAGAAAAAGAAATTAAAAGAACGATACTCCTCATGAACCACTTGTTCCTGTAGCCATTTTGTTCTCCAAAATGACATCTCAGGCACTGCTGTACCGATCAGGCAACTCATTGGATTTAATTTCGTCAATAACCAGGCCTGTCCAAATTGAAAATGTGCGCAACCCATTTTGGGGTTGCGCAAATTTGTTTTGGGTAACCCATTCTGTTTTGCATAACCATTTCCTGTATTTATGTACAACATGAAACCAGTTGCGGGAATGGAAACTGGGTTGTGTCCGAAATGTTTGCGTAACCTTTGCGTGAACTTAAAATGGGTTACGCAAATTTGGACAGGCCTGATAACTATGGGTGATTAAAATTTGTTGAAGAGAACTTGATCCTTGATAAAACGTGGTTGTCATGGACCAACCCAAATTTAGGATTTGATGGCCATATTGGATTTTTTATTGGGAGGATGGAACCTAAGGTTCAATATGATTGTGTGATCATCGGTCATCATTAATTTCCCACTAAATATTGAGTGTACTGAATTCCGAATTTTGTACATGTATTTATTCTCCTGTTGCTGCTGAATTTAAATATTATGTCTGTTCAAATGCTAATGGTTCAAATGCTAATCGTCCAGTTGAGCGTTAAGGCCCTTGAGCCTGTTGTTTAAATTGGAAAATATTACCGTTTTAATTAATAAATAGAGCATTATATATATCATGATTTATTAGCTATTTTAAGAATACCGCTGAGTACCCCCTTTAATCAGGCATTCAGTGGTGTCAAGGACAGAAAAAGAGGAAGTCCAAGGTCTTTGTTTTGGGAGTACAAACATGAGATTTGGGAATGTAGTACTCCCGGAGTTCCACTAGTGGAAGCCATGTCTAAAATAAAGATTTAAAAAGAAATAAGCTAGACCGATCTTATGGTGGTCAACTCCATTCTAATTAGAATTTTTATTGGTCGTTCATAAAAAATAATGCATATATAACTTGTAATTCTATTCTGTTGTAGGTGGTGTATCGATCGGAATCCTTTCATGTGTTAAAGACAATATGTGGACTGTCGACATTGACGGTATGGCGTAGCACGGGATTGGTGTCCTGCCGCCATCAATGAGTTACCGGTACCTCAGTCCCAGTCTAACTGCCAATTGATACGTGTAAGACATGTTCTACACACATTCAAGCTCGCCCTGAGAAATCAATGGTGCGAGTATAGCTCAAACATTTCGTTCAACACTACATACACTGCTGCTTTGATACAACAGATCACGTCTTATGTCAGAGATATTTTCTTTACTGTTTTGAAATAGAGGTATCCATATGCACATGTAGCAATGCACCAGTTATTTCTAGCTAAGGTCTGCTCACTGTTTACACTTTGAAACCTGAATATGGGCAATTCCATGAAAAGAAGGACATGAACTGTAAAAATTATAATTGCCATAATAATACATTTTGTTGTCTATTTGAATTTGTTTGTATGTCTATTTTAATCGGGGGTTTGTAGGTGTCAATGTGTTTATTATTTTTGGGTTGTTTAAAACATTAATAAATACATATTAGATATCACCAGGAGAGTGGTTCAATATTGTTATAACGAGTGTTTATCGATTAACAATATATTATTTTGGATTAAAACATGATCACTGAGACATTTTGCAATTTTTTGAAATTTAATCATGGGTTCGAAAAAATGTTATTAATGTAACACCAGTCATATTTTCTGCAAAAAGTTTGAATAATTGTCTAATGGCTTGGAGAATTGTAAAAAGCTCTTGAATCCTCTAAGTAGACATCTATACTAAATCAATACTGGGCCATTACCTAGAAGATTCTGCCACAAAAGATTTCTATACCATTTTATAAACTTGTAACACCCATCACACATTTTGTTACACATATCTTATAATTCAATAATAATAGTAATAGCAACAATAATAATAGTTATTATTATTATTATTTTTGTTGTTATTAAATTATAAAATATTTGTAACATCCGTCACACATTTAAAATTACATAGGCGATTCAAGATCTTTAGTGACGGACCAGGATCGCAGTTTAAAAACAAGTACACTTTCTCTATTCTAAATACCTAAAACATCAACTATGGCATTCAAATTCAGTGGAACTATTTCGCAACATTGCGTGGCAAAGGGGCTGTTGATGGTGCAGGAGAGACTGTGAAGAGGGTGGTGGCCACTGCTATTCTCACAAGGAAAGTGGTGGTATCAAATGCAACTACTTTTACTGAGGAAGCAGCAAAGGCCTGCCCGAGAATAAAGATAATAATGATTACTTCCAAGGCCATAGATAATCATACAAAGGAAATGAAATTGGAAGAGTTATGGGATGACCTTCTGCAAGTCAAAGGAACACTTGGTATCCATAGTATCAATGGGTTTACTAGCACAATGGTCATCACCAAAATATACACCAATGCACAATTAAGCGAAACACATTCAGTTCGTACCATAGAAGAAGTCATGTGTGTCCAGACTAGGTCCACCTCATTTCACAGTTCCTACCACTTTCAGTGACTTCTGTTCTGTCTGTGGATCACAATGTTACTACTCGTGAATTTGTCATTGTCAAGTACAAAGCCCAGGGGTGTCATTGTAGGTTTCTCGGACAAGTAACTGAAGTTGGAGGAGACTTATTGTCAATCAGTTTCCTTCGTCGGCAGAGTCCATCTATTTACATCTATCCCAATATACCAGACATCGACAAAGTCACCAGGAATATGGTTTGTCAGCACCTCAGCCAACGTAATATCGATAATAGACAGCGTTATCTTTTTTCTGATGTCCTTGATGCTGATCGATAATAGACAGCGTTATCTTTTTTCTGATGTCCGTGATGCTGAGTTAAATCCATTTTCAAGCTAGGCACCTGAACTGGAACAGTTACTGTTAATTGATGAAAATTCCTATTAGGCCCTTGTCCTGGACAGATCAACAGCAGGCATCAGTGATTCACCCTTTGATGGTCAAGATTGGCTAAGAAAATAAAAATCTGTCATTGCTGAATGTCCATTTGCAACAAAGGCAAAACAAGTTTTTGAACATTTATTACTGGAATGACTGGCTCGCTTGGTGAGCCAGTCATTGCAGTGATAATTTACAAAAATAATCTCAACACGCAAATAGACTTTCAATAATGACATATTCCTGAAGACGACTATGTATAGAGGTAGTTTGGCCATTAATGAGCTCATCAAAGGCGGCAAGTAGTCCACTGTGACCCTTAGGTAAGTGCCACATACCACAGCATTCAGTGGCACAGCAGCTTAAATCCGCCTTGTTGGTCGATGTGTTTATGCAATCGACTTTTTGGCTACAATAAACTTTTCAACCACATTGTTGGAACCAACTGCCAAATTTAATAAAAATCAGCCAATTGGTTTAATATATGTTAGTATACTAGGACTACCGTGGTATCATTTTTCAAAAGAGAGAGATTTGTTAGATTTATTTCACTCTATAAAACACTAGATACATGTATGCAATGGTGCCTTGATTTTATCTTTCTAGAGCAATCACCTTGCGTAATTGGGAGAAGAAACCTTGAAAAGCTGGTTCGACGCCTCCTTGGACCAAGCAACTCCACTGGTGTTCAACTTGTGTGGCGAAGGAGACAAATGCGATTTCGCGTCCATGAGTCTTAACATGTAGTAATAGGTAAGTTGTATAACAGATGACATTTGTGTGGTTTGCAACACATGCAATGTATTACAGCGTGCGTGCGTGCGTGCGTGTGTGCGTGCGTGCCTCATAAGTAGAAATGCCTAAGCAGGGCTAGAAATTAACATTTTTAATAGTAATCCATACAGATCAGTACACCACAAACTTCACAGATCCCTGGCATTTTGTACTGATCCGTTCTGTGCAGTTCTTATAATAATAATAATAATAATAATAATAATAATAATATATTGTATCTCTATAACTGTGTACAGTTCAGAGGAAATAAACCATTCAGAAAGTAAAATTAATCAAATGTTCTGAATGCATCATTTACACCATATGAGGATAATTAATCATTTAGTGGTCAGGAACTCAAAATGTGTGTTTAGTTGATGTCCATTTGCAGGCCAAGAGAAGTCTATTTTTGAAAAATTACCATTGGAATGAGTGGCTCATTTATTGAACTAGTCATTCCAGCGGTACATTTCAAAAATAGTCTTCTCTTAGCCTGCAAATGGAGATTTCTCAAGATCACTGTAGAGGCCATTTTGGTCGACTTGACCATTAAAGTGTTAAAAACAAAAGATTTCAACAGCTGGATGAGCTGGTTGATGAAGTGAGCAGTAAATCCTCTTTGAATTGTCTTAAAACTACTGGACCACTGAAACAGTGATCCGTTACTGATCCTTATGCAAAAAAGGCCTATGGATTACAGGATCAGTGGTTAATTTCTAGCCCTGCAAAGTCAGCATGAATTTTTGTGTCATCTGTGAAGCAGGAAGCGACACATAGCGACACATTTCCGACAGCGGCGGCGTCAACGTTAAGTTTTTGCATCAGCTTTGAATCAAAGTAATCAAAATTACCAAATTTATATTTCAGAGTTGCTCATACTACCCGCACTAAGCTTGGACACATGGTTACCTATACCATAAGAAAGAATGTGTGCTGACAGTAAGGTCATTAGGTCAAAGGTCACCATCATTCTGACATTGTTATTTGATCTCTGCTTTTTCAACATTAAGTTGTTGCGCTTAGGAAATTATTTACATTTATATTTGAGAATTGCTGCATACTACCAGAACTAAGCTTGAACACATGCTCCACTATACTATAAGGAAGATGTGTGCTGATAGGGAGGTCACTAGGTCAAAGGTCATTCTGACATTGCTATTTGACATCTGCTCATTAATCCTATTAGAACTCAGCTTGGATATATGGTTACCTATAATGTTAGGAAGCAGCGTGCTCCTCATCCCTCATCCTCCACTTCCTGCTGTTCCTCCCTCATCCTCCACTCCCTGCTGCTCATTCTTCATCCGCCACTCCCTGCTGCTCATCCCTCATACTTCACTCCCTGCTGCTGCTCCTCCTCCCTCATCCTCCACTCCCTGCTGCTGCTCATTCCTCATCCGCCACTCCCTGTTGCCCATCACTCACACTCCACTCCCTACTGCTGCTGCTGCTGCTCCTTCCTCATCCGCCACTCCCTGCTGCTCATCCCTCATACTCCACTCCCTGCTGCTGCTTCTCCTCATCCCCCATCCTCCGCTCCCCACTGCTGCTCCTCCTCCCTCATCCTCCACTCCCTGCTGCTGCTGCTCATTCCTCATCCACCACTGCCCGCAGCTCATCCCTCATCCTCCACTCCCCGCTGCTCCTCCCTCATCCTCCACTCCCTGCTGCTCCTCCCTCATCCTCCACTCGCCATTGCTGTTCCTCCCTCATCATCCAATCCCTGCTGCTGCTCATCCTCCAATCCTTGATGCTGATGCTCCTCCCTCATCCTCAAGTCACGACTGTTGTTGCTGCTCATCCCTCCTCCACTCCGTGCTGCTGCTGCTCTCCCTCATCCGCCACTCCCTGCTGTTCCTCCCTCATCCTCCACTCCCTGCTGCTGCTCCTCCTCCCGCATCCTCCACTCCCTACTGCTGCTGCTCCTCCCTCATCCTCCACTCCCTCATTCTGCTCCTCCGTCATCCTCCACTCCCTGCTGCTGCTGCTCATTCCTCATCCGCCACTCCCTGCTGCTCCTCCCTCATCCGCCACCATGCCCTGCTGCTGCTACTCCTTCCCCCTCATCGGTAGAGGCTTTATCCTGTCCCTTTCCTTCACGGATGTTATGACATCATAACTAGGAGGAGCATTTTCTTGTGGGTAAATTGACTAGATACCGGTCTCTAAATTGACTGGATACCGGTCTCCATATCTAAAAATATAGTGGGAGTGATCTCACAAATTTTCAATTGCACCTATACGCATACGCTTGAATCAAGAGGAACTGATTACCCACAATGCAATGCACATCCTAGTTATGACGTATATCTTCTGTGAAGGAAAAGGACATGATAAATCCTCTAGCCCCTCATCCTCCACTCCCTGATGCTGCTCCTCCTTCGGCATCCTCCACTCACTCCCCACTGCTGCCATAACAGCAGTGCTGCTGCTGCATTGTAGGACCTGGATGCTCCTGCATACCTGTACGTGTCTGTCATGTCTGTAGGCAAAGTACATTTTGATGGGTGATATATAGTACAGTACATCTTAGAAATAACTGTAGCATGTTTCCAAAACAAAAACAAACGTATTGTTGAATATTTTGAACATAATTGGATTGGAAGACATCCAATTCAATTATGTTCAAAATAGTCGATAGAACATTTCTTACATCGTATTCAAAATTATTCTAACTAATATGACTATTAGACTAACATGTTTTTGTTTTGTAAGCATTTTAACTTATGAGCTGTACAGTGTATGAATAGATGTAAAATGAGTTATTTTCTGTTTCACAAATGTAGGAACCAGAAGAATACAACAGAATCAGAAATCCAGAAGCTTATTGGGGAATGGCTTCAAGACGCCTAGAATCGTTTGGTGCCTGAAGACGTCGTACTAAATTCATTCCCGAACAAGATATATGCTTATAATTCTAAGAACTTTTAGATGTATTCTACTATAACAATTTCATTAACAAGTACACATTAAAAGGTCTTCTGTTGCTTTCATTAGCATTCCCTCAGCCTTTCTTATTCGCTAGGGTTAAACCTGTAAAAACACAATTATAAATACAAATAACTTGTGTTTTCTCCACTCAGTTGTATTCACCTGTACACGGATGAGGATTCTCTGTATGACTAGATCCCTAGTCAATTACCATTCATCGTGATATCATCTGCATATTAGTTTCTGAAATAACCCAAGTTGTGTCACCATAATGCTTGGAATTAAGATTGTTAGCTCAGCGATTTTATGGCATGACGACCATCCACCGTTGACCCATTGTCCACCCATCATCCGTCTGTTCATCCATCTGTTGTTTGCATGTCCTCTGTCAACTTTTGCTGCTTTAAAAGGCCTCTACTCATTTATCACTTAGTGGGTTTCAACCTAACTTGGCTGGAAGCACCATATGGTGGTACATGTAGGCTTCCGAACTTCTATACAGAGATTTGATTGGTCAAGTTTTTTACAGCCGCCATCATGGATTTTCTGAGTTTAATATTTTGATTGCATATTGGCCCGCTTGAGCAAAGGTTTTCTTGAAACAAGGTAACCTTAACACAAGACATCATCACACCAAATGATCAGATTTCGGCATATTGGAATGAGACAATAACTTCAAGAGAGAAATTGAAGATCGATGGCCTTTGACCTTTTCTTGCACTGTCCACGCTTTGCTACTGAAATATCCACTGCTTGTCCCTATTGATCATCACATACATGTAGGTGTATTACCTTATATAAAGAAAGTGGCATGCATCCATCCAGTATTGCTTTCATTACGATTCACCAGTCAGATTAACCTAGACTAATCAAACACTGAAATCTCAAGTCTGACATCTCACCAAAGGAAAGGGTGAACACATTGTTTTAAATGTAATAAACAGATGTATTTTAATTTTGGATTATTTCAAAGCAATCATAGATGACTCCTGTTGACTATTTTGAAAGTAATTTTAGTGGAAGCTGTTGCTGCATTACACAAATAACTTTTAAAGAATTCAACGACTGTTGTATGATTGCTTTCAAGCTTGGTTCCTGCATTATCAAGGTTAACAGGTTCAATGTCAATACACAGATCGAGACTGTGGGTAGAGAACCAACATCTGCTGCAGACCATGTTTGTCAGCCAATGGGCATTGCAGGTAAATGCTTCCCGCAAACTCTTGTAGCTTAGGGATCTTACCAATGTTGGCTCTCTGTTGGTGGGCCAATGTACCTTTGCTCATTAACTCAATGTTGGCCCTACGTTGGCTCGATGAGCAAAATTATGTTGGCGTACAACATTGGGCCAATGTTTGCTTGCTATCTGGGAACATTCTGTTGAATATTTTGACAGCAACAGCACCCAGTCAAATTAGTTTCGAAATATTCAACAACATACCTGTATAGTTTTCGGGAAATTGATAGACAGGGTGATCTGGATCGATCGATTGATCCCAACCTGAGTGTAGCGTAGTGGGAGATTAAATGTGATTGAAAACCTACGGCACCCGGTGTTCCCAGGCGGTCACCCATCCAAGTACTGACCGGGCCCGACAGCGCTTAACTTCGGTGATCGGACGAGAACCGGTGTTTTCACTGTGGTATGGCCGTAGGCATTAGCAAGAGTTTCTAAATCGTCATTCAACCTTTCTCTCATACTAGCTTTGCTTGTTTGTGTGTGAGAAATCTCCGTGTGGTTGTTGTGTCTTGCTAGGATTACTGTAATAAGATGACTAAAATCTACGTGATTGAAAACCTACGGCACCCGGTGTTCCCAGGCGGTCACCCATCCAAGTACTGACCGGGCCCGACAGCGCTTAACTTCGGTGATCGGACGAGAACCGGTGTTTTCACTGTGGTATGGCCGTAGGCATTAGCAAGAGTTTCTAAATCGTCATTCAACCTTTCTCTCATACTAGCTTTGCTTGTTTGTGTGTGAGAAATCTCCGTGTGGTTGTTGTGTCTTGCTAGGATTACTGTAATAAGATGACTAAAATCTACGTGATTGAAAACCTACGGCACCCGGTGTTCCCAGGCGGTCACCCATCCAAGTACTGACCGGGCCCGACAGCGCTTAACTTCGGTGATCGGACGAGAACCGGTGTTTTCACTGTGGTATGGCCGTAGGCATTAGCAAGAGTTTCTAAATCGTCATTCAACCTTTCTCTCATACTAGCTTTGCTTGTTTGTGTGTGAGAAATCTCCGTGTGGTTGTTGTGTCTTGCTAGGATTACTGTAATAAGATGACTAAAATCTACGTGATTGAAAACCTACGGCACCCGGTGTTCCCAGGCGGTCACCCATCCAAGTACTGACCGGGCCCGACAGCGCTTAACTTCGGTGATCGGACGAGAACCGGTGTTTTCACTGTGGTATGGCCGTAGGCATTAGCAAGAGTTTCTAAATCGTCATTCAACCTTTCTCTCATACTAGCTTTGCTTGTTTGTGTGTGAGAAATCTCCGTGTGGTTGTTGTGTCTTGCTAGGATTACTGTAATAAGATGACTAAAATCTACGTGATTGAAAACCTACGGCACCCGGTGTTCCCAGGCGGTCACCCATCCAAGTACTGACCGGGCCCGACAGCGCTTAACTTCGGTGATCGGACGAGAACCGGTGTTTTCACTGTGGTATGGCCGTAGGCATTAGCAAGAGTTTCTAAATCGTCATTCAACCTTTCTCTCATACTAGCTTTGCTTGTTTGTGTGTGAGAAATCTCCGTGTGGTTGTTGTGTCTTGCTAGGATTACTGTAATAAGATGACTAAAATCTACGTGATTGAAAACCTACGGCACCCGGTGTTCCCAGGCGGTCACCCATCCAAGTACTGACCGGGCCCGACAGCGCTTAACTTCGGTGATCGGACGAGAACCGGTGTTTTCACTGTGGTATGGCCGTAGGCATTAGCAAGAGTTTCTAAATCGTCATTCAACCTTTCTCTCATACTAGCTTTGCTTGTTTGTGTGTGAGAAATCTCCGTGTGGTTGTTGTGTCTTGCTAGGATTACTGTAATAAGATGACTAAAATCTACGTGATTGAAAACCTACGGCACCCGGTGTTCCCAGGCGGTCACCCATCCAAGTACTGACCGGGCCCGACAGCGCTTAACTTCGGTGATCGGACGAGAACCGGTGTTTTCACTGTGGTATGGCCGTAGGCATTAGCAAGAGTTTCTAAATCGTCATTCAACCTTTCTCTCATACTAGCTTTGCTTGTTTGTGTGTGAGAAATCTCCGTGTGGTTGTTGTGTCTTGCTAGGATTACTGTAATAAGATGACTAAAATCTACGTGATTGAAAACCTACGGCACCCGGTGTTCCCAGGCGGTCACCCATCCAAGTACTGACCGGGCCCGACAGCGCTTAACTTCGGTGATCGGACGAGAACCGGTGTTTTCACTGTGGTATGGCCGTAGGCATTAGCAAGTGTTTGCAAATCGTCACTCAAACATGAAAACTTTTGCTGGGAGTTGTGGCGTGCTCCTGTAATCTAGCTACTTGGAAGCTTGGATTGGTGGACGACTTGAGGTCAGGGGTTCTTCCAGCTGCCGCTCTATGTCGATCGGACGTCCGCACTAAGCCTGGCATCAATATGGTTCCACAGAGGGAGCTCAGTGGTACCAGGTTGTCTAAGGAGGAGGGCACAGGCCCAGGGCGGAAACGCAGCAGGCAAAACCTCCCGTGTCACGCAGTAGTGGGTTCGCGCCCGTGAATAGGCGACAGTTGGTAGCCTGACCAAAATAGTCGAACCTGATCCTTTTCAGTGTTAAAAAATGTACATTTGTTTAATTTATTCGTTGTTTGCTTATTTATGAGTCAAAAATTTCTGCATATGTTTTGCTACTGCAAATAATATTTATTATTACTGTAATAAGATGACTAAAATCTACGTGATTGAAAACCTACGGCACCCGGTGTTCCCAGGCGGTCACCCATCCAAGTACTGACCGGGCCCGACAGCGCTTAACTTCGGTGATCGGACGAGAACCGGTGTTTTCACTGTGGTATGGCCGTAGGCATTAGCAAGAGTTTCTAAATCGTCATTCAACCTTTCTCTCATACTAGCTTTGCTTGTTTGTGTGTGAGAAATCTCCGTGTGGTTGTTGTGTCTTGCTAGGATTACTGTAATAAGATGACTAAAATCTACGTGATTGAAAACCTACGGCACCCGGTGTTCCCAGGCGGTCACCCATCCAAGTACTGACCGGGCCCGACAGCGCTTAACTTCGGTGATCGGACGAGAACCGGTGTTTTCACTGTGGTATGGCCGTAGGCATTAGCAAGAGTTTCTAAATCGTCATTCAACCTTTCTCTCATACTAGCTTTGCTTGTTTGTGTGTGAGAAATCTCCGTGTGGTTGTTGTGTCTTGCTAGGATTACTGTAATAAGATGACTAAAATCTACGTGATTGAAAACCTACGGCACCCGGTGTTCCCAGGCGGTCACCCATCCAAGTACTGACCGGGCCCGACAGCGCTTAACTTCGGTGATCGGACGAGAACCGGTGTTTTCACTGTGGTATGGCCGTAGGCATTAGCAAGAGTTTCTAAATCGTCATTCAACCTTTCTCTCATACTAGCTTTGCTTGTTTGTGTGTGAGAAATCTCCGTGTGGTTGTTGTGTCTTGCTAGGATTACTGTAATAAGATGACTAAAATCTACGTGATTGAAAACCTACGGCACCCGGTGTTCCCAGGCGGTCACCCATCCAAGTACTGACCGGGCCCGACAGCGCTTAACTTCGGTGATCGGACGAGAACCGGTGTTTTCACTGTGGTATGGCCGTAGGCATTAGCAAGAGTTTCTAAATCGTCATTCAACCTTTCTCTCATACTAGCTTTGCTTGTTTGTGTGTGAGAAATCTCCGTGTGGTTGTTGTGTCTTGCTAGGATTACTGTAATAAGATGACTAAAATCTACGTGATTGAAAACCTACGGCACCCGGTGTTCCCAGGCGGTCACCCATCCAAGTACTGACCGGGCCCGACAGCGCTTAACTTCGGTGATCGGACGAGAACCGGTGTTTTCACTGTGGTATGGCCGTAGGCATTAGCAAGAGTTTCTAAATCGTCATTCAACCTTTCTCTCATACTAGCTTTGCTTGTTTGTGTGTGAGAAATCTCCGTGTGGTTGTTGTGTCTTGCTAGGATTACTGTAATAAGATGACTAAAATCTACGTGATTGAAAACCTACGGCACCCGGTGTTCCCAGGCGGTCACCCATCCAAGTACTGACCGGGCCCGACAGCGCTTAACTTCGGTGATCGGACGAGAACCGGTGTTTTCACTGTGGTATGGCCGTAGGCATTAGCAAGAGTTTCTAAATCGTCATTCAACCTTTCTCTCATACTAGCTTTGCTTGTTTGTGTGTGAGAAATCTCCGTGTGGTTGTTGTGTCTTGCTAGGATTACTGTAATAAGATGACTAAAATCTACGTGATTGAAAACCTACGGCACCCGGTGTTCCCAGGCGGTCACCCATCCAAGTACTGACCGGGCCCGACAGCGCTTAACTTCGGTGATCGGACGAGAACCGGTGTTTTCACTGTGGTATGGCCGTAGGCATTAGCAAGAGTTTCTAAATCGTCATTCAACCTTTCTCTCATACTAGCTTTGCTTGTTTGTGTGTGAGAAATCTCCGTGTGGTTGTTGTGTCTTGCTAGGATTACTGTAATAAGATGACTAAAATCTACGTGATTGAAAACCTACGGCACCCGGTGTTCCCAGGCGGTCACCCATCCAAGTACTGACCGGGCCCGACAGCGCTTAACTTCGGTGATCGGACGAGAACCGGTGTTTTCACTGTGGTATGGCCGTAGGCATTAGCAAGAGTTTCTAAATCGTCATTCAACCTTTCTCTCATACTAGCTTTGCTTGTTTGTGTGTGAGAAATCTCCGTGTGGTTGTTGTGTCTTGCTAGGATTACTGTAATAAGATGACTAAAATCTACGTGATTGAAAACCTACGGCACCCGGTGTTCCCAGGCGGTCACCCATCCAAGTACTGACCGGGCCCGACAGCGCTTAACTTCGGTGATCGGACGAGAACCGGTGTTTTCACTGTGGTATGGCCGTAGGCATTAGCAAGAGTTTCTAAATCGTCATTCAACCTTTCTCTCATACTAGCTTTGCTTGTTTGTGTGTGAGAAATCTCCGTGTGGTTGTTGTGTCTTGCTAGGATTACTGTAATAAGATGACTAAAATCTACGTGATTGAAAACCTACGGCACCCGGTGTTCCCAGGCGGTCACCCATCCAAGTACTGACCGGGCCCGACAGCGCTTAACTTCGGTGATCGGACGAGAACCGGTGTTTTCACTGTGGTATGGCCGTAGGCATTAGCAAGTGTTTGCAAATCGTCACTCAAACATGAAAACTTTTGCTGGGAGTTGTGGCGTGCTCCTGTAATCTAGCTACTTGGAAGCTTGGATTGGTGGACGACTTGAGGTCAGGGGTTCTTCCAGCTGCCGCTCTATGTCGATCGGACGTCCGCACTAAGCCTGGCATCAATATGGTTCCACAGAGGGAGCTCAGTGGTACCAGGTTGTCTAAGGAGGAGGGCACAGGCCCAGGGCGGAAACGCAGCAGGCAAAACCTCCCGTGTCACGCAGTAGTGGGTTCGCGCCCGTGAATAGGCGACAGTTGGTAGCCTGACCAAAATAGTCGAACCTGATCCTTTTCAGTGTTAAAAAATGTACATTTGTTTAATTTATTCGTTGTTTGCTTATTTATGAGTCAAAAATTTCTGCATATGTTTTGCTACTGCAAATAATATTTATTATTACTGTAATAAGATGACTAAAATCTACGTGATTGAAAACCTACGGCACCCGGTGTTCCCAGGCGGTCACCCATCCAAGTACTGACCGGGCCCGACAGCGCTTAACTTCGGTGATCGGACGAGAACCGGTGTTTTCACTGTGGTATGGCCGTAGGCATTAGCAAGAGTTTCTAAATCGTCATTCAACCTTTCTCTCATACTAGCTTTGCTTGTTTGTGTGTGAGAAATCTCCGTGTGGTTGTTGTGTCTTGCTAGGATTACTGTAATAAGATGACTAAAATCTACGTGATTGAAAACCTACGGCACCCGGTGTTCCCAGGCGGTCACCCATCCAAGTACTGACCGGGCCCGACAGCGCTTAACTTCGGTGATCGGACGAGAACCGGTGTTTTCACTGTGGTATGGCCGTAGGCATTAGCAAGAGTTTCTAAATCGTCATTCAACCTTTCTCTCATACTAGCTTTGCTTGTTTGTGTGTGAGAAATCTCCGTGTGGTTGTTGTGTCTTGCTAGGATTACTGTAATAAGATGACTAAAATCTACGTGATTGAAAACCTACGGCACCCGGTGTTCCCAGGCGGTCACCCATCCAAGTACTGACCGGGCCCGACAGCGCTTAACTTCGGTGATCGGACGAGAACCGGTGTTTTCACTGTGGTATGGCCGTAGGCATTAGCAAGAGTTTCTAAATCGTCATTCAACCTTTCTCTCATACTAGCTTTGCTTGTTTGTGTGTGAGAAATCTCCGTGTGGTTGTTGTGTCTTGCTAGGATTACTGTAATAAGATGACTAAAATCTACGTGATTGAAAACCTACGGCACCCGGTGTTCCCAGGCGGTCACCCATCCAAGTACTGACCGGGCCCGACAGCGCTTAACTTCGGTGATCGGACGAGAACCGGTGTTTTCACTGTGGTATGGCCGTAGGCATTAGCAAGAGTTTCTAAATCGTCATTCAACCTTTCTCTCATACTAGCTTTGCTTGTTTGTGTGTGAGAAATCTCCGTGTGGTTGTTGTGTCTTGCTAGGATTACTGTAATAAGATGACTAAAATCTACGTGATTGAAAACCTACGGCACCCGGTGTTCCCAGGCGGTCACCCATCCAAGTACTGACCGGGCCCGACAGCGCTTAACTTCGGTGATCGGACGAGAACCGGTGTTTTCACTGTGGTATGGCCGTAGGCATTAGCAAGAGTTTCTAAATCGTCATTCAACCTTTCTCTCATACTAGCTTTGCTTGTTTGTGTGTGAGAAATCTCCGTGTGGTTGTTGTGTCTTGCTAGGATTACTGTAATAAGATGACTAAAATCTACGTGATTGAAAACCTACGGCACCCGGTGTTCCCAGGCGGTCACCCATCCAAGTACTGACCGGGCCCGACAGCGCTTAACTTCGGTGATCGGACGAGAACCGGTGTTTTCACTGTGGTATGGCCGTAGGCATTAGCAAGAGTTTCTAAATCGTCATTCAACCTTTCTCTCATACTAGCTTTGCTTGTTTGTGTGTGAGAAATCTCCGTGTGGTTGTTGTGTCTTGCTAGGATTACTGTAATAAGATGACTAAAATCTACGTGATTGAAAACCTACGGCACCCGGTGTTCCCAGGCGGTCACCCATCCAAGTACTGACCGGGCCCGACAGCGCTTAACTTCGGTGATCGGACGAGAACCGGTGTTTTCACTGTGGTATGGCCGTAGGCATTAGCAAGAGTTTCTAAATCGTCATTCAACCTTTCTCTCATACTAGCTTTGCTTGTTTGTGTGTGAGAAATCTCCGTGTGGTTGTTGTGTCTTGCTAGGATTACTGTAATAAGATGACTAAAATCTACGTGATTGAAAACCTACGGCACCCGGTGTTCCCAGGCGGTCACCCATCCAAGTACTGACCGGGCCCGACAGCGCTTAACTTCGGTGATCGGACGAGAACCGGTGTTTTCACTGTGGTATGGCCGTAGGCATTAGCAAGAGTTTCTAAATCGTCATTCAACCTTTCTCTCATACTAGCTTTGCTTGTTTGTGTGTGAGAAATCTCCGTGTGGTTGTTGTGTCTTGCTAGGATTACTGTAATAAGATGACTAAAATCTACGTGATTGAAAACCTACGGCACCCGGTGTTCCCAGGCGGTCACCCATCCAAGTACTGACCGGGCCCGACAGCGCTTAACTTCGGTGATCGGACGAGAACCGGTGTTTTCACTGTGGTATGGCCGTAGGCATTAGCAAGAGTTTCTAAATCGTCATTCAACCTTTCTCTCATACTAGCTTTGCTTGTTTGTGTGTGAGAAATCTCCGTGTGGTTGTTGTGTCTTGCTAGGATTACTGTAATAAGATGACTAAAATCTACGTGATTGAAAACCTACGGCACCCGGTGTTCCCAGGCGGTCACCCATCCAAGTACTGACCGGGCCCGACAGCGCTTAACTTCGGTGATCGGACGAGAACCGGTGTTTTCACTGTGGTATGGCCGTAGGCATTAGCAAGAGTTTCTAAATCGTCATTCAACCTTTCTCTCATACTAGCTTTGCTTGTTTGTGTGTGAGAAATCTCCGTGTGGTTGTTGTGTCTTGCTAGGATTACTGTAATAAGATGACTAAAATCTACGTGATTGAAAACCTACGGCACCCGGTGTTCCCAGGCGGTCACCCATCCAAGTACTGACCGGGCCCGACAGCGCTTAACTTCGGTGATCGGACGAGAACCGGTGTTTTCACTGTGGTATGGCCGTAGGCATTAGCAAGAGTTTCTAAATCGTCATTCAACCTTTCTCTCATACTAGCTTTGCTTGTTTGTGTGTGAGAAATCTCCGTGTGGTTGTTGTGTCTTGCTAGGATTACTGTAATAAGATGACTAAAATCTACGTGATTGAAAACCTACGGCACCCGGTGTTCCCAGGCGGTCACCCATCCAAGTACTGACCGGGCCCGACAGCGCTTAACTTCGGTGATCGGACGAGAACCGGTGTTTTCACTGTGGTATGGCCGTAGGCATTAGCAAGTGTTTGCAAATCGTCACTCAAACATGAAAACTTTTGCTGGGAGTTGTGGCGTGCTCCTGTAATCTAGCTACTTGGAAGCTTGGATTGGTGGACGACTTGAGGTCAGGGGTTCTTCCAGCTGCCGCTCTATGTCGATCGGACGTCCGCACTAAGCCTGGCATCAATATGGTTCCACAGAGGGAGCTCAGTGGTACCAGGTTGTCTAAGGAGGAGGGCACAGGCCCAGGGCGGAAACGCAGCAGGCAAAACCTCCCGTGTCACGCAGTAGTGGGTTCGCGCCCGTGAATAGGCGACAGTTGGTAGCCTGACCAAAATAGTCGAACCTGATCCTTTTCAGTGTTAAAAAATGTACATTTGTTTAATTTATTCGTTGTTTGCTTATTTATGAGTCAAAAATTTCTGCATATGTTTTGCTACTGCAAATAATATTTATTATTACTGTAATAAGATGACTAAAATCTACGTGATTGAAAACCTACGGCACCCGGTGTTCCCAGGCGGTCACCCATCCAAGTACTGACCGGGCCCGACAGCGCTTAACTTCGGTGATCGGACGAGAACCGGTGTTTTCACTGTGGTATGGCCGTAGGCATTAGCAAGAGTTTCTAAATCGTCATTCAACCTTTCTCTCATACTAGCTTTGCTTGTTTGTGTGTGAGAAATCTCCGTGTGGTTGTTGTGTCTTGCTAGGATTACTGTAATAAGATGACTAAAATCTACGTGATTGAAAACCTACGGCACCCGGTGTTCCCAGGCGGTCACCCATCCAAGTACTGACCGGGCCCGACAGCGCTTAACTTCGGTGATCGGACGAGAACCGGTGTTTTCACTGTGGTATGGCCGTAGGCATTAGCAAGAGTTTCTAAATCGTCATTCAACCTTTCTCTCATACTAGCTTTGCTTGTTTGTGTGTGAGAAATCTCCGTGTGGTTGTTGTGTCTTGCTAGGATTACTGTAATAAGATGACTAAAATCTACGTGATTGAAAACCTACGGCACCCGGTGTTCCCAGGCGGTCACCCATCCAAGTACTGACCGGGCCCGACAGCGCTTAACTTCGGTGATCGGACGAGAACCGGTGTTTTCACTGTGGTATGGCCGTAGGCATTAGCAAGAGTTTCTAAATCGTCATTCAACCTTTCTCTCATACTAGCTTTGCTTGTTTGTGTGTGAGAAATCTCCGTGTGGTTGTTGTGTCTTGCTAGGATTACTGTAATAAGATGACTAAAATCTACGTGATTGAAAACCTACGGCACCCGGTGTTCCCAGGCGGTCACCCATCCAAGTACTGACCGGGCCCGACAGCGCTTAACTTCGGTGATCGGACGAGAACCGGTGTTTTCACTGTGGTATGGCCGTAGGCATTAGCAAGAGTTTCTAAATCGTCATTCAACCTTTCTCTCATACTAGCTTTGCTTGTTTGTGTGTGAGAAATCTCCGTGTGGTTGTTGTGTCTTGCTAGGATTACTGTAATAAGATGACTAAAATCTACGTGATTGAAAACCTACGGCACCCGGTGTTCCCAGGCGGTCACCCATCCAAGTACTGACCGGGCCCGACAGCGCTTAACTTCGGTGATCGGACGAGAACCGGTGTTTTCACTGTGGTATGGCCGTAGGCATTAGCAAGAGTTTCTAAATCGTCATTCAACCTTTCTCTCATACTAGCTTTGCTTGTTTGTGTGTGAGAAATCTCCGTGTGGTTGTTGTGTCTTGCTAGGATTACTGTAATAAGATGACTAAAATCTACGTGATTGAAAACCTACGGCACCCGGTGTTCCCAGGCGGTCACCCATCCAAGTACTGACCGGGCCCGACAGCGCTTAACTTCGGTGATCGGACGAGAACCGGTGTTTTCACTGTGGTATGGCCGTAGGCATTAGCAAGAGTTTCTAAATCGTCATTCAACCTTTCTCTCATACTAGCTTTGCTTGTTTGTGTGTGAGAAATCTCCGTGTGGTTGTTGTGTCTTGCTAGGATTACTGTAATAAGATGACTAAAATCTACGTGATTGAAAACCTACGGCACCCGGTGTTCCCAGGCGGTCACCCATCCAAGTACTGACCGGGCCCGACAGCGCTTAACTTCGGTGATCGGACGAGAACCGGTGTTTTCACTGTGGTATGGCCGTAGGCATTAGCAAGAGTTTCTAAATCGTCATTCAACCTTTCTCTCATACTAGCTTTGCTTGTTTGTGTGTGAGAAATCTCCGTGTGGTTGTTGTGTCTTGCTAGGATTACTGTAATAAGATGACTAAAATCTACGTGATTGAAAACCTACGGCACCCGGTGTTCCCAGGCGGTCACCCATCCAAGTACTGACCGGGCCCGACAGCGCTTAACTTCGGTGATCGGACGAGAACCGGTGTTTTCACTGTGGTATGGCCGTAGGCATTAGCAAGAGTTTCTAAATCGTCATTCAACCTTTCTCTCATACTAGCTTTGCTTGTTTGTGTGTGAGAAATCTCCGTGTGGTTGTTGTGTCTTGCTAGGATTACTGTAATAAGATGACTAAAATCTACGTGATTGAAAACCTACGGCACCCGGTGTTCCCAGGCGGTCACCCATCCAAGTACTGACCGGGCCCGACAGCGCTTAACTTCGGTGATCGGACGAGAACCGGTGTTTTCACTGTGGTATGGCCGTAGGCATTAGCAAGAGTTTCTAAATCGTCATTCAACCTTTCTCTCATACTAGCTTTGCTTGTTTGTGTGTGAGAAATCTCCGTGTGGTTGTTGTGTCTTGCTAGGATTACTGTAATAAGATGACTAAAATCTACGTGATTGAAAACCTACGGCACCCGGTGTTCCCAGGCGGTCACCCATCCAAGTACTGACCGGGCCCGACAGCGCTTAACTTCGGTGATCGGACGAGAACCGGTGTTTTCACTGTGGTATGGCCGTAGGCATTAGCAAGAGTTTCTAAATCGTCATTCAACCTTTCTCTCATACTAGCTTTGCTTGTTTGTGTGTGAGAAATCTCCGTGTGGTTGTTGTGTCTTGCTAGGATTACTGTAATAAGATGACTAAAATCTACGTGATTGAAAACCTACGGCACCCGGTGTTCCCAGGCGGTCACCCATCCAAGTACTGACCGGGCCCGACAGCGCTTAACTTCGGTGATCGGACGAGAACCGGTGTTTTCACTGTGGTATGGCCGTAGGCATTAGCAAGAGTTTCTAAATCGTCATTCAACCTTTCTCTCATACTAGCTTTGCTTGTTTGTGTGTGAGAAATCTCCGTGTGGTTGTTGTGTCTTGCTAGGATTACTGTAATAAGATGACTAAAATCTACGTGATTGAAAACCTACGGCACCCGGTGTTCCCAGGCGGTCACCCATCCAAGTACTGACCGGGCCCGACAGCGCTTAACTTCGGTGATCGGACGAGAACCGGTGTTTTCACTGTGGTATGGCCGTAGGCATTAGCAAGTGTTTGCAAATCGTCACTCAAACATGAAAACTTTTGCTGGGAGTTGTGGCGTGCTCCTGTAATCTAGCTACTTGGAAGCTTGGATTGGTGGACGACTTGAGGTCAGGGGTTCTTCCAGCTGCCGCTCTATGTCGATCGGACGTCCGCACTAAGCCTGGCATCAATATGGTTCCACAGAGGGAGCTCAGTGGTACCAGGTTGTCTAAGGAGGAGGGCACAGGCCCAGGGCGGAAACGCAGCAGGCAAAACCTCCCGTGTCACGCAGTAGTGGGTTCGCGCCCGTGAATAGGCGACAGTTGGTAGCCTGACCAAAATAGTCGAACCTGATCCTTTTCAGTGTTAAAAAATGTACATTTGTTTAATTTATTCGTTGTTTGCTTATTTATGAGTCAAAAATTTCTGCATATGTTTTGCTACTGCAAATAATATTTATTATTACTGTAATAAGATGACTAAAATCTACGTGATTGAAAACCTACGGCACCCGGTGTTCCCAGGCGGTCACCCATCCAAGTACTGACCGGGCCCGACAGCGCTTAACTTCGGTGATCGGACGAGAACCGGTGTTTTCACTGTGGTATGGCCGTAGGCATTAGCAAGAGTTTCTAAATCGTCATTCAACCTTTCTCTCATACTAGCTTTGCTTGTTTGTGTGTGAGAAATCTCCGTGTGGTTGTTGTGTCTTGCTAGGATTACTGTAATAAGATGACTAAAATCTACGTGATTGAAAACCTACGGCACCCGGTGTTCCCAGGCGGTCACCCATCCAAGTACTGACCGGGCCCGACAGCGCTTAACTTCGGTGATCGGACGAGAACCGGTGTTTTCACTGTGGTATGGCCGTAGGCATTAGCAAGAGTTTCTAAATCGTCATTCAACCTTTCTCTCATACTAGCTTTGCTTGTTTGTGTGTGAGAAATCTCCGTGTGGTTGTTGTGTCTTGCTAGGATTACTGTAATAAGATGACTAAAATCTACGTGATTGAAAACCTACGGCACCCGGTGTTCCCAGGCGGTCACCCATCCAAGTACTGACCGGGCCCGACAGCGCTTAACTTCGGTGATCGGACGAGAACCGGTGTTTTCACTGTGGTATGGCCGTAGGCATTAGCAAGAGTTTCTAAATCGTCATTCAACCTTTCTCTCATACTAGCTTTGCTTGTTTGTGTGTGAGAAATCTCCGTGTGGTTGTTGTGTCTTGCTAGGATTACTGTAATAAGATGACTAAAATCTACGTGATTGAAAACCTACGGCACCCGGTGTTCCCAGGCGGTCACCCATCCAAGTACTGACCGGGCCCGACAGCGCTTAACTTCGGTGATCGGACGAGAACCGGTGTTTTCACTGTGGTATGGCCGTAGGCATTAGCAAGAGTTTCTAAATCGTCATTCAACCTTTCTCTCATACTAGCTTTGCTTGTTTGTGTGTGAGAAATCTCCGTGTGGTTGTTGTGTCTTGCTAGGATTACTGTAATAAGATGACTAAAATCTACGTGATTGAAAACCTACGGCACCCGGTGTTCCCAGGCGGTCACCCATCCAAGTACTGACCGGGCCCGACAGCGCTTAACTTCGGTGATCGGACGAGAACCGGTGTTTTCACTGTGGTATGGCCGTAGGCATTAGCAAGAGTTTCTAAATCGTCATTCAACCTTTCTCTCATACTAGCTTTGCTTGTTTGTGTGTGAGAAATCTCCGTGTGGTTGTTGTGTCTTGCTAGGATTACTGTAATAAGATGACTAAAATCTACGTGATTGAAAACCTACGGCACCCGGTGTTCCCAGGCGGTCACCCATCCAAGTACTGACCGGGCCCGACAGCGCTTAACTTCGGTGATCGGACGAGAACCGGTGTTTTCACTGTGGTATGGCCGTAGGCATTAGCAAGAGTTTCTAAATCGTCATTCAACCTTTCTCTCATACTAGCTTTGCTTGTTTGTGTGTGAGAAATCTCCGTGTGGTTGTTGTGTCTTGCTAGGATTACTGTAATAAGATGACTAAAATCTACGTGATTGAAAACCTACGGCACCCGGTGTTCCCAGGCGGTCACCCATCCAAGTACTGACCGGGCCCGACAGCGCTTAACTTCGGTGATCGGACGAGAACCGGTGTTTTCACTGTGGTATGGCCGTAGGCATTAGCAAGAGTTTCTAAATCGTCATTCAACCTTTCTCTCATACTAGCTTTGCTTGTTTGTGTGTGAGAAATCTCCGTGTGGTTGTTGTGTCTTGCTAGGATTACTGTAATAAGATGACTAAAATCTACGTGATTGAAAACCTACGGCACCCGGTGTTCCCAGGCGGTCACCCATCCAAGTACTGACCGGGCCCGACAGCGCTTAACTTCGGTGATCGGACGAGAACCGGTGTTTTCACTGTGGTATGGCCGTAGGCATTAGCAAGAGTTTCTAAATCGTCATTCAACCTTTCTCTCATACTAGCTTTGCTTGTTTGTGTGTGAGAAATCTCCGTGTGGTTGTTGTGTCTTGCTAGGATTACTGTAATAAGATGACTAAAATCTACGTGATTGAAAACCTACGGCACCCGGTGTTCCCAGGCGGTCACCCATCCAAGTACTGACCGGGCCCGACAGCGCTTAACTTCGGTGATCGGACGAGAACCGGTGTTTTTTGTTTTTTTTTTTTTCTTGGCTCATTGGAAAGTTATTAAAATAAAACACTATCAGATGTTTCCATCACAATCACAATTGTTTCAAAGCAGTACACCTCTCCTCTCGAAAATAAGGCGAGGGATGCTTTAGCTATATATGTATCACTTATCCTAATGCCCCTCACTGGACATCCTCCTAGAAGGCGAAAATTTTGGAAGGAGGACATCCTAGGGCATTGATACTCAAAATAAGCCTTTCATAAATCATTCATTCACTTGTCAAAACATTCGTCAAACTATTATTTCATGAACTTATGTTCATAATCCTTTTACACCATGTAGCATTCGAAAAATTAGTCTTAATTCCATTCACCCTTACTGTCCACGGTCACAATTAGTCATCAAGCACTGACATTTATAAAATTACTCAATCAATCAGCCAGCAAGTCACGCAATCCCTCAAGCAAGTATAGTTAAAACGTCAAGCAGCCACACAGTTAAAATCCCTCTCATTCAAAAACCATCGATCAAACAGACAAAGTGTCATTCAGATCATTAAATATGCCTAGTCAGTCAGTCAGATAACCATATATACTGGCAGGTATCAAGCACATCACTCTTAATCAGTCATGCAGCAACTAGCCAGTCGTTTCACCACACCTAGAATCGCTCATACTTTCATCTATAAAAATAAAATATCATATGCAACTCCCCCCCAACCCCCACCACCCCCACCCAACCCACACACCCCCACCCCCACCCCAACACATAGCAAAATATTCTTATTAACTGTGTGCATAACAATTATGATTGATCCGGCATAATAACTTTCCTGCATCATTGCCATTTATTAAAAATAACAATATAAATTAAAAAAATTAAAATTTAAGTGCAAAATAATGAAGATCACAATAAAATAGATCAGCAATTAAAAGTATGGTAGCCTATAATAGTAATTTATCTTTCTAATGATTTTTATATAATAAAACATCATTTTGCTATGAAATGTTAAAAAGCAAGAAACTAACAATAATTTCAAAAGTTAAAAACTAAAATACCATCATTAAAGGACACAATTTCATTGTAGTCAACCAACCTTCCAATAGCGTTTATTTTCTCCTTTGAATTACTGTATTCCACAATTTGTTTTATAAAATCGCATAATTTTTTATGAAAATATCTAGGTAATGGAATAATCCTGCTGTGCATTATTGCAACCTGTCTTCTCTTATAAATACATAAGCGCGCCATACTAAAAACAATATTCACAAATTCAACATTTACTCTTGTCATTTGTGTACACATTCCTAGCATTAAGAACAGTTCATAATCAAAATTCAGTAGCTGAAATTGAGTTGCTTCCTGAAAAAGTACTTCTAATATTCCATGCAAGAATTCGTGAAACTGGCTTAATTTTTCACATTCTAAAAAGAGGTGTAATAATGTTTCTTGTTCCTTTTTACAAATTGGACATAGATCGCTGTCAACCTTACCAATTCGTTTAAGTTTCTTCATAGTAAATATACTATTGTGCGCAATTCTAAAATCTAAATCTACTAGCTCAGGTGATTTTAAGGGCATGTGAACAACTTGCCATATTCGAGATAATTCAAAATCTTGGAAAATATTGCTCCAAAAAAACTGGGAAGTTGGCTCTTCATAATTCTTTTTCCGAAGAAGATTATAAAAGATTTTTGATTTTAATTTTCTTATTGTTATAATGAGATTGTCTGATATAATTTCTAATGGTTTCTTTGTATGGTCTAATTTATCGGAATTTATGATTGATTGCCATTCATGCGGAATTACTTGCATTAAAATATTATAACATTTTTCAATGGCAATTGTGTCTATGTCATCGACATATTCTTCCACGAGCTCAGAAATGGCCATACTGGGCAGGAAACCTGGAACATATTCATAAATAATATCTTTTAATGTTGTTATCCCAGCTCTTTCTAAATGTTCAGATGTTAATGGTTTGTTGTTGATAGAGATCTTCGGATTATGAAAAATGGGCTGATTTACAATGTTATACCAGTCATTTATTTCAACATAGCCATGTTTAGTAAATTCATGCCATGACAGTAGGATTTCCTGATAATATTGTGGCACACATTTTAGAATGCTCTTTGGCAGTTTCATGAATAAAATACTGTATTGTTTTTCGCTGTTGATACATTTCTTCGCAAAGAAATTAAAGACATGTGTCCATAGAGCATCATAATCATCATCGAGGTACCGACTTAACATTTTAAGTCTGAAAGACATCATTTTGAGTTTTATATCTGGTATGTTCAAACCACCCATTTTCCGTTCACCAATAATTGTTTTATACTTAACAAGGTGTGCACCTTTCCACAGAAAATCGATGCAGGCTTTAGTAATTTCAGTGATAGCCCATTCAGGAATGGGTTGAACATTAAGCATGTACCAAAGTTTTGACATTAATAGAGAATTAATTACTTCTGCACGTCCTTTTATATTAATATCTCTATTTTTCCAAAATCCTAACAACATTTTTATATTTTTCACTTTTTTAGCCCAGTTCCTTTCATTACAAAATGTCTTGTTTCTCCCAAGACACACCCCTAATATTTCTATAGAGTCATCTTTAACATTAATCTTGTTTTTTATTTCACTCGGTACAGAAGCTGAACCCAAAGCCATTACCTCAGATTTAGTATAATTTATCATGCCACCACTTGATCTACTGTACTGTTCCATAATTTCAAGAGCATTATGTAATGATGCAGAATCACTTACTGTGATAGTAGTGTCATCTGCATGCTGATACAAAAGAGATTTGTGGTGGCTGTCTCCAATTTCTATTCCAATTATGTTAGTAGATGCATGAACTAGTCTGGCTAAGGGTTCAGCTGATATCACATAAAGCATGGCAGAGATGGGGCAACCTTGTCTGACACTCCTATTAATAGGAAAGAATTGAGTCAGGTGTCCATTGTTTTTTACTGCACTATAAATTTCTGTATACATTATTTTAATCCATTTTTGGAACCGGTCGCCAAAACCAAACCTGCTGAGTATTTCAAAAAGATATTCATGGGCAACCATATCAAATGCTTTTTGTTGGTCAATCTTAAGAAGGTAACCTTCTATGCCTGTGTAATTGGCATATTCAATTATGTCTCTTATGTTGGCTACATTGTCTGAAATGTCTCTACCCGGCACACAGCATGTTTGGTTTTGGTTAATAATTTTAGGCAGGACATGCTTCAAGCGATTAGCCATTACCTTAGCAAAAACTTTGTAGTCTACATTTAATAATGTTATTGGGCGCCAATTTGTAATTTCCTGCTTATCTCCCTTTTTATATATTAAAGTAATCATGCCATTTTTCATAGTTCTACTTAGTGTTCCTTCTTTTTCTATTTCATTAATAAGTTTTAAGAACAAAGGCTCAAAAATGTGATAAAAGCATCGGTAAAATTCAGTGGTTATTCCATCTCTGCCAGGGCTCTTGTTCCTTTTCATACTGAAGAGTGATTTTTTTATTTCAGCTGTAGTTACATTACTATCACACTCATGTTGATCAGATTCAGGGACATCATTGGAAATAGTAGATAATATTTTATGACGTTCATTTTCATCAGTACCCTTATGAGCATACAACTCTGTATAATATTCTTGTACTCTATTTAATATAGAAAAAGTATCTGTCAAAATTTCACCATTCTCATTATATAAGGTATTAATCGTATTGCCCGTTTGCCGATGCCTCTCTAATCCTAGAAAAAAATGGGTGGATCTTTCGCCTTCCAAGGACCACTGAGCCTTAGAACGCAATATAGCTCCCATGCATACATTTTCCTCGATGGTCTTTAAATCATACTCTAATTGGGCAATATATTCTGCATTGACATAATTTTTACTTAGCTCTTTTTCAAGCTGAAATTGTACCTTTGTCATCTTTTCACGTTTTTGATAACTTTTCTGTCGACAATATCTCTGTGAGTAGGACTTTATTGCATATTTTAAATTGTCCCACCATATCAAAAAGGATGTAGAATATAAATCAGAATTTCTCTGTTCTTCTATTAAATTTGCAATTCCATTTTGATAGTCCTCATCTATTAGAACAGAGTTATTCAAAACCCATGAACCTGGGCCTTTTTCCTGACAATTAAAATCCAGAAGTAAATTAACAATAGAGTGGTCACTTTTACTTGTTTGAGAATAACCAATGTATGTAACAAAAGGCTTAAGAGAGGTGCTTAGCAGAAAGTAATCAATCCGACTTTGTGTTAACATACTATCTGCTAAGCCCCTTCGGGAATATTGCTTGCGCATGGGATAGCGCCACCTCCAAATATCTTCAAGCCTTTTGTTTGCCATACACTGCTTTAGAAATGCACTTGACTTATCTGGTATGTAATTCTTTGTAGGGTATTTATCTATAGCAGACAATGTAACATTAAAGTCACCAGCAATAATAATATGTTCTATTAAACCAATTTTGTTATTAACATAGTTAAAAAAATTATACCTTTCACTTGCAATATTAGGGGCATAAATGTTAAAAATATTTAATAACTTATCATTAATATTACATTTGATGTGCATAAAACGACCATCATCATCTTTGTCAACAAAGGAAACAGCATCTTTAAGATTATTCTTAATTAGGGCAGCCACACCTCTTCTGTCATTCGAGGCATTGCTGTAATATATTTCACCAATGAACTTTCGCTTTAATAATTCAGTCCATTCATTATTCCAAAAAGTTTCTTGAATGAGCATGATGTCATAGTGATTGTCATTCATTAAACCCACAAGCCTTTCAAAATTGCTTACATTTCTCATTCCATTTACATTATATGAGGCAATTCTAAGCATAGCTAAAATAACAAAAAGAGGAAAAGACAGCCGGATCAGTGTACAATACATTATGTTTTATCACGCACTGGACTTTGTTTGTTTCTATTTTTCTTTAGGATTGGTGGCTTGGTATACTTGAATCTGAATTTTCCATCTAGACTCAATGTCTTGTGTTTTTCAGTGTCAATTTGAGCAGTGTTCATGTCAGTGCTTGGTGAACTGCTGTAGTCAACCTGCTTGATATCATTGTTTGTAGACGACTCACCTATTTCTGAACAGCTATTATCACATGAGTTATTTCCAACTATGTTTTCACTATCCACTAAACTACTTGTATTATTTTGTTCTGTTATGGTATTACTTGGAATCGAACCTAGGTTTATGGGTTGGGAATCAGAAGCTTTAACCACTTCACCATTTGTAATTTCACTATTGTTAAAATGGTCCATGTCAAGTAGTGGCTGGCTTGGGTTGGCTTTAACAACGCCTGAAGGGTGTATATACTCATCATTCGGTTCAAACCAGTCCATCCCATCACCATCCGCCTCAATTGATTTGTTAACAATGAACTGATCAGCACAATCATCATCATTAACTTTAACTTGTGTGTCTGAAGTTGAAACATTAACATCATTATTATCACACATATCAATCACCGACTCCAGATGCCCCTCATCATCATTAACTTTAACTTGTGTGTGCGAAGTTGAAACATTAACATCATTATTATCACACAAATCAATCACCGACTCCAAATACCCTTCATCCTCATTTACAATCCCTGCATTCCTTTCTTCTCTGGCAATTTTGTTATCTCGCCTGGGTGGACTCAGAGTAGGAAAATCATGTTCATCTAATTCATTATTACCGGGTCTCAATTTTCGCTTTAGTTCACGTCTATCAGAGTTAATAGTTTTTCTGCTGGGACCAATCTCATAATCAGATAACTTGTTTAAGTTCAAAGGATTAAAATCAGTTTTACAACTACATTCCCGTGCAAATCTTCCACACATCTCGCATAGCTGAGTGCAAAATCTAGCACGGTGTCCAGGTAATTTACACTTCCAGCAGGCAAAACTTGGACACTCACGGATTAAATGATTAGGAGAGAGACAGTTTGAGCAAACCTTTTGTTGTTCATTGTGAATAACACGGAAATATTGCTGGCCATCAACTGTATTAAATTTTACACTGTACGGCAATGATTTTATTTCGCTAGGAAATTTGCATGTTACGAAGCGTGTGCCATCTGCAATATCAGTATTCTTATAGCACTTTCTTGTAATAGCAGATTTGAGTATAACACCATAATTTTCAAGCTTCTCCCTAATCTCATCATCAGTGATATAAGCTGGCAGATACATAAAAGAAACCACAATGTTTTCATTAATTAGCATCTTACAGTCAAAGTGCTCACCTTCAATAGTTAATCCATCCGACAGTTGAAACGCTTTATCCTTATCACACATTGTTATCTCATAAGCATCCATTCTCTTCTTCACAATAGCATAGATAGAATCAACACCACAAATTTCACAAACATTTTTTAATATTACATCTGGCTTTACACGTAAATTGTCATTAACAATTATCTCAACAGTTGCCTCTTTCTTATAATTCCGTGAGTTGTTACTCACTCTACCCTCATTAGGAGGGTTTACTACCCCTCCCGTAGCCATCTTGGCCAGGGAGAGCAGAACAGATTGATATCCAAAAGTTATTAAAGAAGCTATATAAAAAACAATCACTAACGCACTAACACTGTATAACACTTAGATTATACAACTGAAATTCTGGGCTTGGATATGAGCACTGAGTAAACACGTCTACACAGTATGACAACCAAAGACCAACGAGAACCGGTGTTTTCACTGTGGTATGGCCGTAGGCATTAGCAAGAGTTTCTAAATCGTCATTCAACCTTTCTCTCATACTAGCTTTGCTTGTTTGTGTGTGAGAAATCTCCGTGTGGTTGTTGTGTCTTGCTAGGATTACTGTAATAAGATGACTAAAATCTACGTGATTGAAAACCTACGGCACCCGGTGTTCCCAGGCGGTCACCCATCCAAGTACTGACCGGGCCCGACAGCGCTTAACTTCGGTGATCGGACGAGAACCGGTGTTTTCACTGTGGTATGGCCGTAGGCATTAGCAAGAGTTTCTAAATCGTCATTCAACCTTTCTCTCATACTAGCTTTGCTTGTTTGTGTGTGAGAAATCTCCGTGTGGTTGTTGTGTCTTGCTAGGATTACTGTAATAAGATGACTAAAATCTACGTGATTGAAAACCTACGGCACCCGGTGTTCCCAGGCGGTCACCCATCCAAGTACTGACCGGGCCCGACAGCGCTTAACTTCGGTGATCGGACGAGAACCGGTGTTTTCACTGTGGTATGGCCGTAGGCATTAGCAAGAGTTTCTAAATCGTCATTCAACCTTTCTCTCATACTAGCTTTGCTTGTTTGTGTGTGAGAAATCTCCGTGTGGTTGTTGTGTCTTGCTAGGATTACTGTAATAAGATGACTAAAATCTACGTGATTGAAAACCTACGGCACCCGGTGTTCCCAGGCGGTCACCCATCCAAGTACTGACCGGGCCCGACAGCGCTTAACTTCGGTGATCGGACGAGAACCGGTGTTTTCACTGTGGTATGGCCGTAGGCATTAGCAAGAGTTTCTAAATCGTCATTCAACCTTTCTCTCATACTAGCTTTGCTTGTTTGTGTGTGAGAAATCTCCGTGTGGTTGTTGTGTCTTGCTAGGATTACTGTAATAAGATGACTAAAATCTACGTGATTGAAAACCTACGGCACCCGGTGTTCCCAGGCGGTCACCCATCCAAGTACTGACCGGGCCCGACAGCGCTTAACTTCGGTGATCGGACGAGAACCGGTGTTTTCACTGTGGTATGGCCGTAGGCATTAGCAAGAGTTTCTAAATCGTCATTCAACCTTTCTCTCATACTAGCTTTGCTTGTTTGTGTGTGAGAAATCTCCGTGTGGTTGTTGTGTCTTGCTAGGATTACTGTAATAAGATGACTAAAATCTACGTGATTGAAAACCTACGGCACCCGGTGTTCCCAGGCGGTCACCCATCCAAGTACTGACCGGGCCCGACAGCGCTTAACTTCGGTGATCGGACGAGAACCGGTGTTTTCACTGTGGTATGGCCGTAGGCATTAGCAAGAGTTTCTAAATCGTCATTCAACCTTTCTCTCATACTAGCTTTGCTTGTTTGTGTGTGAGAAATCTCCGTGTGGTTGTTGTGTCTTGCTAGGATTACTGTAATAAGATGACTAAAATCTACGTGATTGAAAACCTACGGCACCCGGTGTTCCCAGGCGGTCACCCATCCAAGTACTGACCGGGCCCGACAGCGCTTAACTTCGGTGATCGGACGAGAACCGGTGTTTTCACTGTGGTATGGCCGTAGGCATTAGCAAGAGTTTCTAAATCGTCATTCAACCTTTCTCTCATACTAGCTTTGCTTGTTTGTGTGTGAGAAATCTCCGTGTGGTTGTTGTGTCTTGCTAGGATTACTGTAATAAGATGACTAAAATCTACGTGATTGAAAACCTACGGCACCCGGTGTTCCCAGGCGGTCACCCATCCAAGTACTGACCGGGCCCGACAGCGCTTAACTTCGGTGATCGGACGAGAACCGGTGTTTTCACTGTGGTATGGCCGTAGGCATTAGCAAGAGTTTCTAAATCGTCATTCAACCTTTCTCTCATACTAGCTTTGCTTGTTTGTGTGTGAGAAATCTCCGTGTGGTTGTTGTGTCTTGCTAGGATTACTGTAATAAGATGACTAAAATCTACGTGATTGAAAACCTACGGCACCCGGTGTTCCCAGGCGGTCACCCATCCAAGTACTGACCGGGCCCGACAGCGCTTAACTTCGGTGATCGGACGAGAACCGGTGTTTTCACTGTGGTATGGCCGTAGGCATTAGCAAGAGTTTCTAAATCGTCATTCAACCTTTCTCTCATACTAGCTTTGCTTGTTTGTGTGTGAGAAATCTCCGTGTGGTTGTTGTGTCTTGCTAGGATTACTGTAATAAGATGACTAAAATCTACGTGATTGAAAACCTACGGCACCCGGTGTTCCCAGGCGGTCACCCATCCAAGTACTGACCGGGCCCGACAGCGCTTAACTTCGGTGATCGGACGAGAACCGGTGTTTTCACTGTGGTATGGCCGTAGGCATTAGCAAGTGTTTGCAAATCGTCACTCAAACATGAAAACTTTTGCTGGGAGTTGTGGCGTGCTCCTGTAATCTAGCTACTTGGAAGCTTGGATTGGTGGACGACTTGAGGTCAGGGGTTCTTCCAGCTGCCGCTCTATGTCGATCGGACGTCCGCACTAAGCCTGGCATCAATATGGTTCCACAGAGGGAGCTCAGTGGTACCAGGTTGTCTAAGGAGGAGGGCACAGGCCCAGGGCGGAAACGCAGCAGGCAAAACCTCCCGTGTCACGCAGTAGTGGGTTCGCGCCCGTGAATAGGCGACAGTTGGTAGCCTGACCAAAATAGTCGAACCTGATCCTTTTCAGTGTTAAAAAATGTACATTTGTTTAATTTATTCGTTGTTTGCTTATTTATGAGTCAAAAATTTCTGCATATGTTTTGCTACTGCAAATAATATTTATTATTACTGTAATAAGATGACTAAAATCTACGTGATTGAAAACCTACGGCACCCGGTGTTCCCAGGCGGTCACCCATCCAAGTACTGACCGGGCCCGACAGCGCTTAACTTCGGTGATCGGACGAGAACCGGTGTTTTCACTGTGGTATGGCCGTAGGCATTAGCAAGAGTTTCTAAATCGTCATTCAACCTTTCTCTCATACTAGCTTTGCTTGTTTGTGTGTGAGAAATCTCCGTGTGGTTGTTGTGTCTTGCTAGGATTACTGTAATAAGATGACTAAAATCTACGTGATTGAAAACCTACGGCACCCGGTGTTCCCAGGCGGTCACCCATCCAAGTACTGACCGGGCCCGACAGCGCTTAACTTCGGTGATCGGACGAGAACCGGTGTTTTCACTGTGGTATGGCCGTAGGCATTAGCAAGAGTTTCTAAATCGTCATTCAACCTTTCTCTCATACTAGCTTTGCTTGTTTGTGTGTGAGAAATCTCCGTGTGGTTGTTGTGTCTTGCTAGGATTACTGTAATAAGATGACTAAAATCTACGTGATTGAAAACCTACGGCACCCGGTGTTCCCAGGCGGTCACCCATCCAAGTACTGACCGGGCCCGACAGCGCTTAACTTCGGTGATCGGACGAGAACCGGTGTTTTCACTGTGGTATGGCCGTAGGCATTAGCAAGAGTTTCTAAATCGTCATTCAACCTTTCTCTCATACTAGCTTTGCTTGTTTGTGTGTGAGAAATCTCCGTGTGGTTGTTGTGTCTTGCTAGGATTACTGTAATAAGATGACTAAAATCTACGTGATTGAAAACCTACGGCACCCGGTGTTCCCAGGCGGTCACCCATCCAAGTACTGACCGGGCCCGACAGCGCTTAACTTCGGTGATCGGACGAGAACCGGTGTTTTCACTGTGGTATGGCCGTAGGCATTAGCAAGAGTTTCTAAATCGTCATTCAACCTTTCTCTCATACTAGCTTTGCTTGTTTGTGTGTGAGAAATCTCCGTGTGGTTGTTGTGTCTTGCTAGGATTACTGTAATAAGATGACTAAAATCTACGTGATTGAAAACCTACGGCACCCGGTGTTCCCAGGCGGTCACCCATCCAAGTACTGACCGGGCCCGACAGCGCTTAACTTCGGTGATCGGACGAGAACCGGTGTTTTCACTGTGGTATGGCCGTAGGCATTAGCAAGAGTTTCTAAATCGTCATTCAACCTTTCTCTCATACTAGCTTTGCTTGTTTGTGTGTGAGAAATCTCCGTGTGGTTGTTGTGTCTTGCTAGGATTACTGTAATAAGATGACTAAAATCTACGTGATTGAAAACCTACGGCACCCGGTGTTCCCAGGCGGTCACCCATCCAAGTACTGACCGGGCCCGACAGCGCTTAACTTCGGTGATCGGACGAGAACCGGTGTTTTCACTGTGGTATGGCCGTAGGCATTAGCAAGAGTTTCTAAATCGTCATTCAACCTTTCTCTCATACTAGCTTTGCTTGTTTGTGTGTGAGAAATCTCCGTGTGGTTGTTGTGTCTTGCTAGGATTACTGTAATAAGATGACTAAAATCTACGTGATTGAAAACCTACGGCACCCGGTGTTCCCAGGCGGTCACCCATCCAAGTACTGACCGGGCCCGACAGCGCTTAACTTCGGTGATCGGACGAGAACCGGTGTTTTCACTGTGGTATGGCCGTAGGCATTAGCAAGAGTTTCTAAATCGTCATTCAACCTTTCTCTCATACTAGCTTTGCTTGTTTGTGTGTGAGAAATCTCCGTGTGGTTGTTGTGTCTTGCTAGGATTACTGTAATAAGATGACTAAAATCTACGTGATTGAAAACCTACGGCACCCGGTGTTCCCAGGCGGTCACCCATCCAAGTACTGACCGGGCCCGACAGCGCTTAACTTCGGTGATCGGACGAGAACCGGTGTTTTCACTGTGGTATGGCCGTAGGCATTAGCAAGAGTTTCTAAATCGTCATTCAACCTTTCTCTCATACTAGCTTTGCTTGTTTGTGTGTGAGAAATCTCCGTGTGGTTGTTGTGTCTTGCTAGGATTACTGTAATAAGATGACTAAAATCTACGTGATTGAAAACCTACGGCACCCGGTGTTCCCAGGCGGTCACCCATCCAAGTACTGACCGGGCCCGACAGCGCTTAACTTCGGTGATCGGACGAGAACCGGTGTTTTCACTGTGGTATGGCCGTAGGCATTAGCAAGAGTTTCTAAATCGTCATTCAACCTTTCTCTCATACTAGCTTTGCTTGTTTGTGTGTGAGAAATCTCCGTGTGGTTGTTGTGTCTTGCTAGGATTACTGTAATAAGATGACTAAAATCTACGTGATTGAAAACCTACGGCACCCGGTGTTCCCAGGCGGTCACCCATCCAAGTACTGACCGGGCCCGACAGCGCTTAACTTCGGTGATCGGACGAGAACCGGTGTTTTCACTGTGGTATGGCCGTAGGCATTAGCAAGAGTTTCTAAATCGTCATTCAACCTTTCTCTCATACTAGCTTTGCTTGTTTGTGTGTGAGAAATCTCCGTGTGGTTGTTGTGTCTTGCTAGGATTACTGTAATAAGATGACTAAAATCTACGTGATTGAAAACCTACGGCACCCGGTGTTCCCAGGCGGTCACCCATCCAAGTACTGACCGGGCCCGACAGCGCTTAACTTCGGTGATCGGACGAGAACCGGTGTTTTCACTGTGGTATGGCCGTAGGCATTAGCAAGAGTTTCTAAATCGTCATTCAACCTTTCTCTCATACTAGCTTTGCTTGTTTGTGTGTGAGAAATCTCCGTGTGGTTGTTGTGTCTTGCTAGGATTACTGTAATAAGATGACTAAAATCTACGTGATTGAAAACCTACGGCACCCGGTGTTCCCAGGCGGTCACCCATCCAAGTACTGACCGGGCCCGACAGCGCTTAACTTCGGTGATCGGACGAGAACCGGTGTTTTCACTGTGGTATGGCCGTAGGCATTAGCAAGAGTTTCTAAATCGTCATTCAACCTTTCTCTCATACTAGCTTTGCTTGTTTGTGTGTGAGAAATCTCCGTGTGGTTGTTGTGTCTTGCTAGGATTACTGTAATAAGATGACTAAAATCTACGTGATTGAAAACCTACGGCACCCGGTGTTCCCAGGCGGTCACCCATCCAAGTACTGACCGGGCCCGACAGCGCTTAACTTCGGTGATCGGACGAGAACCGGTGTTTTCACTGTGGTATGGCCGTAGGCATTAGCAAGAGTTTCTAAATCGTCATTCAACCTTTCTCTCATACTAGCTTTGCTTGTTTGTGTGTGAGAAATCTCCGTGTGGTTGTTGTGTCTTGCTAGGATTACTGTAATAAGATGACTAAAATCTACGTGATTGAAAACCTACGGCACCCGGTGTTCCCAGGCGGTCACCCATCCAAGTACTGACCGGGCCCGACAGCGCTTAACTTCGGTGATCGGACGAGAACCGGTGTTTTCACTGTGGTATGGCCGTAGGCATTAGCAAGAGTTTCTAAATCGTCATTCAACCTTTCTCTCATACTAGCTTTGCTTGTTTGTGTGTGAGAAATCTCCGTGTGGTTGTTGTGTCTTGCTAGGATTACTGTAATAAGATGACTAAAATCTACGTGATTGAAAACCTACGGCACCCGGTGTTCCCAGGCGGTCACCCATCCAAGTACTGACCGGGCCCGACAGCGCTTAACTTCGGTGATCGGACGAGAACCGGTGTTTTCACTGTGGTATGGCCGTAGGCATTAGCAAGAGTTTCTAAATCGTCATTCAACCTTTCTCTCATACTAGCTTTGCTTGTTTGTGTGTGAGAAATCTCCGTGTGGTTGTTGTGTCTTGCTAGGATTACTGTAATAAGATGACTAAAATCTACGTGATTGAAAACCTACGGCACCCGGTGTTCCCAGGCGGTCACCCATCCAAGTACTGACCGGGCCCGACAGCGCTTAACTTCGGTGATCGGACGAGAACCGGTGTTTTCACTGTGGTATGGCCGTAGGCATTAGCAAGAGTTTCTAAATCGTCATTCAACCTTTCTCTCATACTAGCTTTGCTTGTTTGTGTGTGAGAAATCTCCGTGTGGTTGTTGTGTCTTGCTAGGATTACTGTAATAAGATGACTAAAATCTACGTGATTGAAAACCTACGGCACCCGGTGTTCCCAGGCGGTCACCCATCCAAGTACTGACCGGGCCCGACAGCGCTTAACTTCGGTGATCGGACGAGAACCGGTGTTTTCACTGTGGTATGGCCGTAGGCATTAGCAAGTGTTTGCAAATCGTCACTCAAACATGAAAACTTTTGCTGGGAGTTGTGGCGTGCTCCTGTAATCTAGCTACTTGGAAGCTTGGATTGGTGGACGACTTGAGGTCAGGGGTTCTTCCAGCTGCCGCTCTATGTCGATCGGACGTCCGCACTAAGCCTGGCATCAATATGGTTCCACAGAGGGAGCTCAGTGGTACCAGGTTGTCTAAGGAGGAGGGCACAGGCCCAGGGCGGAAACGCAGCAGGCAAAACCTCCCGTGTCACGCAGTAGTGGGTTCGCGCCCGTGAATAGGCGACAGTTGGTAGCCTGACCAAAATAGTCGAACCTGATCCTTTTCAGTGTTAAAAAATGTACATTTGTTTAATTTATTCGTTGTTTGCTTATTTATGAGTCAAAAATTTCTGCATATGTTTTGCTACTGCAAATAATATTTATTATTACTGTAATAAGATGACTAAAATCTACGTGATTGAAAACCTACGGCACCCGGTGTTCCCAGGCGGTCACCCATCCAAGTACTGACCGGGCCCGACAGCGCTTAACTTCGGTGATCGGACGAGAACCGGTGTTTTCACTGTGGTATGGCCGTAGGCATTAGCAAGAGTTTCTAAATCGTCATTCAACCTTTCTCTCATACTAGCTTTGCTTGTTTGTGTGTGAGAAATCTCCGTGTGGTTGTTGTGTCTTGCTAGGATTACTGTAATAAGATGACTAAAATCTACGTGATTGAAAACCTACGGCACCCGGTGTTCCCAGGCGGTCACCCATCCAAGTACTGACCGGGCCCGACAGCGCTTAACTTCGGTGATCGGACGAGAACCGGTGTTTTCACTGTGGTATGGCCGTAGGCATTAGCAAGAGTTTCTAAATCGTCATTCAACCTTTCTCTCATACTAGCTTTGCTTGTTTGTGTGTGAGAAATCTCCGTGTGGTTGTTGTGTCTTGCTAGGATTACTGTAATAAGATGACTAAAATCTACGTGATTGAAAACCTACGGCACCCGGTGTTCCCAGGCGGTCACCCATCCAAGTACTGACCGGGCCCGACAGCGCTTAACTTCGGTGATCGGACGAGAACCGGTGTTTTCACTGTGGTATGGCCGTAGGCATTAGCAAGAGTTTCTAAATCGTCATTCAACCTTTCTCTCATACTAGCTTTGCTTGTTTGTGTGTGAGAAATCTCCGTGTGGTTGTTGTGTCTTGCTAGGATTACTGTAATAAGATGACTAAAATCTACGTGATTGAAAACCTACGGCACCCGGTGTTCCCAGGCGGTCACCCATCCAAGTACTGACCGGGCCCGACAGCGCTTAACTTCGGTGATCGGACGAGAACCGGTGTTTTCACTGTGGTATGGCCGTAGGCATTAGCAAGAGTTTCTAAATCGTCATTCAACCTTTCTCTCATACTAGCTTTGCTTGTTTGTGTGTGAGAAATCTCCGTGTGGTTGTTGTGTCTTGCTAGGATTACTGTAATAAGATGACTAAAATCTACGTGATTGAAAACCTACGGCACCCGGTGTTCCCAGGCGGTCACCCATCCAAGTACTGACCGGGCCCGACAGCGCTTAACTTCGGTGATCGGACGAGAACCGGTGTTTTCACTGTGGTATGGCCGTAGGCATTAGCAAGAGTTTCTAAATCGTCATTCAACCTTTCTCTCATACTAGCTTTGCTTGTTTGTGTGTGAGAAATCTCCGTGTGGTTGTTGTGTCTTGCTAGGATTACTGTAATAAGATGACTAAAATCTACGTGATTGAAAACCTACGGCACCCGGTGTTCCCAGGCGGTCACCCATCCAAGTACTGACCGGGCCCGACAGCGCTTAACTTCGGTGATCGGACGAGAACCGGTGTTTTCACTGTGGTATGGCCGTAGGCATTAGCAAGAGTTTCTAAATCGTCATTCAACCTTTCTCTCATACTAGCTTTGCTTGTTTGTGTGTGAGAAATCTCCGTGTGGTTGTTGTGTCTTGCTAGGATTACTGTAATAAGATGACTAAAATCTACGTGATTGAAAACCTACGGCACCCGGTGTTCCCAGGCGGTCACCCATCCAAGTACTGACCGGGCCCGACAGCGCTTAACTTCGGTGATCGGACGAGAACCGGTGTTTTCACTGTGGTATGGCCGTAGGCATTAGCAAGAGTTTCTAAATCGTCATTCAACCTTTCTCTCATACTAGCTTTGCTTGTTTGTGTGTGAGAAATCTCCGTGTGGTTGTTGTGTCTTGCTAGGATTACTGTAATAAGATGACTAAAATCTACGTGATTGAAAACCTACGGCACCCGGTGTTCCCAGGCGGTCACCCATCCAAGTACTGACCGGGCCCGACAGCGCTTAACTTCGGTGATCGGACGAGAACCGGTGTTTTCACTGTGGTATGGCCGTAGGCATTAGCAAGAGTTTCTAAATCGTCATTCAACCTTTCTCTCATACTAGCTTTGCTTGTTTGTGTGTGAGAAATCTCCGTGTGGTTGTTGTGTCTTGCTAGGATTACTGTAATAAGATGACTAAAATCTACGTGATTGAAAACCTACGGCACCCGGTGTTCCCAGGCGGTCACCCATCCAAGTACTGACCGGGCCCGACAGCGCTTAACTTCGGTGATCGGACGAGAACCGGTGTTTTCACTGTGGTATGGCCGTAGGCATTAGCAAGAGTTTCTAAATCGTCATTCAACCTTTCTCTCATACTAGCTTTGCTTGTTTGTGTGTGAGAAATCTCCGTGTGGTTGTTGTGTCTTGCTAGGATTACTGTAATAAGATGACTAAAATCTACGTGATTGAAAACCTACGGCACCCGGTGTTCCCAGGCGGTCACCCATCCAAGTACTGACCGGGCCCGACAGCGCTTAACTTCGGTGATCGGACGAGAACCGGTGTTTTCACTGTGGTATGGCCGTAGGCATTAGCAAGAGTTTCTAAATCGTCATTCAACCTTTCTCTCATACTAGCTTTGCTTGTTTGTGTGTGAGAAATCTCCGTGTGGTTGTTGTGTCTTGCTAGGATTACTGTAATAAGATGACTAAAATCTACGTGATTGAAAACCTACGGCACCCGGTGTTCCCAGGCGGTCACCCATCCAAGTACTGACCGGGCCCGACAGCGCTTAACTTCGGTGATCGGACGAGAACCGGTGTTTTCACTGTGGTATGGCCGTAGGCATTAGCAAGAGTTTCTAAATCGTCATTCAACCTTTCTCTCATACTAGCTTTGCTTGTTTGTGTGTGAGAAATCTCCGTGTGGTTGTTGTGTCTTGCTAGGATTACTGTAATAAGATGACTAAAATCTACGTGATTGAAAACCTACGGCACCCGGTGTTCCCAGGCGGTCACCCATCCAAGTACTGACCGGGCCCGACAGCGCTTAACTTCGGTGATCGGACGAGAACCGGTGTTTTCACTGTGGTATGGCCGTAGGCATTAGCAAGAGTTTCTAAATCGTCATTCAACCTTTCTCTCATACTAGCTTTGCTTGTTTGTGTGTGAGAAATCTCCGTGTGGTTGTTGTGTCTTGCTAGGATTACTGTAATAAGATGACTAAAATCTACGTGATTGAAAACCTACGGCACCCGGTGTTCCCAGGCGGTCACCCATCCAAGTACTGACCGGGCCCGACAGCGCTTAACTTCGGTGATCGGACGAGAACCGGTGTTTTCACTGTGGTATGGCCGTAGGCATTAGCAAGAGTTTCTAAATCGTCATTCAACCTTTCTCTCATACTAGCTTTGCTTGTTTGTGTGTGAGAAATCTCCGTGTGGTTGTTGTGTCTTGCTAGGATTACTGTAATAAGATGACTAAAATCTACGTGATTGAAAACCTACGGCACCCGGTGTTCCCAGGCGGTCACCCATCCAAGTACTGACCGGGCCCGACAGCGCTTAACTTCGGTGATCGGACGAGAACCGGTGTTTTCACTGTGGTATGGCCGTAGGCATTAGCAAGAGTTTCTAAATCGTCATTCAACCTTTCTCTCATACTAGCTTTGCTTGTTTGTGTGTGAGAAATCTCCGTGTGGTTGTTGTGTCTTGCTAGGATTACTGTAATAAGATGACTAAAATCTACGTGATTGAAAACCTACGGCACCCGGTGTTCCCAGGCGGTCACCCATCCAAGTACTGACCGGGCCCGACAGCGCTTAACTTCGGTGATCGGACGAGAACCGGTGTTTTCACTGTGGTATGGCCGTAGGCATTAGCAAGAGTTTCTAAATCGTCATTCAACCTTTCTCTCATACTAGCTTTGCTTGTTTGTGTGTGAGAAATCTCCGTGTGGTTGTTGTGTCTTGCTAGGATTACTGTAATAAGATGACTAAAATCTACGTGATTGAAAACCTACGGCACCCGGTGTTCCCAGGCGGTCACCCATCCAAGTACTGACCGGGCCCGACAGCGCTTAACTTCGGTGATCGGACGAGAACCGGTGTTTTCACTGTGGTATGGCCGTAGGCATTAGCAAGAGTTTCTAAATCGTCATTCAACCTTTCTCTCATACTAGCTTTGCTTGTTTGTGTGTGAGAAATCTCCGTGTGGTTGTTGTGTCTTGCTAGGATTACTGTAATAAGATGACTAAAATCTACGTGATTGAAAACCTACGGCACCCGGTGTTCCCAGGCGGTCACCCATCCAAGTACTGACCGGGCCCGACAGCGCTTAACTTCGGTGATCGGACGAGAACCGGTGTTTTCACTGTGGTATGGCCGTAGGCATTAGCAAGAGTTTCTAAATCGTCATTCAACCTTTCTCTCATACTAGCTTTGCTTGTTTGTGTGTGAGAAATCTCCGTGTGGTTGTTGTGTCTTGCTAGGATTACTGTAATAAGATGACTAAAATCTACGTGATTGAAAACCTACGGCACCCGGTGTTCCCAGGCGGTCACCCATCCAAGTACTGACCGGGCCCGACAGCGCTTAACTTCGGTGATCGGACGAGAACCGGTGTTTTCACTGTGGTATGGCCGTAGGCATTAGCAAGAGTTTCTAAATCGTCAGACGAGAACCGGTGTTTTCACTGTGGTATGGCCGTAGGCATTAGCAAGTGTTTGCAAATCGTCACTCAAACATGAAAACTTTTGCTGGGAGTTGTGGCGTGCTCCTGTAATCTAGCTACTTGGAAGCTTGGATTGGTGGACGACTTGAGGTCAGGGGTTCTTCCAGCTGCCGCTCTATGTCGATCGGACGTCCGCACTAAGCCTGGCATCAATATGGTTCCACAGAGGGAGCTCAGTGGTACCAGGTTGTCTAAGGAGGAGGGCACAGGCCCAGGGCGGAAACGCAGCAGGCAAAACCTCCCGTGTCACGCAGTAGTGGGTTCGCGCCCGTGAATAGGCGACAGTTGGTAGCCTGACCAAAATAGTCGAACCTGATCCTTTTCAGTGTTAAAAAATGTACATTTGTTTAATTTATTCGTTGTTTGCTTATTTATGAGTCAAAAATTTCTGCATATGTTTTGCTACTGCAAATAATATTTATTATTACTGTAATAAGATGACTAAAATCTACGTGATTGAAAACCTACGGCACCCGGTGTTCCCAGGCGGTCACCCATCCAAGTACTGACCGGGCCCGACAGCGCTTAACTTCGGTGATCGGACGAGAACCGGTGTTTTCACTGTGGTATGGCCGTCAAAGAACCTTTCTGCCTATTTTATCTTGTTTTAATCCATTAACAATTGACGAAATGTGCCATAGATACATTTTCAACATAGGGTTCAATACTTTAAAATGCCTTAAATAACCAGAGTTATGACCCTTGTTTCAAGTCGTCGCCTCTTCATATTCATAGTGCAAATAGAGATTGCCTGAAGGTATATATATACACCTGTGCAAAAGTTAAGCACCACCCTATTTTTACGCACATGCGAGGGTATATTCATGTGCTATGAAGAAAGGAATAGCATAAACATTTATGTACCCATCCATCTTAGTGGAAGAGGTAATAATGCAACTAGAGGAATGCTGATTATGATGGTGGGGAAACACTATGTTTTTGTTTGAACTTGAAAACGAGGCCTGAATATGGTTACGTTGACACAACTGACAACTATTGCCCTACAGTTGACACACGTGGCTAGATTGTCATTAATGGTGTCTGAAAACGAAGTTTAACATCTGTGCACGAGTTTGAGACTGTCATTATTAATACCGGGTATATCCACCTTGTGCCAGGATGACGGCCTGGACATGACGTCTCATGCTGGTCACCAACCGACTGATACGCCATTGTGGTATTCGTTGCCATTCAAGATGGAATGCGTCTTTTAATTCCTGTAGGTTCTGCACAGGAGGATCCCTCCTTCTCACCATGTTTCCCAGAATGTCCCAGATATGCTCAATAGGGTTCATGTCAGGGCTCCTTGCTGGCCATGGTAGGGTTTCGATGGCATTCTGGCGGACGTATTCATGCACAGCTCTAGCACGATGTGGTCGGGCGTTGTCATCCATGAATATAGGGTGGTTTCCAGGTGCATGATTTACAAAATGAGGGACCACAACTCTATCCAGTATGGAATCTTGATATCTTTGTCCATTTAGTGTTCCAGGTACAGTCAACAGATCCAGCTTACAATCAAATGAGATGCACCCCCATATCATAACGGAACCTCCACCAAATGGAACTTCTTCCATGCTATTACGTTGGTCGTACGCCGTGCGTCTGGACCTCCATACACGAGTTCGACCATCTGTGGCATGAAGCAGGAACCGACTTTCATCGGACCAGTGTACCCGTCTCCAGGATCTCATGTTCCAGTGTCTTCTTTCGTTGCACCACCTCAGACGCTCCTCTTTGTGGTGTGCAGTGAGGGGAGGACGTCTGACAGGTCTCCTAGCTTTCATGCCAGCAGCATACAGTCTCCTTTTGACGGTAGACATTGACACTCAATTGCGCGTTTCCCATTGCTGGCTGAGCACTCTGCTGTTGGTGAATGGAGATCTCCTAACAAGGCGTACTAGGGCTCGATCATCACGGGCAGTAGTCTTCTTCGGTCTTCCAGATCTAGGCCTGTCCTTCACCTCGTTAGTTTGCCCGTGTTTTGCAATCAAACGACTGATTACAGTATGGTTAATGTTCAGCTGTCTGCCAATCTCTCTGCATGACATACCAGTGGTATGCATGCCTATGATTTGCCATTTCACACGATCACTTAACCTTCGTCTTGCCATAGCGGTTCACAATCAAGAGCTAATTCTCTCTGTACAAATAAACCACGGTCATGAACACAAAATTCCTAATCTTGTCGCCTAAATCTGTATGTAATGTTCTACACCTCAAACTGGACTTTTACATAACTGAACACGTGTGCTGTTTCCCGCCACGCACGGACATCAAGCGGCGTGAAGTCATGCATGCATGTGCATTTCGTACTTGGAATTATGTCAGCTAACGCGGGGACAAAAAGTATGGCAGCCTAGTTGTACCATCATGTTTCTACGTTCTATTGTTTTTGCTGGTGCTTAACTTTTGCACAGGTGTATACATGTATCTGCTAAATGTGGTCTTAATTCAACAGCAATTGATGAACCACGTGTATTTTACCCATAGGGTTTAAAAGTTTAGTCTTAATGAGCCAATGGTATGACCCTTGTTTAAAGGTGTGGCCTTTTATATTTAAGAGTGCGTCAAATAGATATTTGAATGAAGGAACATATATCAGTTGAATTTTGGTATTAATCCATCAATAATGGGCCTTTCCAAGTTTATCTATAGATCTTATGACTATGCCGTCATATGATGACTTCATAATCATGACGCCAGAAATGACTCGATAGAGCCCGTCTTAAAAGCTTAATAGTCCGGCACGTTGTACGACTTGTATGTTTTTGCTATTTAATAAACATGCTGTTAAATATTTTAAAACTAATTTGACTGGACACTGTTGATGCCATAGGTAGCAGAGCAGCAACATCACTCATTCAAATTAATTTCAAGATATTCAGCAGCTTACATGTAGAGTTTTCTGGAAATTGATAGTCAGGGAGTTCAGAGATCCACCGATCCCAACACGAGCACAGCGTGGGTGGAGCTTAGCTAGAGATGGGCGGGGCAAAGCTAAAATTGGAAAGGTCCGTTGATGAAACAAATTATGTTTTCCCCATAAGGATTAAGGAACAATACTAAAGACATCAGCTTTTCATGCTTATAGGTCAAATAGATATAGCCTAAAGGATCAAATCTGCTACAGTTTGCTTTAATCTATCGATAAATACGACACCTGCTACAAATGTATTTTCGCCTAGGCTTCAATATATTGAAAATATAGCAAAGGCCACTTCGACCGGCCGACAAATTGCAAGTGTTATCTCATGCATGTGAGCTAAAAAGTCGGAGGGAGAAAACTCATATATTTTGTACCCACCACCCCACCCACCCCACCCCAATCCTCCTAGCTCCAAAAATGGTGCTGGTTTCGAAATGGATGATCAAGTTTTAGCTATGCCCCACCCATTCCTACCTATGCTTCGCCCACGATCTGTCCGTGTTGGGATCGATCGAACCCTGAACTCCCTAAATCTCAGTTTCCAGAAAACTATACAGGTAAGCTGTTGAATATTTTGAAAGTAATTTGACTGGTCAAATCAAATTAGTTTCAAAATATTCAACAGAATGTTTATTAATTGTATACAATTCGTACAACTTGACAGACTATTAAGCGTTTATGACTGACTTAGATATGTCATACATGGTGTACGTATTTGATTGTGACGTCAACCTAGATGTAACGTAATTGATTATGAGGTCATATACTTGACGGACAGACTGGATTCCTCCATTGCCAACCCCCTCCACCCCGCTATCTACGTCTATGCATATATTCAAACTAGAAGGGGCATCGGCTATAAGTAGAAACTAAAGGAGTTGACCAGAATTGTAACACGAATTTAACGTCCATGTTTCTTTACGTATCGATATCCCTTGAACAAACTTTAATGACCCTTACTCCGCAATCTTAATTGATTCGTCCCAAATTTCGGCCCGATCGATTCAGCGGTTCTTGAGAATAAGTCATTTTCATGAAAACTATGTCATCCAAGATTGACGCTAAAGCATTAGGGTGATTAGATCAATCACGGTGCCTTGATCAAAGTTGCTTCAGTTGTTGGCCTGTTGCACTAGATGGTCTTTCATGAGTTTTACCTCGATCCCCTAAGTTGGTTCGGATAAGAAGAATTTTAAAGACATTTCAGTCTTCCAAAATCCAAGATGGCCACCGGGAAAATTGACCGACCGGAGTGATTTGAACAAAGCTGTAGGCCTACCTCTATGCCCTAAGGATGCTTTCTGACACATATACTTAAAATCGGTCTATTGGTTCTTGAGAAGACATTGAGAAGACATTTTACATTATCTAATTCCTTACATGTAGTGCATGGGGCCTTTTCGCAGGAAAGCGATCCAAGAAGACAGTCAAACTGTTTATCCGACAGTTTAAAAAAAAAGCAAATTTGAAATCAGAATACTGAAAACCATATATAAAACAACTTCGGCTTCATCAAATCCATCAAATAAAAAAAATTCAATATGGCCACTAAAAGTGGCGGTAGTGTATATACATATACACTTCTCTTGAAGAAACTTTACTGGTCCTTAGTCCCTAATTATATCTCCCAAATTTCGACCCGATCCATTCAGCGGTTCTGGAAACGTCGTTTTCGCGATAAATATGTCATCCAAGATGGCCACCAAAGTGTTTTGGAAATCAAGTTCCCTTGAACAAACTTGGTTCAACTGTTGCTCTAGATGCTATTTTATGAGGTTTACATCAACCCCAAGCGGTTTCTGAGAAGATTGCAAAAGATATTTATAAACAAGAGGATAAAATCCAAGATAGCCAGCGGCCAAATTAGTGGTTCGACTTCATTTGAACAAACTTGAATTTCTATGCCGTAAAGATGCTTCCTGCCAAATATAATTGAAATCCGTCTCGCGGTTCTTGATAAAATGTCATTTAAAGGAAATGTTAATGAGGGACGGCGGACGACAGACGCCATGGTATACGCTCGCTTGGCTTTGTCTTTTCGAGCTAAAAATTCAGGCTGACTTAGACATGATTTTCGCTTACATAACACACACACGCGCTCACGGACTAACACGCGCGCGCACGCTGGATCGCACGCATACTACAATATGTATATTGCAACGGCACTTTCACTACAACACACAGAATCCTGCACCTGTTAAGAAACAACTTGAGTTTAGGTGCTAGCCGTTTGAACCCAGAAGTGCAAGAAGCCCGTGCTATAAGTAACGCTATAGGTAGGCTGCTGAAAAACGTTAAACCAAATTTGACTAATTTGATAGCTCCAAGTCAAATTAATTTTAAATTATTCCACAAAATATGTATTAATTTGTAAATGAGTTTTACATTTTGCGCTCCAAAGGTTTGAATCTGCTTGCCGTTAAAAGATGTAATCACGTATTTTAACGTGCACACACCAGCCATTACCCGCCAGTGAAATTAGTTGCAAAATATCCAAGATCATTCATGTAAAGTTGTTCTAACATTAAGACACTGAATGTCAAATGTTAAATGGTTAAAATTACCATGTTTCGTCCACATAAGACATACACAATGGCAGGTAACTTACAGCAAAGAACGATATGTGTATCGTGTCTGCTAATTTGCTATGCACTACACGTGGTCGTGTAGCAGGTGAGAATTGTAAAATGGTAGATTACATAAGCAAAACAGTGAAATTAACATAACATTCGTAGACGTCCACGTCCGTATTGCATTTGAGTCTGACAATCTTAAAAAATATTTTAATATTAGAAATTAGTAATATGTAAAGACAATATGTAATGCCGTCACTTATTCTAGATACACTCACGAACTCTACTTCACGCGCTATAGCGCGAATCCGGTACACCAAATGCACACATGAAATGCGGAGCAGTAAATCCAATCGTGCCATATATGGTATGCATGCATGTACATATTGATTAACCCGTCAGAATCATTCTCTTGCTTAGAAACATCGTGTTTGATTCAGTGGTCGTGTCGTGACCGCAGCGATCTCAAATGACCATATGGTATTCAAAGGTATATAATTACAATTGTAACCAGTTTTCAATAATTAGGTACTTCAAGGAAGGATTTGAAAAGATTGTGACAGACGAAGTTTCCTTAATTGGATAGGTAGTGCGTTTAGTTATCGCACCTTATATGTATTCCCCCTGACATCTGGCATTGTGGTGATGGTTTATTAGCATCGGCCAGAAAGGGAAATGCGTTATTGTATTCCACACAGGATGCGTGCGTACGTGTCTACATACCCGTGTGCGGGCATACGCGCGGGCTTGCCTTAGAATCAAGGCCAAAATGTGGCACCCTTGGTTAAACACGTCTCATCATATTTTGCACAGAGTAAACATAGCTGTCCTTCTCCGGCAGGTTTTACTGCGAATGGTCCAGATTACATACACTGTGTGTGTTGATATGGCTAACATTCACCGATTTACTTCATCTTGTTTAACTGCCAACACCATTATGTATGCATTCCTTGTGGCAGACAGCATCCTTTATCGTTAGACGATTGCCACTTGCTCTGGCATTGGTGATGAACCATTTTGTCAATATCTACATTAACGGGTAAATTTCCAATCTGTTCTATGGTCTTGATATTTTCGATAAGATATATCAAAGCCCCATGTAATTGTTCAGGATTCTGTTTCACACGGCTGTTGAGAGATGGATTGGCTAGGGTCTCTGAGTGTAAGGATTGATAATGGACACATCAATTGTATTGACTTCACCCTCCATGAATATTATAAGGATGGAGAGTTGATATACCTTGGTCGACTGGCAAAGTGGTTAAAATAACTTGGGTTAGCAAAGTCTAAAATGAACTAAAGCTTCCAAATCATAGTACAAACATTGACCTTGAATGCAGGCTTACTATGACATCTAACCTGGAACCTTTGATAAAGGCCATCATCGCAAAGTTCAGCAAGCGGTAACAACAGCATTAATTTTTTATGTGGGGCGTGACCTTGACCCGAAAGCTTGTGTCGTTATCTTAAACTACCATAAACTAGGTTCACTCCAAAGGGTGTGTTTGTACTACGATTTGCAGGTCTGTGGGCCTCACCAAGCCCGCTATAGCTGTCAGCAAACGGCATTATCCCTAGCCAGTAATTACCAGGAATTATCACCGAGAAGCCTGCGAGTATTAACTGATACCTAAGCTTAGTGCCATGGACATATGCATCATCCATAGACGTGTATCTAAAGTAGAGTTAGATAGCTGACCTGCTCGAGAATTTATTTGCTTGGAATTGAATCTCTTAGACCATGTTAACAGACATTTCTTTAGCTAGATATATTGGCTGGGAGTGATTTGTTTAGCAAAGCGTACACGTCAAGCCATGAATTGTTTGATGAAATGACCAATCTTTGAAAGGACACTTTCTAATTCTAGTTTATTCGGTCATTTTAATACTTCATGAATGACTCGATTTAGTCCCTTTCAAATGCTTAAAAGTATGTCAGGTTGTATGAATTGTATGTTTTTACTATTTAATAAACATGCTGTTGAATAGGATGAGGTGCAGACGTCTATATCCTGATATCGACGCCATTTAGATTAATACTATATAGTAGACTGACCATTTAATGTTAATATTGTGAGTACATTGTTATATAACAATGAAGGAATCCATTTCTAGCTGTGCCCGTCCAAATTCTCGCTATGCCCTCTCTTTTCTAGCTATTACCCTCCCAATGCTCTCTATGCCCTCCCTTTTCTAGCTATGCCCCTCCCAATTCTCGCTATGCGCCTCCCGATTCTCGCTATGCCCTCCCATTTCCAGCTATGCCCCTCCCAATTCTCGCTATGCCCTCCCATTTCAAGTTATTTCCCTAGCAATTCGCGCTATGCCCTTCCTTTTCTAGCTAGGCCCCTCCCAATTCTCGCTATGCCCCTCCCAATTCTAGCTGTGCCCTCCCATTTCTAGCTATTCCCCTCCGAATTCTAGCTATGCCCTCCCATTTCTAGCTAAGCGTCGCACATATTTAAACATATTTGAATCGATTTGAATCTTTCAAGTTGGCTATTCAGGAAAACTGTTGGATATTTTGAGAATAAATCTTAATGCGAGATGTTGCTGTCTAGTGCGGCAACGGTTCCCAGTCAAATTAGCTTCAAACCGTTCACCAGAATGTTAATTAAATTGCGAATTCATCACAAGCACACACTTGTTACACTTTCATCCTAATGGACTTGTTCAGACATTGACTCAGACATCTTGGAAGAAATCAATAGTAGCACCATCAAATAGTATGCAACAAATGCATATTGTCATGGTAAATAATTTGCTTTATCGTGGTATTGATTTACTTCCAAGCTGGGAAAGCTTGTTCTAAATCTATGGGTTTTTGCCATTATGGATCCTAAACCCTGATTAAGTTCATTGGTGAACCACATGCTTTGTCTCTATTTTGCCGAAGATTTGTGCAGATGCAAAGACTCGCGAGTTCTCTCGAAACTGCGTACCGTACCTACGGAGAATAAGGTTGTCACCTGCATACAATGATGGAAATAATGCCAGTGAGGAGGGGGATAACACTCATAACAATGGAGATGACGATAGGATCGATGACAACAATCAGGATTATGGTGATTACAAGGCTGACGACGGCGACGTATATATGATAGAGTTGGCATCAGTGATGATATTGTCACTAATGATAACGATGGCTCCAATGATGACGATGCAACATCTCCCAGTAAAATTAGTTTCAAAATGTCCTGGGGAATATGTATTACATTATAAACCATGCACTTGATGTACTTTTCGCGTTTCATGAGGCAGGGCACTATGCCATTTTGCTTGCGGCGCCAGCTTACACGCGACATATTTGAGCATGACGTTACATACTTGGGATATAGATAAGATCCCTCTACGCGAGAGCAACTTAACGTGCACTAATCCACAGCATCTGGAGTTTTATGGCTGAGAACAAAGGAATCAAGTATGTCGATCAAGTATATGAAGTCATCATATATTAAGTCACTTATGGATGGACGTCACAAACATCTGCGTAATAGATGGCGTAGCTATGCCCGTCATAAAGGCTTAATCGTTCATCAAGTTGTACGAAATGCATGTCTTTACAATTTAATAACCACTCTGTTGACTATTTTAAAACTAATATGACTCGACGTTGTTGCTGCCATAGGCAACAACAGCACCAAGTCAATTAGTTTCAAAGTATTCAACAGCTTACCTGTATACTTTTCTGGAAATTGAGATTCAGAGAGTTCAGGGTTCGATCGATCACAATATGGGCAAGCATTGGCGGGCGGGACATGACTAAAAGTGGATTCATCCATCGACACTCGGTATACCTGGAGAACAGAGCGATTTATTTAGCTTGATATTTTGCCAGAGTGTGATAGGTTTAGTATCGTTTGCACCGCTGCAGTAATCGAGCCAAGAATAGTTTTGATGAACGGACCAATCTCAAAAGAACACTGTTCTAATCTAGTATATTTCTTCTTCTGTGCCAGGATTGTACTTCATGAGTGATCTGAATCAGCTCGTAATCAATGTCTAGACACACATTTTTACTGAAGTTTAGGTTGAATTGCTGAGATAGGTACAGTATGTATTAACCATTTTGATTGCGGCGTCAGTATACATGTGGCATAACTGATTATGACGCCATATACTTGAGTGGCATATTATATGTATCCATTTCTAGAGCCTGCTGTTCTGATCCTAGCAGGAGTTACTGGCTTATTTGCTGATTTAATAGGCGGTTTTCGTCTGCCCTACGTAACCCGTTGGACCCGGAGTAGCAAAACATTAAAATCAACTAGGTTTTATTAAATATTCAGGTTGGATAAGTTGAAACTAATTTTACCGGACGCCGTTGCTGTAATATGGCAGGAACAGTTTCCTGTTGAATTTGTTTCAAAATACTCAATATCTTGCCTGTCTGTTTGTTTGAGCTACTGAAGCGCTAGTGTACAAAGATTGGAAATAGAGTGCTGGGTAGACTTATACCACTACAGCCGCCGCCAACAGCCGCGCATGATGCCGACGCCGTCGACATGGCAGCCGCTGCCACCGGCAACAACGACGACTATACTGTATCTGTATGAAATATGGGAACGTGCCAAAGGAGACTTCATTAGCACATGCCAAAACAAGTTCTTAAAAATGTAATGAACATGAAAATCAGCAACCCTAATGCATTAATTTATGGAGATTTAGGACAGTATCCATTAAATACAACAATAAAATGTAATATGATACGGGTTTGGGCTAACATTGTAAATTGTGTATCGAGAAAGACGTCATAAATTATGTATTATACATGTCTACAATATGAACAAAATAATTCAGCTACATTTAAATAGATAGAAAATATAAGGAATATATTACGATCAACAGGTATTGAACACTAACCAAATAATAATCAAACACAGCTTACAATAGCAATGTATTGATAGCTGGAAAAATGAATCAGTCACATCTAGCTGTCTCAAAATTAAAGGAAAATTAACCATAGAATCAGAACATTGAACAGGTAAGGACAGAGTTGAGAGAATATGCACACACTGTAATGAAATAAAAGATGATGTAAATTTTCTCTATCATAGTAACAAATTCACAGAAAAGAGGACACGCTTTATACCAGAATACTACAGAACGCATACAACTATCGAGAAAACACTATGATTATTTGCTATGTGCAACCCACCAATCCTAACAAAACTGCAAATATCTAGTTATAGCAAAGAAAATAAGTTGATCACGATAAAACGAGCAAAGATGAAAATGGCGATGATGGTGATGGTTACGATAACGAAGAAGACAATGAAGACGAAAATAACAACGGTGACGACGACGGTCTATATATACATGACAACTTATATCCACAAAAAGTCCTCATAAACAACAACAACAACACCACCATTGGAAACAGCAACGGCAACGGCAACAACAACAACAACAAATACTACTACTCCTCATGAGACCTTATACCACGACATTAGACAGTGTAACAATGCGTACAGGTTCCGAATAATGAGAAATATATCACAGTGTACATACAATGCGGAATTGTACACGTTTGATCCAGCTATTCGACCTTAAACTTGAAATATGATGTTGACCTTTGACCCACGAATAGGTGTGGTCAAGATACAGCCATATACAGAAAATAAAGATCAAAGCTTGAATACTTGTGAAGATATAAGCGTATTTTTATTTTCCCCACCACCCCTAAAACCAGTGTTTTGCGTCCCGCAATTGTATAAAACCTGTTATCTCAAAATGCTCAATGGTTGGAGAATGCCATCACGCAGTTTCATAGAGTACAATACCTATATAACATGAAAACACTGAGAAAAAACTTTGGAGCCACTTTCCAGGTTAGGCCAAAATATGCATTTAACCCACTGACTACTTGCAAGAATAGTTCCTGTGATTGAGGTAGTGGCACTGGTTCTTGTGATGGAGGCTCATGTGGCGGCAAGGTGGTGGTGGCGATGCCAGTAGGGGTGATTCTCCGTATGCACAGTCAGAAATGCATTCCCAGGCTGGCCGGATTTCATTAGGTGGGATAAGTCTGGTCAGGACATCCGTGGTGTACTGGAGGTGCGTGCTGGTGGGGTGAGTGCGTAACAGACGGAAATGACCACAGGTGGTTCTCTTTACCACAGGAGGCATTTGCTCTTTCCTATCTGGTTCGAGCCAGGCTCTTTTTAAGCGATTCTCTCTCTGGCGCTGGTGTGGTGAGGAGGGGACGGGAAGCAATAGGGAAGTCGCGAGGGTGGTCTTGTCCTATCTTTATTCCAAGGCTCCGTGTGGTATTTTCCGTCGGCCAAAAAAGTGCACAATGGGGGCGGCGGGAGGACCAATTTGCATCCTCATCATCAGGCGAATGTTACTCTAACTTACAATCGTCGCTCCGAAGGCGGAATTGCCTGACGTGGTGGGAAACTGTCTCTCTGGAGATCCTAGTGAGGAAGGGTGAGGGGGAACCAGGGGTGGGAGGGAGAGACAGCGATATTTTCCCCAATGGTCATTACGTCGCTAAAAGTCGCTATTCGTTTGGTTGGTTTGTGAGAGTTTATTCTGTCGCGAGGGTCATTGGTACTAAGGCTAACTCCTAGAGGTCTGCTTAAGGTGGAGCGGCGGAGTGGGAGGAGGGGTTTGTACATCTCTACTTTGGTGTCTTAATGGGACGAATCTTCACTGGAAACGTTAGTAGTTTCTGCCTGGTTGATCAGATGTTCTCAGGAGATTCCCAGAGGTGGGCCTTCTGAGTGTGCCTATGCCTAATGGTTTCAAAGGCGGTAGTTTATCTAACTTAGGTGGTTTTGTGGACTATTGCCTCAGGCAGCTACAAAAGGATGCGATTAGCTAAGCTGAGCGAGAAACTCTACCCTCGCGAAGTCGGGCGAATCTTTCGCTCGGAGCCTAGACTAACTTGAGTGGCATCAAACAGGTGTTGACACAGTACAAGGGGCGGTCCTTCGGAGTTGCAGATGTGCAAACTGGCTTGTGTAATTAAAGAGGAAAAAGTTTAGAGAATCTCTGTCCTGTCGTTGTGCCGCTGAAGGTTTAATCCGACGTCAGGCTGAAAGTGGCGAGGCAGACTGGCGAAAGATTATGGGTGATGCGGCGGTTATCTGGTTTGGTCTCCGATAATGGTGATGACCACAGGATCGCTTAACTAAAGGTTTTATCCTGACTGCAGCACAAGCGGTCTAAAAAGAAAAGAGTCGCTAGTCAATGAAGAGTATCGAGTCGTGGTGCTTTTTCTTCAGGTGTCCACTTAATGCGGGATAATGACTGTCAGGCGATAATGTTATGTGGCAAGACCTTCTCTAAGATAAAATGGGACAAAAAGTCGTGAGACCAGAAAGAATAAGTCAAAATGATGGCAGTGGAATTCTAAGAGTTTAAGAACGTCCTCTTGGAGTGGTCTTAAGTAGCACGAATAAGGTCGCTCGTTAAGATAATTTGAATGGCGAGTGGTGGTGTTTGCAATGGTGTTTTCATTGCAAGAAGGTGAGCTGAGAAGCACGGCCGACTGGAGCTTCAGCTCTCCTTATCATAAGAAAATTCTAAGAGGTGCGTAGGCCAGTCGAAACAGAACGGATCATGGTACAGGCACTACTTTGGAGGCGGCAGATATATTGTCCGCAGGTGACTTCGTTTTATGGAAAGTTAGATGTGATATGCGGTCGACCTACTGAGCACGCGGGGAAACACCTTTTTGGCGGAGGTCTTGGCATCTTTGATCGTAGTGTTATACTGAATCTTCACGCTGCACGAAGTGCAAATGACCTCACCCACAATTTTGGCGGCTAACCTGGACGTCCGGGAGTGTGTATATGTATGGTTAAAATGGTGACACTGCTAGCTACGCTAGTTTATATCTTCATGCCGAGAGGAGCGGGAGATTGCCGTCCACAAGTGGCTGCCTAGATGGTCAATCACGCTTTTGAATTTCCTAACAAAAAGAAAAAGGCTGCTGCAAGAGTGGTAGAAAAATGAACGCTTAAGGCGGTATATCTAAGAGTCTGTAAATAATAGAAAACTTAGATCAGTAGATACGTTTAAGATTTAACGTACAATTGCAAGTCTCAGTTGGGTGGTGAGAGTTAATAGTCACATAATTCAGTGAAAGCCTGGTCTATGTTTTGCTAATGCGGATGTTGTCAGCTTTGAACCAGCATGGGTATATATATATATATATATATATATATATATATATATATATATATATATATATATATATATATATATATATATATACACACGCGTTCGGGGCCATGTTCTGCCCTATGAGAAAACTTGTCTGTTACGGGTGTATTCCCAGTGGCCATGCGCATGCACAGAGGTGGCAACTCATGTCTTAGACATTCTTGCCTCTGTCTGTGCAATTTGCTATTGCCATCTGTCGGGGGAAGCCGTAGAGTGGCCCGGGTGTGGCATTTACTAGTTCCGGGTTGGCTGGTCCTTCACGTTACCCGTACACATACACTACTACTTCTGCTGCTGCTGCTGCTGCTGCTGCTGCTGCTGCTGCTGCTGCTGCTGCTACTACTACTACGACTACTACTACTACTACTACTACTACTACTACTACAGTAGTAGTAGTAGTAGTAGTAGTAGTAGTAGTAGTAGTAGTAGTAGTAGTAGTAGTAGTAGTAGTAGTAGTAGTAGTAGTAGTAGTACGATACCTTTTAATGTGTTATATCAGTAATTCGTGTAGACAGCAACAACATTAACAGCAACAATATTAAGATCATAGCCTTAGTTTAATTCACTAAACTGTACTCGGTTTGAGTTTGAAATAATTATATAACGCAGATTATTCTCATATAATAACACTCGCAACTGACACCAATAACAACAGTAACATTAACATGAATAAAAAAACAATAGTATTAATATAGTTAGTATTCTTGCACGTATTATGTAATTGAAATGTGTTTGCTCTGTACATAAATGTCTACATACAACATCAACAATACTCACTAAAATAACATCAGAAAAGACATTAAAGACCAAAACAAATAATGAAGATATCTGTGTAATATTAGTACCGATGTATTTGGTATTGCATGCATATACGAAATCGAAATCCATTTGTACATAATTATCTAAATATGCAATCTCTATGTATCAGCACCACCAACACCACCAACAATAACAACATGACGACGATGAACAACAACAACAACAACAACAACAACAACAACAATGACAAAGACAAAGACTAAGACGCCAACAACGATAATGATGACGCCGACAGTGGCAGCGGCGTCGGTTTCGAAGACGAAGACGACTACGACGATATCATTTACCTATCATTACCAACACCAACAATGATGATAAAATAATTAATATTAGTAACTGTATAGTTACAGTATTAGTACTATTTACCATAATTCCGTTTATTTTTTCTAATGCATGTAAATTATGATATAGATACCGCCTACAATCATATAACAGCCTATGGCTTGTTATATGGCTTCTGTGTACATTTTAACTTGACGACGACGACGACGATGACGAGGACCACGATTACTATGATGGCCACAACAACAACAACCGCTAATTCCACATGCGTGCTTAAATGCTTTGATGTATAAGAATACCGTACGGTTAAAGAGATGGATTCTCAAACCGCAGTCTTAATACCCGGTGGTGCGATGTGTTTTGAAAATTTACAATTGGAATTCCGGGGTTAATTTTCAAAAGTATTTTCTTGGGCATCAAATTGACCTTTCTCATGGAAATTGCAAAGACATCTGTAAAGGGTTAACAAAGCTACAGAGAAGAAAAATAGTTGCAGACAATTCTGAGGAATTCCGAGTGATAAGGAGTTGGGGTGGGGGGGGGGGGGGGGGGGGGGGTGTGAGGGGGGATTGCTAAATGCAAATAATCTTGAAAATAATGCCTTAAAATTCCAAATTAAGTTGGGGGGTGGGGGGGGGGGGTGGGGGGTGGTTGTGGGTGGGGGGGCTGTGAGGGGGGTGGGGGTTGTAAAACCAACAATGAATTGTTATGGCCGTCACAGATTATGCCAACGTAGAATCCTTATGCCCTTTAATTCAGAATAGTCCGGGAGCCAATTTTCAAAAGGGGTCTAGAAGAATGGTTTCGTAGCACACCCAGTATTCAGAAGGTTTGTCTCTATATTATGCTAGACCGATGTCTTGGGTATATTCTGAGCCATGTTGTACAAGAAAATTGTGGTATCACTAACCCGTGAGAAGCCCATTTACAATAGGTGTTGAATGTAGCTCTCAAACAATTTTCACAATGGTAAATTTTTCACAAACTTAAGCGCATGTTATATCAATACAATCTTAAGCAAAATGGAAAGGAGTGATCGTATATCGCAGATTTATACATAATCAACCTCGTTTAAGACACCCGTATGTTGGATTGTACATATTGGGGCACTTAGGTCTTCTTGTGACTAGCAATACCTTAGCTACAACAATGCCCATGTTTTCTACATTTTTCATAATTAAACTTTTAACTGACATGCAGTGCATGTCTACACAAGCTGGCAGGACATATTTATCGCGTGAGCAAATGAGAGAATGTTACTCATCCGTGTCAGAGTCATCTTCGACAATTGTATGCTGAGCATTGTCACACATTTCACCTCCCATACAAAGGCATGCTTCAGTGCAGAGTAGATTGTTAGCCTTGCATTGACAGAGATCTGTTCTTTTGCAGGCATACTTTTGACATCTACATGATGTGAGTTCAATTAATCCAAATGGAGCAGGATCCTTTGACATTAGAACAGGCTTGAGTAGACCATCCACTATACTCCAGCCATGTCCATTTGGAGAGGGAAGATTCTGAACAGCTTGCAATGAACATCTCCAAACAAGAGCTTGAAAATTGTCCCTTTCGGTGTGATGCTTTAGACTATTCGATGTAGGTGGAAGATTTTCATTTCTTTGTCTCTTTTGACAAAAGAGCCAATAACGGGTTTCATCAGCTGTCTTTCCCACATCCCTGGTGGTATACAACTCACAGACAAATTTCTCACATAGAATTGCAGTATTCGGTGATAAGTCAACATGTTCGCCGAGTTGGGCTAAGCTAAGCTGATGACATTCAGATGACTTTAAGAGATTGAATGCTTTTCTCTTAGCGACTCCAAATAATGCATTAGTGCTATCACAACCTGTAAGAGAATGAAACCCAGGCAATGACAGACAGATAGCTGGGCCCAGTACTTGAGCAACTGTATGTATTGGTATGTATCGCAATTTGTCCTTTGGGCCCGTACGGAACCATAGTTCAGAACAGTGAAGCGAACGATACGTATATATACTAAGTACTGCCACGTCTGTATCAGGAGACTGTATAACAACACGCATGTGGTCTTTTGAAGCGTGTAGCGCGTGCAACATCATACGCGTATCTGCTTCCTCGTGATCTGATCGAAGTTCTTCCAAATACGACGAATTGTTCGCTGAAATGACAACAACATCCATTCCATCGTTAAAGCCACCAGCAAGAATGACGCAATTGTCGGCAGATAGCATATTTGGACCAGTATCATGCCACCGCTTGCTGAGAAATGCAACCAGGTTACTCTTGTTGCTTGGATTGCTGATGTACTTGGCCCATTGCTTTGGAACGGGAGTATTTTCTCCAGCAATCTTTACTTCCAATGCTGTTGATGACCCACGTTTTAGCCGCTCTCCCGCTTTGAGAGATTCCAGTCTATCATATCTGTCAAAAACTATATCTACTCTGTTGCAGTCTTCTTGATTCAGTGGAACTGTAAAGATGTGCCAGTATTTATCTGCCAATTCTCCAAATATAGAGACGTACCTCCAGTTTTAACCATTTGCACAATTGCCATGCCATCTACTACATAAGCTGTTGCGCCTGTCTTGTCAACAGGTGGAAGCCGTCCATCAACATTTACTTCCTTTTCTAGTTCACTTAACAAAACACTTTTCACATTCTTTCTTAGAGTCCCATCCTTATGTGACAATGATAGTGGAACAGCAGACAGGTCATACGTCATCACTAGTTTTAAATCAACATCTCTGGACCTTGCGGCAATAATTAATCGACCAAATAGTTCGCGGTCAGATCTCACATTGTGAATTTTTTCATCATTTGTTTTGAGTTTTTTCTTCTGTGCTGGGCTGGCAAATGTTTTAAGTTTTAAGTGTGGCAACGTGTCCCAAAAGCTTCTCGTGTTAGTGTCCAGCCGCTCCTGAACAAAATTTTCCATAATCTCCTTACCAATGTCACAGGCGGAAACAAGTCTCTTGGCGATTTCACTAGGCAATACCACGCCAGTTGCAATGTTTACAAGCGGAAGACACTCGCTGTCGTCGTTTTCCGCAATATTAAAGGGATTGGTCATTATATCTGATGAGAACATCGAAAGTATCTTCTGCACATCGGTTTCATCCCTGTTCATTCGATTAGTCCCCATTTCCTTATGTACTCCAAACGTGTGACTATCTTGTAACCCACACATTTGCTTTGTGACCGTTGTTATGGCTGCCCTCTCGTGGCTAGTTAAAAACCACCTCTCCAGAGCTCCTGGCTTTTGTGTTATTCCAATAATTCCACCTCGCTTTTTGGAATCCAAATTAATCGATTGCTCTAAGGCCATATCTGTCCACACTTGATTGAATGGATGGTCTGAGCGACTTACGGAATGATTTCCATTCAAGAATTGTTCATGTACATGGGGATGTGTACTTGGAAGCATCTTCATGTCCGCAAGATATATTGGCAGCCATCTTGCATAATTGGTTCTGTCCATGCTGTAGAAATATGGCGCCATAGCAGCAGTAGCAGATAGGTGTGCCTGCCAATCTCCAGTTCTCTCAGCTCTTATGAATCCAAGCAGCAGCTCTACCATATGAATATATGAGTTCCAAAATGCGAACAGGTGTGATTTCGAGCTTGACTCAACTTTAAAGGATTTGAACAGCTGTTGCAATTTATTCACGTACATACACACCTCTTTGAAATTTTCTTGCAGTGCGTCTAAGTCGTCAATGCTGCTTCGGCACATCTTAATTTTCTCATCCAGACTCTCCAATTCTGTTGGAGTAATGTGGTCTTCATGTTGTCCATTTTGTTGAACCCATTTGGAAAAAGACTGCCATTGTAATCGCAGCAGCGCTTCCAGAACCAATTTGTGAGCCCTCACTCCTCGATTATATGACTTTCCTTTAAGTAGAGCAGCAGCCGTGCTGCTACCATATGTGTTGGCCTCTATGAGGAGATCTTCTAAGCCAGAGTCATCAAACATCTTTCCAATAACAGCTAAGTAGTTTAGCGCAATGTGGAATCCCCCCAGTCTGATCACAGTGTCACTAAACTCTTCTTTATATCGCCACTGTATCTCCTTTGCCTTGACATATATGGCCAAGTCGAATGTAATGACCGAGTCATTCTGTCCTAGTGTTGTCATCATTCTTTGAACTTGTTTCATGACCGTATACACTGTATTGAATTCAGTTGGTGATCCGGAAATCATTGGACAGTAACCGATTTGTGTAAAAGGTGCGTTAGCACATGATACAAGTGCATTAAATCCACTCCAACTAGGGACTGTTTGTGTTTCTGTGGTCATCATGGGTACAAGATCTACCGCAAATAATTTTATTGGACACATTCGAACGATGGCCCATGCACGATCCATGACTAATGCCTGTTTCTGGATTGAGCTATCACATTGGTACCAATCCTTCTTGACAGTGTCTATGAACGCGGTCACAACTGGTCTTCTACCAAACACCCCACAATCAAGAATTCTGTTTTCTGTATCTGGTGCTGTCAAAGCCCTTCTCCTGACTGAGTGTTCAGCATGTATGACACGCTCTGGTCTTGAGTTATGACACGATCATGCTTATATCGTTGTGCACTGTGGATACAGCCAAAGCCTAGACCCCCTATGCAAAGAAATCAGGATAACTAATTAGTGCTACCACAATTTGTTTGTACAACAGAGCTTAAAATGTGTGGGACATGTCCCCCAAGCCACAGCAAGCGTCAGACCTTCCGAATACTGGGTGTGCTACGTCACGATTCTGACCTAGCTTTAGCTCCTGGACTAGAACCACATGTGAGCATTTAATGTCATCACAAAATCGTTTTGATAGGGCGAGTATACAATGCTTATCAGTAATGGACCTTTCCATTGTTAGCCATGTCCAGCCGATCTCTGTCTAACCTCCAGCCACACCTCGCTCGTGTTGGGATCGAGCGATCGATGATCTTCCTAACTATCAATTTCCGGAAAACTATACCGGTAAGGTGTTGAATATTTTGAAACTATGGCAGCAACAGCGCCCAGTCAAGTTACTTTCAAAATATTCAACACTTATGTTTCTTAAATAGCAAATACATATCATTCGTGACAACGCGTCGGACTATTAAGCTTTAAAGACGGGAATAATAGAATCATTCATGCAGTCGTGATTTTGACGTCAACAGATACGTCACGTAGTTGATTCTGACGTCATATGATTGAGTGAGGAAATGGATTCATGAATTGTCTCACGACAACAATAATAATACAAATGCAATCAGATATTACAGACGCTCGCCCTCCCGTTTTTGTCACATGGTAAAAAACATCAAATTTTCTGGATTTTTTTGTTGTTTTCCAAATTGTGTCGGAAATCTTCCGATCACGCTCATTGTTGCGTGGAATGCTGATGTATGGTCATATAATTATTGCGTTACATTTAAGCAAGATTTGACCAGTAGTGTCCGAGATATCCATAGATTTAGAATTTGATGCGATGCAGATCCGGTTTTTATCTGGATCAGGGCAAGCGTCTGGAAATTTTCTTGCACGTTAAGTTCATTGGGTGAGTTAAAATTTGAGCTAAATCAGATCAGATTTTTTTTATACAGATCTCTCCCTACCCGCATACACATTCTCGCGTACCCGCGCACAGAGGAACGCACGCACTGATCCACGCCTGTATGCAGACACTATATTTACAATGTACCACATTAAAACATTAGTCTACATGAAGGTGATCACATACCCAAATCTCAGAAAATGATCACATACCAGGATAATATTCCATAAACCAAGTGGTTCAATAACGCATACGAACAGGACCTGGCCCACTAGATCACATGGGCCAATGCCCAGATAACATGGTAGAGGGAGCTGCCTGGAGTGGTCGTTGCTTGATTATCATCATGCAATTAACAGCAGAACCACGCATCTTGGTCGCTGATTTAAGTATTGCCGAATCGAGTGAATAAACCGCCTTATATTCTGACAACAGCAGAGCGCAGATAGACGATTCACTTACGGTACATTGATCCACTATTAAGTAAGATGAAAAGCCTAGTAGGAAGTTAAGCTTCTGCCAAGCATGTGTTCCGTTGTTCTATACGTTTGTCTCAAACGATTTCCACAACAAATTATGGTCTCAATTGTAGAAATACGTATGGTATGGAGAATGGGCCTCTCGTTTAAGTATTTCGGCCCTGAAATATCAATGTGTCAATGACAAGACAACTATTGAGAAATGGTGTTGAATACATTGAAAATAACTATCCGGCGTGCAGAAAAATTAATTTTAAGATTCTCAATAGAACACTTCTTAAATATTGAAAATGTGTTATTTGTGATGTGCAATGGTTAATGCTATCATGAGTAGATTGCTATTATTTTGAACTACCCTTATGGTGTTGAAAACTGCTATTATAACAGAATATCATTTTGGAAGGTCACATATTAACACGTGCAGGGACGGAACTCCCTGGGGGGGATGCGGGTATATATCCGCACCCACTTTTTCGGAGGAAGCCTCCGGACCTCTTGCTAATTGGCCCTCCCAGAGCCTGCCCCATATCCCCCCCCCCCCAATTACTACATTAAATATATGCCACCGAATATGTATTCAGTGTGCTGCGCTTAGAGGCAATATCAAGGATTTGGATACAATGTACAATTGGCTCCTGATGTAGTAAAAATATGTATATTGGCCGACTCGAAGCCCTGTTTCCACTACATATATCCATGTCGACTTTCCAGAAAATATTCTATTATAGTGAAATTTCCTAAAATGAGAAAAGAGGGGAAAAGCTAATTATTTTCAGATTTAAAAAATATTTATCAACATAGCAGTCTTTTTTAAAACAAGAGGCCTAATGGCCCGTGACGGTCACATTGGCCATCAGCATTTGGACCATTTGTATTGAAATAGACATGATGGATAGTTTTCGGGGAAAAAAAGATGGACACCCAAAAACGTGCCCTTCCATATGATTTCCCCTTACGTTTCGTTGAAATCGGGCCATTAAATAAGGAGTAGCATTTTAAATGGTCCTGGAAAATCCAAGACGGTCACCAAAAATCGTCCGAGCCAAATACTGAATAGAGGTTCTGGAGCCTACCACGATAGAATCGTTTCAGGCAAATTAAATCCAATAAGCGGTTAATGAGGAGTAGAGTTTTAAAAATTCCATTGACATTTTCATAAATTCTAAGATTTTCACCAAAAGATCGACCAATTACAATTCTGAATAGTTGTTCTGGAGCCTACCCAACTAGGGTCCAACCAGCCAACTAGGGTTGACATCCGTCAAGCGACTGAGGATGAGTAGCGTTTTGACAATTTCTGGTAAATTTTACATAAAATCTAAGATCCTCACCAAAACTTGACCAAGCAAAATCACGTATACAAGGTCTGAAACCAAGATAACAAGGCATGGGGCCATTCCGGCCAAATTAGGTTGAAATCCTCCGAGCAGTTAATGAGAAGTAGCACGTTTCCGCTACATTTTTGTCAAATCTAATATTTTTATTTAAAAAAAAGGTCAATCACAAATCTGTGTACAAGGTTTGAACGGTACGCCGGTAAAGTCCTTCCACTCAAATCCGCTTGAAATCTGATAAGCGGTTAATACGGAGCAGCATTTTAATAATTTCAAAATATTTTCACCTCGAAAAAAGTGACGAATCAAAATTATGTATACAGATTCTACACCCCACCTCCATAGGATCAGTCTAGCCAAACTTGGTTGAAATAGGTCACGAAGCTAAGGAGGAGATACGTTTTGACAGTTTCCGGTTTTCATATGACGTCATAATCAGCTAAGCGATGTGTAGGATGACGTTATAATCATTACGTCATACATGATTCTATACGGTCAGTTTTTAACTTTTAATAGTCTGACACGTTGTGCGAATTGTATGTCTACTATTTAATAGCGAACGAAGTGAGCGTATATAGATAACATGTACGTACGTGTAATGAAAAAAATCAACAGAAAATGAGACAGGGAACCAGGCTAAAATACATATACCATGCGACTGAGAAAGCTTTTTTGGTTCCGGTTTCGGCTTATGATATAGCTTTTGTGGTTTCTTCATGGGCCCTCGTTGCATTATGGGATATGGTTCTTCAGTATGCGTATGTTCCTCTCGTTGTTTTAGGGCAACCTACTGCGCATGTCCAATGTCCGAAATTTGTGTGATATTGTTATAACGAAATAGCCTACATTTACTTTAGAATGTAAATCGATAAAATGGTCTGACTTGGACCAGATAAAAGCTTTATTTATTCCTATTTATGTGTCTATAAACGCAATATGCAATATGAGGTTTGGTTGACTGTCTCGAATTATTTTTAACACTCATGGCCGCGGAAAGTCATTGTTGTCAATGTCGTATGTATTTAGCGAAGATAGCAGGAAATTTAAGGCCAGGTACCACGCCATTCGCACCCGGATGGAATGTGCATTCATGTATTTACTCGCAGACATGCATTAATTCCCGTTTTTGCAGCTTATGTCGGGATAAACGCGATCTAAAAATCCTAGCGGACGACATTTCATTATGACGTCATAGTTACTATGGACTTGGTTGTATTTCCTCAAATAGCGAGGATCACCGCGATACGTCGGTACACATTTTATAACGCTATTGGACTGGCGCAACTATTTAATGGTGTAGGCCCCGCTTAAAGATGCAATAATGCTGGCGGATATCACTGACAATGGGCAGACGCCTTGTTGTAAATATCGTGGACTGCATTTACAAGAATGCCCTCACCCATGGTTAAAATTAGTTTCAAATATACTATACATGGGCATACGTATTTAGGACATTTCGACCCTATACAAATTCGTCCTATTTATTTAAGCAATAAATGGTCTTTGCGTTCGCTTATAGACAGCGCCTATTTTCATATTAAACACGCTGTTGAATATTTTGAAACTAATTTTATTGGACGCTGTTGCTGCCATAGGCAGCAACAGCGCCCATTCAAATTAGTTCCAAAATACTCAATAGCTTACCTGTATAGTTTTCTGCAAATGGATAGTCATAAAGTTCAGAGATGGATCGATCCCAAAACGGACATGGTGTGGGTGGAGCTTAGATAGAGATGGGCGGGGCATAGCTAAAGTGGAAAGGCCCTTTGACATGTCTAATTATAGTGGACACACTGTTTTGGGATGTATACAAGATGCTACAATGCCGAATAGCTCTAAATTAAACAGATATCTACTAAGATAATGAAACTTTCCATTTTTTGCCAAGCCCAGCCCACCTCTAGATACGCTCCACCCACAACTCGCACGTGTTGGCATCGATCGATCCCTGTGCTCCCCGACTATCAATTTCCAGAAAACTATGCAGGTACACTGATACATATTTTGAAACAAATTTGACTGGTTGCTGCTTCTGGATATGGCAGCAGCAGCGCCCAGTCAATTTGCTTTCAAAATATTCAACATAATCTTTATGAAATGCTAAAGACATACATTTCGTAAAACAATGCATAGTCCGTCTTCAATTATGCGTTCGTGACGTACTTATCTACGTCATTCATGACGTCATAATTACGCCATTGATTTTGATGTCATTCTACACGTCACGCAGTTGATTATGACGGCATGTGATCGTTGGATAAAGTGGAAATGTCTATTGCCAGTCTAAGACATCCAATAAAGAATCTTAATCTAAGAAAATTAATACACACCACAATTTTCAAACTAGAGTCTGTTGAGTTTGCATTTGTAGTCGGGTAGAACCAACAGAACGGTTTGTTGGCTGCCGGCGACGATGACATAACATTTTCCTAAGTTCTCCCCGAAAGATAGAACCACTGCAACAATATAGAAAAAGGTTACTAGCATAATTGATGCTATGAATGGTCTTTGAAATCTCCAGGAACATAACGCCGAATGCACGTCCTTTTGGGTTGTCATTTAACTCTGGCCGATTCTGAATGAAAAAATAGATGAGCATAGGCAGATTTGTCATGACGTAAAGGAAATTTAATGTCAATAGTAGAATAGTCATTGTCACTAGTTTCCTGTCTCTCATTATCTCTGTATCAGTTCTTGAAGGTGCAATTGTCAATCTCATCTTATGTTTCTGTAAGTAGAGTTTTATGACAATGATAAGACCACTCACAATCATGACCATGAACGGTATAATAATGGCCAGCGTACCGGTCATTCGAGTAAAAGTGCTCCCATAGAATCTATTATATTCCTTAGATGCCGGTCCACATTTTGATTTATTGTGTGCAAATAGAAAGAGGTCATTTATTGAAAATCCCACAAGTAGGTGAAGATTCAATAGCAGAATGAGACTAGTTACTGTACACATTACTACTATAGAAACTCTACGCGTTATGATTAATCCGGCTCTTGTTGGCAATGTGACCAGGATAAGGCGTTCAACTGTGAATACTAGTAGGTACCATGATGAACAATATACCGAAGACATTGCTAGAAACCAACCTGTCTTACAGGTAAAGTTTGACAGTTCAAGCGGATCAATGGAGAATATTTCAATCATAAATGAGCTTAAACCGTGAGTGCACAAAACCACTGTATCCGTGATCTCAAGTCCAATAAGAAAGATTGTCGGGGTTTGTTTCCTTATCACTTTGCGGCACAACACACAAAGTGCTAGTATGTTGCAAACAATTCCAACACAAACTATGGATGCACTGACGTACTTAACAAAGATACCAGTAATCCTGTTTTCCATAAGGTGATTCCTTGTACTGCTCGCAATGGATTTCGT
>CM067372.1:167122072-167309572 GCA_034401795.1 Chaetoderma sp. LZ-2023a | reverse complement strand
TTGAAAATCGTAAGTATTTACACATCCTGCTTAGTATCGGTCTATTACATATTGCGAATAGACCTTTGGTTTTTTCAAATGTATTCTCCCTTATATAATAATGAGGTATATATCGGTGTCTTTCTCTCACATATTTCTGACAGTGGAAGAGAAAATGGATTTTATCTTCTATAATATTGCATATACTACAAAGGCGCTCATTGCGTTCTATTCCGATCCATCTCTTTGTCTCAATAGCGAGTTGGTGATCTAGAGTACGAAAGTGGCAGAATGTTATGGCGTCCCGGTATGGGAGTAATTTTAGGTATTTCTCGGGCTCAAAATTCGATTTAATTTGTTTATAAAACGTCAGTCGCGATGATTCGGCTAATGTTCTAGACCATTTTTCTATATATTGTTGTTCTAAAATATGTTTGGTTTGTTTTATTAATTGTTTAGTATTTATTTGCTCTGTCTCAAATAAACTTAGTTGACCTGTGCTCTCCAAAATAGATTTGATAGTTTCAACCCATTTAAACCGTTTATTTTGTTTTGTCATGTAATCCGTTGCTAAAAAGTATAAGATGGATGATAGTTTTCCGTAACCCATATTTACAAGTCCCGCCCAGAAGCGAATCATATTGCATTTAATTGTAATTTCCAGTGGAAAAATACCAAATTCCACATAGATCATTACGTTTGGAGTGCTTTGTTTTAAATGAAGTAAATTTAAATTTTTTTTTAATTTACACGTTTCTATATGGGCATAATTTTCAAAACCCCAGATTTCTGAACTGTAAAGTAGAATAGGTGATATCATTGTGTCGAATAATACAGCTATTAAATCGATCGGGATGTCGTGCTCTCTAGTCTTCTTTAGTAGAGAATATATAGCTTTAGTGCCTTGTTTTACATTTCTTGCTTTACAGCTTGTGAATGTTCCATTGGCTTTAAAGAGAATTCCCAGATAAAGGTACTCACTGACTACTTCAAGCTCCTGGTCTCCAATAAAAAAGGTTTTGTTTGAGTTTGTCTTGCGTTTAGAGAAAATCATTGTTTTGTCTTGCTGTAATTTATTTTAAGGTTCCATTCATCACAATAATTTTTGAAGACGTTTAGAGCACTTTGTAACCAATCCGGAGTATCTGCCATTAAAACTGTATCATCAGCATATAATAGGACTATAAGATATAAAAATAAATGCAAATGTTCTTCTGCTAGATTATTCATTGATAGAAGCCCAGGTATATTATTCAGATTAAAAAATTCTTCCATGTCATTAAAAAATATAGCAACTAGAAATGGAGAGAGGTTTTCCCCCTGCCTAACACTTATATTACACATAAAATATTCAGATTTTTGCTTGTTGTAGCTAACGAAGGATTTTATATTTTGATACATATTATATATGAGGTTAAAACACTTTATTAGATTTTAAAAGCTTTCTCCAAAGGCCCGCCCGCCAGACCGTGTCAAATGCTTGTTTAAAATCAATAAAACAGCAAAATAATTTTTTCCTTTTTGCTTGTAGCAATTCTATGATTAAATAAAGTGAAAAGATATTGTCAATTGTGGATTGTTTTTATCGTATATATATATATTCATCCAACTGTTGAATGAAAATGTTATTGTAACCAACAAACGGGTTGCATAACACATTGGCCAACAAGTCGGATACAGCGATGTTAACTAACTTGCGACGACGCCGGCCGGATGACTACTACTACTACTACTACTACTACTACTACTACTACTACTACTACTACTACTACTACTACTACTATTACTACTACTACTACTAACTACTACTACTACTACTACTACTACTACTACTACTACTACTACTGTAGCTCACGTGGTCCATCTGGTCGTTCCGGCACGAAATGCTCTGTCGTCGCTCCACACGTGCACGATGAACGAGGGGGCTGGCTAGCTCCGGGTCTCGGGGTTCCGAATCCCATGTGACGTCGCTCCACGAAATACATAGACCGGTTCCTAAGGCCGGTGGAACTCAATCGTTCTGGTGGGGCCGCGCGACCATTGCCGCTGAGATTGAACTGCTCGGTATCATCCCAGCTGTTGGTGTCTCCGGAATGTCTTTCCATATCAATTTGAGATTATGGAGAATGAATTATAAAAAAAAAAGATGTATCTGTTTAGTCAAACAAGGTGAATCGTTTGACAGTAATTGAGCATATAATGAGAATACATAACTTAGAGCTAGCTGGTGTACTTTGCACGTGGGGTCGCCGGAGGTACCACACAGATTCGTAAATCCGCAGAGGTATTGCTGTCACTGTTTGACTTAATATAAGCTCTTATACCTTCATTATACAAATAAAGAGATTCCTGATGTTGCGAGGGGGAAGTACCTCGTGCAGGCGTCCTTCACCTAGATGTTCTCATGATAGTGCGAGCGATAGTAGCCTCGCGCAGGCCTCCTTCCAGGACATCACGGTTATGCGAGAGGCAAGTGCCTCATGTGGGCCTCCATCACAGGAAAATGCCTTCGACGCCGAAGCGGAGGAAAAGAGCTGGCAAAAAAGGCCATTCTATTGTTCAAGAGAAATGCTAGGGAAAAACGAGGTGAGCGATTCCCGAAGGATTCACAAGTCCCCGTCTTATGTTATTCTAAGATACTGCATTGGTAGGTGTCGCTTTTATTTATGCGGACCTTCTGCTATTCCTGACCTACCATTTAGGTGTTAGAAACAAGAACTAGTTTTGGCCACAAGTGGCAGATATTCCCACCTATCATTAGATATGGCCATCCAACGGGCGCAGACGCCCCACTTCCCATAGGTTGCTTTGGAAAGCTCTACCTCCATAGATGGCAAGCGTACATGTTACTTCGCAACATATCCGAACTGGGTGAGAATCCGGATACCCTGCTCCTTAACCACATAAAACATCACTGGACGATAGCTACATTTTACACAAGCACATTTAATGACTGACATAACGTTACGGTGGGTTAAAGAGACAAATTTCCACCACAAGTGTCCTTCCCGTGAGGGCGTGGCGGATTCCAAGATCTTGCCCAGACACTACAATGTGCTGGGTGGAGATGCGCGTCTCCTCCGTCACCAGTCCTATGGACCTAATCTTTGACCTGATGTTAGGTCTATATTCCAATATGCCCAATATGCACTGTGGGCCGGGAATAAAATATCATCCTACAATAATAACTATATGCTTTGCAGTGCTTTCCTTCTTTGGCAAAGTATCTAACTATCAAGTCGCCAAGGATACGGGTGAGGTGGGGTGGGGGGAGGGGTGATGTATGTGAACCCGCACTTTGGCCATCACTGCTCGAAAACCTCTGATAGTTTTCCAGAGTCAGATCAGTCTAACGTGCAGATGAGACGTCCACACAATTAAGAAGCCTTATGGCTTGGTGGATAGTGGAAAGAGACAATAACTTGATAAATATGAAGCCCTATAGGTATTTGGCCAATTTTACTCAATCTTGCCAGAGTGCAGGGCTAGATTACCGCAACAGCCAGAAAAGAGGCATACACTATGCATCTCATAATGAAGAAATTGTCCCTAGCCACTGTTAACCTATCCTATCGAGCTGAATAGTAAGGTTAGTCGGTAAAATGCTGGGCTCGATTAAGTAGAAACACGGTCAGCGACCTCAGTGTAAAATTGTTGATGGCCGGTGGAAGTGATGCATATATTGTTGCTGTTTAGTATCTCCTAGTGTACTGCGGTCCAGAGTGTTTACAAATAAACAAAACATATCAACTGGATGGCTAACTGCCATATACATAACTAACGAAGGCAATGAAACAATATCACAATTTATATAATGATTAAGTGATGTGGTTTGTGTAAGGTAGGTCAATAACCTAAACGGTGCGGTTAGTTAAAGCACCCACAGTAAATAAGGATAATATAAACAGTAGTAAAGAAATTATAAACTGCGGTCCTAAGACCGGGGCAGTACCTATTAGTCGTCAGTACCATATACAGAAATAAATAATTATTGAATATATACCATGTATAGTTACTTGAGTACCTAGTAGTTTCTTGGATGGCACATGAAATTGAGGCGCTAGCCAGCCCCCTCATTCGTCGTGCATGTGTGGCATGACGGCCGATCATTTCGTGCCGGAATGACCCGACGGACCACCGCGAGCTACAAGTGGCACCCGATGTGGGGCTCAAAGAATGAGAAACAAACTCACACCAACAATTCACCATCCACAGACAGTCAGCGATCCATTGGTCTAGAGGTAGCTTCATACGATGGACGTGGTGCTCGCGTACTCACCGACAATGTACAATACTCACATGATGCGGGACAAATCACACGTCATCTACATTAGTTCTCGCCCATAAGTGAGGGGACCTGAGGCGTCCATGGGGGTACTACCATAAGCCTTTACATTCATATCATTCACCCGCGTCATAAGTAGGTGACTCATGGCCTGATGATCATGTACCATATCCCTTGTCTCCACCTGTAAATGTATCACCTTATTTTCAGAATGCGGGATGACGGGAAGTGGAGGGGTCATTACCTCCGTTGCAATGCTATATCAGTCAATAAACACATCATACACATCATACACATCACGCCCGTCAGCCATCTGCACTGCCACCATGCGAGGAACGCCTACCACCACAGCCCGAAGAACGTCCACGTCGTCATCATAGGACGCCTCCACCCGTCTATAGACCCGCACCTGTCTATGGACCTGCATCAGGGTGGTACTCGATGGACTCAATACTAAATGCGCAATTTCATCAACGTGAATCACACTCTCGGGCACGGCAAGCTTAGCATCGTCAGTTTCGCCGAGGGGAAAAACGACCACCACCACCACCACCACCACCACCACCAGCATGCCGCCAAGTTTCTGCATTTTCATCAGTCTATCGTATATACCACCACCACCCCCAGGATTCACACCCATCATCTCGCCACGTTGACCAGTCCGGGCGATTCTCCCCCCCCCACCTCCCACACCACCCCAAGAATTTAGCAACTAATCGGTGGAATAATGAACAGATGTGGGAATATATGGCCGCGAAACTGCAGGTTCTCGCGGATCTCGGGACTGACTACACACCCACTTACACAGAACTGGAGAGCGCAATATCAGTACGGTTTGGCGACACAGCCCTCGGGGAAACGAGTCATCTCCAACTAAAAAATCTATGACGACTTGTGGGGTAGACCATACTGGAATTGGCTAGTCGCATCTGGAGGCGTGTCCCACGCACATATCCCAGCACAAACCTCGAGGGCGTCACCCATTTACATCTAGATACGTTCATTGATGCGTTGAGTGGTGAGCCCACTCTTAAGGAGAAATTATTCCTTGCAGACAACGGTAGCTAACAACAACCCACAGCCGCCGCGGTACGAATCGAGAACTTCTTGGAGTGGGAGAAGAACAATCACCGCCATCTTCATCCCATAAACGATATGAGTGACACCAATTTAGCGAACACAACCGACACTAGCACCACATCAACTACAGCATCCAACGAACAAACTGCATCACAACAACATCAAGATAACTACCAGAATCACGTGCCTAGAGGAAGGGGGCGTGGTCCCCGGGGAGGCCACAACGGTGCCCCAGGATGCGGCAACCAGCATAGCAACAGCAATCGTCCCAACATTCATGAAGGAATAGATGAGATCAACAAGCAAATCTCTGCACTCACTAACCTAGTTACAACATTGAGCACCACAATCGCGACATCAAACGCCAGGACGGCACCCACTGCCAACACCGCACCACCGTCGAACACATGTTTCGGATGTGGTCAGCCGGGCCACTGGCAAGAACAGTGTCCTAACTGACTTCCATTAACAACTCCAACCACTGACCATCAACCCCAGCAGCCGGACAAATCGTTAAACGTATAAGGGCACCGATTGAAGAGTCACCTCTGTGCCCGTTCTCACAACCCGGCTAAACTGCAACCTCCGTACAACAACGTCCGATGGTCTACACTAATCATCAATCATCTTCATTCCCACATACATATGCATGCACGGCTTCATATATGTCGGTGCCTACAATGCCTCCCACATCTGCAGCACTGCCATGCTCTTCTAGCGGAAAAAGTGATCCGGCTATTTCCGCATCTACTCGACCTTCGTTCCTATGTAAAACGGCAGTGGTAGGTTCTAGCACCTCCGCTGAAACAGTGTTTTTGCAAGCACCACGACCCACGACCAAGGTACCTAACACCCAGTGTCCCTTGGTGGTTTGCAATTCACAACCCCTTACTGCTACTTCACCGACATACACTATCAGCAGTGATTCAGAGAACAGCATTCGTCCAACATCATGGAAACTTAAGAAGAAACAGTGTACAAGAAAAAGTAATGGCCCACAACGCCGTTGTTTCTTCTGCACTTCAGCTAAACGTCCCATGATGCGGTGTAAAAAGTGGCTGACACAGCTAGCCCTTATCGAAAACAAGAACATCCTATCCTCACTACAGTATACACCAACACCACGCATGCAGAATCAGCAACATCTCCAACACCATTGCTACCATCAGTTCCGTCGTCACCAAAGCACTCACAGCAGAGGCGAAGAAAAGACCGACCCTTTCATCACTCAGCCATCAGCCACACTACGAGAATGCATTCGGAAACAGGCCGACTATATACAGAATGATTCCGCTCCGCAAACTCTCTCACAGACGGCATCATTGGCGACACTTACACAGGTTCACCGAAAGAAGTAATTTATAAGTGTGCCTGTCTGTTTAGCAGTTGACACTGAAGCTTCCATCACCGTCTTCAACAAGTGCTTATATGAGAGCATCCCACCTCATAAGAAGCCACCCCTTAGGTCTACAAACATCTTTTTGCAAACAGCTACGGGAGCCGATGTACCCATGGCTGGTGTAGTACACCTTATGATACAGACAGAGGAGATGAAATTCATTCAGCGAGTTGTCATCGCCTCCATCCAAAGCGATGTCCTGCTTGGCTCTAATTTCTTCAGTGCCAGTGAAGCCGTTATACATTGCAGACAACAAGAACTCAACATACACAGTCGACAGATACCCCTTGGACCGCAATCATCATTATATGATACGTGTGCAGTAATATTAGCCAGACCTGCCACAGTTGAGCCATGACAAGAATGGATCTTGTGGGCCACCGCACCACAATTAAGAATCAACACTCACACTGCCATGCTGGAACACGACCCTGATTATATGATAGCCTCACAATGCGCCAGTCCCCATATGATCGTGGACACAACCAAAAAAGAACACTTACCTTTTAGAGTGTTCAATGGCACAGTAGACCAAATAACCCTTGAACCAAAAGTCTGTTGTGGCCACTTGGTGGATGTGATATCACTGGAGCCACCCACTCCCACAGCAACACCCACAGCAACTACCGATGACCTACCGGAACATCTACATGATCTATACTTATGTGCCACAGTAGGTCTCAAAAACTCCATATACACAAATTACTCTACAAGTATCATGATAGTTTCTCAGCCAGAGACATGGACCTCGGAGAAACTCATCTAGTGTGACACTCCATCGATACAGGAAATATTCGTCCAGTGTGACAACTGGTACGACGTCTTCCCATTCACAAGGAAACGGAAGCCCATCAACAAGTAAATGACATGTTGCGGACCAATATTATTGCATGCTCAGCATCCCCATGGGCCAGTCCCATTGCACTAGCAGGCGAAAAGGATGGACCCTTGTGGTTTTGTATAGACTACCGCCACCTTAATGATTTTAGCGTCAAAGACGCATATCTGTTACCTCGAACAGATCAGGCCTTGGATTCTTTGTCCAGAGCCAAGTGGTTTTGTACCCTTGATTTAGCTAGTAGATACTGGCAAGTAGCCATGGATGAAGCTGACATGGAAAAGACCCCGGAACATTTGAATGTCCCATTGAGCAGGTATTAACAACCCTGCAATGAGAAATCTGTATGTGTTTCATCGACGACGTAATCGTCTTTGGTTCTTTGTTTGAGCAAACCTTAACCAATTTGGACACCGTGCTTTCACATTTCCGCATGGCCAATTTAAAGCTCAAACCAAAGAAATGCCATCTTTTCAGACAGAGAGTGTTGAGTTCCTGGGACACGTCATATCCAGTGATGGAATGGCTACTCAGCAGTCAAAAACAAAGCAGTAGCAGAGTGGCAAACGCCCTCTTCGTTCATGGAAACACGGAGATTTCTCGGTCTCTGCCAGTACTATCGCAGATACATCCATCATTTCAGTGAGATTGCATCTCTCCTTTATAAGATCACCGAAAAGGGTCGACAATTTGAGTGGACGAGTGAGTGTGAAGGTTCCTTCAGGGCGTTGAAGGAACTCTTGACAACCGCCCTGATTATTGCTCATCCTAATCCTAACCTCGATTTCATCTTGGACACTGATGCGTCGGCTTATGCTATTGGCGCGGTTCTATCTCATGTCATGGATGATGGAATGGAGCAGGTAGTGGGTTATGGTTTGCAGACTCTGAACAAGATGGAGAGACGTTAGACGACAACAAAGCGAGAACTACTTGCAGCGGTACATTTCGTCAAGTATTATAAACACTTTCTGTATGGACGTCCATTTACTCTCTGTACAGACCATGCCTCACTACGCTGGCTAGGAAACCTTAAAAATCCGGAGGGCCAGGTAGCGAGCTGGCAGGCATCCCTGCAGGCCTATAACTTTAATGTTGTTCACCGTCCCGGCAAACTGCATGGGAATGCCGATCCCTTGAGCAGAATTGGGCTCAAGGGTGAACAAGAAGAGGCCGCCACGGTGACACAGTCTACACACCCATCTCCGGAGGTCCCCGAATTGCAGTGCGCAGAGTGGAACATGGAGAAGGTTGCTCATGAACAAGCTACCGACACGCAACCACAAAATATGCGTGGATCCAGGATGGGTACGTCCTCCCCAGGAATCTGTTACACCACTATCCACAATGGCCAAATACTACTACCAGTGGTTTGGAGAATGCCATATGCATAACAACGTTCTCTACATTAACAACTGACTGGTAATTCCGGAATGTTATCGAGATACCATCTTGAAACAACTACACGATAACGCCAGACATCTAGCTCATGCACATAAAACAGAGATTCCACTGGATCGAGATTAGCGATAGTGTGAAGGCATAGGTTGCCAAATGTATCCCATGCAAACGACGTGCTGCTGGCCAGCACCACTCTGCACCTCTTCAAATTAAGATAGTTGGTACGTGGGAGCGAGTGACTATTGACGTGCTCGGCCCCTTGAATATGATGGATGATGGAAATAAGTAAATCCTCGTATTACAAGATTACTTTATGAAGTGGGTAGAAGCATTTGCTTTACCGGACCAAGAGGCATGCAGCGTAGCGGAGGTCCTGGTAAGCAATGTATTCTGCCATTTCGGTATGCTCTATGAGCTACACTCTGATCAAGGAAGTAATTTTGAGAGCCGGCTGATTGCCAGTCTCTGCAAATTGTTTCACACCATCAAGAATAGAACACCACCCTATCATCCGTGCAGTGATAGTAGGGTAGAGCGCTTCAAGCATACGCTGGCGGAGATGTTGATGAAGGAAACTCGCCTTGATTGTAGAGAGTGGGATCTCTGACTCCCATATGTGCTCATGGCTTACCGCACATCAGTACATTCCAGCATGGGTTATATTAGTATATTATATATTATCCTTGCCGCTGGATCTGGCCATGCAAAGGGGAGAAAAATTCACCTTCTCTCCATGTCGAACTCATGCAGCAGTGGATAGAACAGACCAATGAGTTAGTGAGGGCAACATTATCCACTGCACACCAGCGGAAAAAGATGTGGTAGTAGGTAAGGTGTCGGACGTGACCTACCATATCCGCGCTTCAGATGGCCTGACCTTAGTCATCCACTTGGATCAACTAAAACCTTGTGTCAGCGATGACCCTGCACCAGAGTTCAGACTGGGCATTCACTGTGACACTGGTACCCAGACAGAGGTTTCTACGGAAACTAGTTTTCCCAATATTAGCACAGAGCACCGCGGTGCCAGTTCTACCCCTCTTCTACAAAGCCAGAAGTCTAGACAATGAGCTAACGCTGAGGATGATTCCGGGATATGTACTCGCCCTCTCGCTCATCAGTCGTATCTGAAGACTTTCTCATTCGTTTTGTCCAAGGGGATGGATGAAAAAGTTGTTCCGCCGACCTCTCCCCATTTCCACCCACTTCATGCTATACCACCCCCACCCCCATTTATAGAGTTTCCACAAGCGGAGGCTGAGGCAGATCCAAGACAGGTTTCCCGTGGGGTGGAACATGTAATGAATAGCATGGAATTGAAGAGGCCAGAAAAGGCCTTGGCGTGTCTAGAACAGCAGAACCGCACAACTCGGTGTACCCGACCAAGCCCCAAAATCGTGAGACCGCTTTCCACCCAAGTGACGCCCATATCCATAGTCACACCACCACCCCAGATCCAACTCGAGTCTCTCATCTACACACCAAGTTCGGACATTATCGACCCAGTCCATTTCACACTCCACTCGTCGTCTGTTGACCGTCAATCTTCAGATATGAGAGAGATTGCTGTTGCTGAGGAGGTGGCATTCTGCACCACACCGACAGATCAAAACCCTGCGGTGGGAATGGAAGGCAGCCTGTTCAGCAGACTTTCCTGGTACCTAAAAACTACGACAAGGTAGCAAGAGTTGTGTAATGGGAGATGGCCACCCTTCCTCACCCAAGGGCGACCTTCACCATAAAGGCCCACCATGCTACACCACACACCCCCCGCCCCCCCCCCCCCCTTCCCCGTGAGCAGTCAGAACATCACGCCGGAGACAGAATACCAACTGCATACAGAACACACTTGCGTTCAAGACTGGGTATGCCAACTCACCATTGCGTGCACATGACATACCTACTCGGTTATACCTAGGATAACGGAGATCTTCAACATCGGCGACAACATTATTTGGCAGCACCTAGTTTTTATTAATTAGAAAAAGTTAGAGACATAGATTTCCACACCATTTCCATACGCACAGATGCGGGAGGTTTTTCACTTCCCGCAAACCCGATATCCTGCAACAGCAACATACTGGGCATTCACCAGCATGGACACCTGGAATATGCCAACTTTGCATTACCTTAGCATCATACAGCACCCCGGATCTCCCGACAACAAGACTCGATCGCCATGAACATCAGCCACCATTCTCACGCAATCATCTCTTGTCCAGTTACAGAGAAACTGATCATACGGATAGAAGGAATCCACCGCAGCAATCTACAGTACGCACTATGGGGGAAAAACCTACCCATCCCCCGTCACCAACCACCCACCCCCCCCCCCCCACCGGAAACGTCGTACAGAACCTAAACTATTACATATCATTCACACGTAATAACAGTCGATATTATTAAGAGAGCAGGATGCCCGCAGTCTGTCGTCAGTCACAAGTAGGATTTTTCCACCGAAAAGTTGAATTTGATGATGGATTAATCAAAGTTATGACAGCATCCTTCTTCGTCATCTGCACTCTAAAGTAACTCTGTCCCGCCCTCTGGCTCGGCCATTACAGAGCGAAATACATCATGTCCGATAATGTTGACACCGCACCGCAGCAACTCCCCCCCCCCACCAAGATGTAATGAAAACATCGCATTTTCACCACAGCACAAGACTCATCCACAAAGAACCAGCCATGCATATCAATCAAATTCACCATCATGACAGAAACACAGACACTCATCTTTACTGTATTAACAATCTCCATACGACGGTATTGTAAATTGTAAACTGTGTGCACGCATTATTTCCGAGCTGTAGTGTAATTATAAAATGTGTGATCAGGGTAGTGGTGAGGCTAGTCGTACCTATGATGGGTTGTAGATCGGATCGACTGGGCGGGTACCCGCCGTACCAGCTAAGCTGGGTACACGCCACCTGTCCTGGATTCCTTCCCGGAACACACACCCCAGGGTAGAGCCATAAGCGTATATGAGCCTATATGAGCGCATGCGCACGTAGTTTACGACCATGATGGGATGACGCTTTTAGTGTACCGAGATGGTACCATGTATTCTTTTTTAATTACTTGTTCCCGCCGAATCTGGCATTAATCAAAACCACAATTCGACGGGCTTTCTAAATCTGTAAACTATTTTAAAATCGGTTAAGAAATGGCTGAGTTATCAACAGAAAACCCTTCTTGATTATCTTCAAAATAGTGTCGTGACGTCATAACCACGTGGACGCAGAACTTCTAGAATGTTCTAGAACTTTCGACTGCGCTATTAATAGCTATGCGCTGATTGGCTGTTGCTCGGCCGATGATTGGTTGGAGCTTGCGCCTGTGACGTCACGATTAGTATAAAATGAGACACGATCCAGAGATCGAGAGCATCCTTGGCCAGGGTCCGAACAGGTTGGACCTGTGACAGCTACTATCAGCGCGACAAGGCACATATCACTTCGCTTTCTGTCGGTTTTTCTCCCGTAGCTAGCAGTTACCCAACCCACCGCACTAAAACACCCCTTACTTGCGGGAGCAATTTGGAACTTTCTATTATTGTTCACGAGTATTAAGATCTACTTCGGAACACGAACTTGTGGTGAGGTCTTTATGGCCTGAATATGTGATTCTACAGATGTAGAGGCAGCGATGTTCTTTGGTGGATGACTCGCCAGATCTGCCAGCCACGCCACAAAGTGGTATTTCAACCGTCCCCGCACTGATGTCATGCAGGTTCTTCTAACTTTCGACCGCAGCAAGTAAACTTTGCCCAGTGCGTCTTCAGAGCTGGCTGACCTACCCAGCACCGTTAATCTTTGTTTTGTATCTTCATCTGCTTCTAACAACCCCTGCTTGTGATCGGGTTGTTATCAACTTCAATCCGTACCATCGGTGTACGAGAACTTTCTTCACAGCAGCAATGCTATTGTATCTCTTACTGACTACTCGTTAGACATTCTATATTGTGACTACCGTCTTGAGTTCGATCCGCTCCCGTCATAGGCAGCTTGCGGGAATCCTATTTGCGGGAACCAACCTGCGGGAACTTTCCAGATTCCTGAGAATGCATCAACTCATGTCTACCAAAGAATGACGTATCAATTTCAGTAACATGATAGCCAAACTTAAGAATGGCTACCGAGTATTCAAGTAACTACACTTAACATTTTAATTATTCTCTTAAATGTACTCTTCTAATTATATCATATCCGTATAAACGGTCCCGATGACTAAAAGGTACAGTAACAGTCTTAGGACCACTAGTTATAATTTCTGGATATGTTTATAGTTATTCTCATTTCCTGTAAGGTGTTTTCACTAACCGCACGATAGTAGGTTCATTAACCTGTACTAAGATATATAATTCTGATCATTTGATACCGTATTGATAGTTCTGGTTATTATATATATATATATATATATATATATATATATATATATATATATATATATATATGGCCAGTAGCCATCAGTTCATATGTTTTGTTTAGTTGTAGAAAATATATAGGATGCAGTGCACGTAGGAAACACTATACAGCAACACTTATATATGCAACACTTTCTTCCGCCACCAACAATTTTTCACTGATGTCGCTGTCCGTGCTATAACACTGTTTATCCCAGCACGCTACTGACTAAAACCTTTTCTATTCAGCTCGATAGGATAGGTTTAATATGATTAGAGACGATTTCCTCGCTAGGAAATGTGTAGTATACTCTTCTCTTCCGGTAGTTCTGATAATTTGGCCCCGCACTCCGGCAAGACTCATAACTCTAAAATTTTGTCTCTCTTCATGTTCCACACAGCCTTGTGCCTTCTTAATTGTTTGGATGTCCCTATCCACACCATGGGCTGATCCGACCCTGGAAAACTATTGGGGTTTCTGAGCGGTGATAGCCAGGGTGTGGTATCACACACATTCCCTCCGTATCTTTGAATACCTAGTAGTTAGCACTTTTTCCAATGTAGGAAAGCACTGCGAACACATATCTTAATTATTATTTTATTTACTGAACAATCCTCCTGCACCGCAGTGCAAATCTGGGCAACTTGTACACAAAGCTAACGACAGGTTAAACGGTTAGTTCCATAGGACCCGGTGACGGGCGAGATGGGTATCCCCACCGAATTCCATAAAAATGTCTGGGCATGATATTTAGATCTGCCACGCCCTCACGGGAAGGACATTTATGGTGGGTATTCGTCTCTCTTACCCCCACCATAACGATAGATCAGTTGCCTAAAATGCTTTTGTGAAAAGTAACCAGTAGCTTGTGAAGTTGTATGTGGTTATGGAGCGAGATGTCCAGATTCTTATCCAGTTCGGAGATCTAGCTAAGTAACATGTATGAGCACTGTCTTCAGTATTGATGTCTTAGGGCACCCGTTCTCAATGACAGCCGTATCCAACAGCTAGGTAGACACCAGACATTTGTGGCCTAAAATAGTTCTTGTCGCTAAAAATCTAAAAGACAGCTAGGCATAGAAGACGGCCCGAATAAATAAAGCAGCAATTACTAATTCAGCGTACTAAGAATTACATAGGATGGTGACGTGGGAATCCTTCGGGAATCGTTCGTCCCGTCTTCACGTAAAACAGCACGCAACCCTATAGTCATAATCTCACTAGGTATGGTCTTTTGTTTTCAAACATTTTGGTTGAAATATTAGAGTGGGCCCATTTTTGCCTACTACTCTTCTCCCGCTTTAAGTAGTGGTGACACCTTCCCGTGACGGAGGCCTGTGCGAGGCACTTATCTCTCTCAAGGATTCAGCGACGGTCCATGCGAGGATAATACTCCTCACCCAAACTAGCACTAGGAGTAGTGCCCGCATGAGGCACATGAATTTCGTCAGAGATAATCTTCTTTCTTTTCATTTTAGAGGTATAATAACTTATATTAATTTAATTAGTTAAGTCTCGTGTACGGGAGCCTCCCTTGCGGGGATACCTCTACAGACCTACGGGTCTGTGTGGTACCTCCGGGAGCACCACGTTTAAAAGTTCATCTGGCTGTCTCTATGTCTTGTATTTTCGTATGCTCCTCATTTTTATCTAGCATACTCGACAGTCTGTTTAGGTAAAACTATTGTATAGACTTATTTTAATTAGGTCACCGAATCAAATCTTGTAAGGCCATAGATCACGAAATTGCTATGGACAGGCATACTGGTGACACACACTCTTGGGATGAGACCGTTGCATTTAATGTTCCACCGGCCTTAGGAGCCAGTTTTTATTACCCGCAGGGCAGTCTCGTATGGGATCCGTCACCCTGAGGCCGGATGCTAACCAGTGTCATCATTCGTTGTGCACTTGCGGCATGGCGAGTCAACATAATACACTGGAACGGCCTGACACTACCCCGCAAGCTACAAGTGGCGCCTGATGTGGGGCTCAAAGAACATCATTAACAACACGCAGCAAACTCACGCCCACACTATATAGTGAGCTCAGTTCTATACCGTCTCCATTTAGCAATGACTCCCTCGATCAAGAGGTAGCAACATACGATGGATTCACAGCTCACATGCTCACCGACTATGCCAGAAATTCAGTGGAATCAACAACACCGTGATATAACCTGTTTTCGCCTGTCAGTGACGGCACCTTTCGGGATGCCTCACAGGCGGGAACAGAGTTTAGATCTATATCAGACGTCCATGACAGGCCACCACCATCAGGGCCGAATCGTGGACGACCCCGACAAAGACCCAATAACGGGCATGTAAATAATCCTTCAGACTACTATCATTCACCCGTGTCATCTACGGAGACCATATGGCCGGGTGACACTCCACATTACTGACAACCTCCCACAGCGCCCCCTTCTAGCGCAATACTATACTCGAGGGGGACCCCGCGGCATTGTCGGGAGGAATTGGCACCACCTTTTCGCCGGTACACCAGTCACACTACACATCACAACCGTCAGCCAACTGCACCACCACCATATGAGGAATATCAGTCCTCACCTCAGAGAGAACGTCGGCGTAATCTTCACGACATTCCGCCTCGCGCCCATAGACCCATGCCGTCTATGGCTCTACAACTGGGCCGGATGCTTTAAATTGGAGTACGTGTGTTCTCACCCCTCGGCATCGGCATTGACGAGAAACACCAACACCACCACCACTACCACCTTCACAACGACCAGCTTCGCAATACTCGTCAATCTCTCAGGTACCCACACCACTCGGATTTCAACCACTTCATTCTTCCCACGGTCTTGGCCGAGTCATTCTCCCTCCAGAATTTAGTGGGGAGGATGACTGGACCAATTACAAAATCCAGTTCGAGGTAATAAGTCGGGACTAACTGCTGGAACGATCAGCAAATGGGTGAATATCTCGCCGCAAAGCTTTCCGGAAAAGCCGTTCAAGTTCTTGTGGATCTTGGGACTGACTACACACCCACCTACACTCAATTGGAATGAGCATCGATGGAGCGATTTGGCAAGATAGCTCTCGGAGAAACCCGTCGTCTTCAACTCAAGAATCTCTGATGATGTGCGGGAGAAACTCTTCACGAGTTAGCTAGCCGAATCAGAAGGCTAGTCACCCGCGCATATCCGAGCACAAACGCGGAAGGCGTAATCCATCTGCATCTCGACACATTCATCGATGCATTGAGCAGTGAACCCACCCTGAAAGAAAAGTTGTTTCTAGGCGACCACAGTAGTTTGCCCCAATTAACGGCAACCGCGGTCCGAATATAAAACTTTCTGGAGCGGGAGAAGAGTAGCCGATGCCAACTCCATCCTATCAACGAGATAGAGGGGGCAGCTATCGCCACGCCCATGAATGCTCCCCCCAGGTCATCAACACCAATCACACAGCCTTCAGCACCACCAGCTATACATAATTCCAATCAGAATCAAGCGCCTGGAGGAAGGGGGCGAGCCCATGGAGGAAGTTATGATGGGGCCCTCATGCGCGGGAACCAGCGCAACAATAACAACGGCAACATGAAAGAACAGATAGATGAGATCAATAAACAGATCTCCACACTAACAAATTTCGTCACGACTCTCAGCACCAATCTCGCCACCACTCATGTTAGGACAACTAACACCACCAACACCGCACCGCCAACAAACACCTGTTTTGGATGCGGTCAGCCAGGCCATTGGAGGGAACGGTGTCCTAACCAACCTCCCTCTACAACACCTTCCCCTGACCGCAGCACACTGCAACCGGATAAGCCAACAAACTCCTAATGGCACCAAACTACCAAGAGCTACCTCGGTGCCCGTATCCGCTTCCCGGCTCAACTGCAGCCTTCGCAAAATAATGTTCAGTGGCTAACAATCACCCACCGAAATCAGCTTTTACACCTACACCCAAATGCATGGCTTCACATATGTAAATGCCTACGTTGCCTCCCCCATCCGCAGCATTGCCATCCCCCTCTTTCTCGACACATAACAAACCTTCTTTCCTATGTAAAACGGCAGTGGTAGGTTGTAGCACCTCCGCTGAAACAACGTTTTTGCAAGCCCCACGTCCCGCCACCAAGACACTGAATTCTCGATGTCCTTTGGTGGTATGCAAAACACCACCCCATCCAGCAGCATCTCCCGTATCCACAGACAGCAGCGACTCGGGAAAAATGGTTCACTCCGCCTCATGGATTCGCAAGCCCCGACGAAGATGGGGAAAAACATGTCCCTGGCGGCATAACTGTTTCTTCTGTGCTTCACCAAAGCATCCCATGAAGCATTGCAAGAAATGGCTTGCACAGGTGGAGCTTATTTGTCATCCCGTGCGCACCGCTGTCTATACCAATACAGCATACCCTGAAACAGCAACATCTCCATCATCATTGCAACCCCCAGCCTCGTCTTCACCGCAGCCCTCACAGCAGCGACGACGACGGACTGGCCCCTTCCTCACTCAGCCATCCACCACATTAAGAGAAGCAATTGAGAAACAGTCAGAGTACATACAGAGTGATTCCGCTCCGACACCATTGTCGCAGATGGTGTCATTGGAAACTCTTCCACAGGTACATTGCATAGTAATATACACATGTGCCTGTCTGTTTAGTGGCGTTTCTACCAGTGCCACCGTCGACACTGGTGCTTCAATCACGGTATTTAACAAGCGCTGATAAGAAAGCATCCCACCTCATAAAAAGCCTCCCTTAAACCTACAAACATTTACCTACAGACGGCTACGGGAGCTGATGTGCCGTAGTCTGTGTAGTCAATTTAGTTATCCAAATAGAGGAGATGCAATTCATACAGCGAGTTGTCATCGCCTCTATTCATAATGATGCTGTCCTTGGCTCTGATTTTCTCAGTGCCAGCGAAGCCATCATACATTGCAAACAACAGGAACTCGACATGCATGGCTGACGAATACCTCTTGGACCATCATCGTCATTATATGACATGTGTGCTGTAATACTGTCCAGTACAGCCACAGTTGAGCCGGGACAAGAACAAATCTTATGGGGCACCGCACCACAGTTAGGAAGCAACACACACATCGCCATGCTGGAACCCGATCCTGATTATATGATCACCTCACAATGCACAAGTCCCCGCATAATAGTAGACACTACTAATAAGGAAAATATACCATGTAGAGTGTTAAATGGTAAGGCAGATCCCATCACTCTGGAACCAGGAGTACGCTGCGGCCATTTAGTGGACATAATCTCATTGGAATCACCTACACCCGCTGACACACCACCACATATGACTGATGATTTACCCGAGAATTTACATGATTTGTATCTACGTGCCACAGTTGGATTACAGAAATCACAGAAACGTGAAATTCGGAAATTACTACACAAATATTGCGATAGATTTTCCTCCAGAGACATGGATCTCGGAGACTCATCTCGTATGACACTCCATCGACACAGGCAATAATCGCCCCATACAACAACCGACGTCTTCCCATTCATAAGGAAGCAGAAGCACACCAACAAGTGAAGGACATGTTGCAGAATGGTATTATTGAACCCTCAGCATCTCCATGGGCTAGCCCAATAGTATTAGCAGGCAAAAAGGATGGAACCTTGCGGTTTTGCATTGACTACTGCTGCCATAATGATCTTAGCATCAAGGACACTTATCCATTACCTCGGATAGATCAGGACTTGGATTCCTTGTCACGAGCCAAGTGGTTTTGTACCCTTGACTTAGCTAGCGGATACTGGCAAGTAGCCATGTATGAGGCTGACATGGAAAAGACTGCATTCGTTTGTAGGGATGGCCCTTTTCAATTCCGCAAGATGCCCTATGGGTTGTGCAACGCTCCCCGTACTTTTGAACAACTCATTGAGTGGTATTAACCACCCTGCAATGGAAAATCTGTCTCTGTTACATCGATGACGTAATAGTCTTCGGACCTACGTTTGAGCAAACTGTAATAAATTTGGACACCCTACTCTCCAGATTCCGCACGGCCAATTTGAAACTCAAACCAAAGAAATGTCATCTCTTTAGACAGAGCATTAAGACGAGTGAGTGAAAGGCTCCTTCAGAGCGTTGAAGGAACTCTTGACGACCGCCCCGATTCTTGCTCATCCTAATCCAAACCTCGATTTCAACTTAGACACTGACGCATCAGCTTACGCTATCGGCGCGGCTCTATCTCTGGTCACAGAAGATGGAATGGAACAGGTATTGCGTTATGGTTCGCATACGCTGAATAAAATGGAGAGAAGATACGCAACCACCAAGCAAGAACGTGTAGCAGCGGTACATTTCGTCAAGTATTATGAACACTTTCTGTATGGGTGCCATTTTACACTCTGTACAGACCATGCCTCACTACGTTGGCTCAGGAATTTAAAGAATCCGGAGGGCCAGGTAGCGAGATGGCAGGAATCCCTGCAGGCCTATAACTTCAACGTTGTTCACCGTCCCGACAAATTGCATGGGAATGCCGACGCCCTTAGTAGAATCAGCGTGGAAGCCAAACATGAAGAGGCCGCCACCGTGACACAGTCAACACAGCCATCTCCGGAGTTACCCGAATTGAGGTGCGCAGAGTGGAATCCGGAGAAAATCGCACACCACCAAACAACAGATGTACAGACACGAAGGATATACGCGTGGATCTAGGAGGGGGTATGTTCTCCCAAGGAATAGGAAACACCACTTTCCACTACGGCAACATATTATTACCAACGGTTCGAAGAATGTTGATTAATAAATAACGTTCTGTATATTAATGACCGTCTAGTAGTCCCGGAAAGTTATTGTGAACTTATATTAAACAACTGCATGATAACGCCGGGCATCTGGCCATGGAAAGAACTGTTGTCCGTATCAAATTGAGATTCCACTGGATCGGGATTCGCGATAGTGTCAAGGCATGGGTTGCCAAATGTATTCCATGTCAAAGACGCGCTGTTGGCCAAAACCATATCACACCATCTCAAATTAAGATTGTTGGTGAACCATGGGAGCGAGTGTCTATCGACGTGCTCGGCCATTGAATACGACCGATGATGGAAATAAATACATCCTTGTATTACAAGATTATTTTATGAAGTGGGTAGAAGCATTTGCTTAGCCGGACCAAGAGGCATCCACCGTAGCAAACAATGTGTTCTGCCATTTTGGTATGCCTTATGAGTTGCACTCCGATCAAGGAAGCAATTTTGAGGGCCGGCTCATATCAGAGCTCTGCAAATTGTTCCATATCGTCAAAACAAGGACGATTCCATACCACCACCGGAGTGACGGGATGGTAGAGAGATTCAACAGAACTCTCGCAGAGATGCTTACTAAGGACACTTGCCTTGATTGTAGAGATTGGGACCTACAGCTCTTGTATGTGCTCATGGCTTACCGCACTTCAGTACATTTCAGCACAGGTCATACCGCTGCTCAGTTAATGTTAGGCCGTGAATTAGCCTTACCGCTGGATCTGGCCATGCCTTGGATACCAGGAGAGAAAAATTCACCATCTCTCTATGTTGAACTCTTTCGGCAGAGGATAGAACGAGCCCATGAGTTAGTGAGAGAAACATTATCCACTGCACACTGGCGGCAAAAGACATGGCATGACCGGAGGGTGCAATGGAGACCTGTATGAAGCAGGAAGGATGGTTTGGGTACACGATTCACGACCGTCTGCAAACGTGCCAAGTAAACTGAGTTACCAGTGGAGAGGCCCCTATGTGGTAGTAGGTAAGACGTCGGACGTGACATACGGTATCCGTGCTTCGGATGGCCTGACCTCAGTCATCCACTTCGATCGGACTGGGCGTCTCTCATGACACCGGTACCCAGACAGATATTTCAATGGAAATTAGTATTCCCACGGTTAGCGCAGAGCACCACGGTGCCAGTTCAGCCCCACTTCTACCAAGCCAGAATGTGGGTGAACAAGCAGCTAACGCTGACGGCGATGATGAGATACGTACTCGCCCTCTCCCTCCTCAGCGCGGGTCTACTAGATCTGGGAAGTCGTATCTGAAGAATTTTGTGTTTGTTTTGTCCAAGGGACCAGATGGAAAAGTTGTTCCTCCGATCTCTTCCCATTCCCACCCACTTCATGCTATGCCCCCATCATAGAGTTACCACAAGCGGAAGCTGAGACTGACCCAAGGCATGCTTCCTGTGGGGTGGAACGTATGATGAATAACATGGAAGTGAAGAGGCTGGATGAAGCCTTGGCGTATCTAGAACCGCAGAACCATATAACAAGGTGTACCCGACAACCTCCCCAAAACGCCAGAACAGAGAGGGATAGGCTCCTCGAATGTTTCTGGCGAACAGGCGGCAGTGGGCCCACGAGGGTCTGGAGGCTAGTAAAATAATTTTTATAGGGCTGAGGAGATACTGAAGGCATCCATGTCTAGCGAAAGATGAATTAACATCCTACTGTGGTACCGTCTAGTCGGCGTATTGTTCGGGCTGCTGAGATTTTTGGTTCATCCAATCTCAGTAAGTGGACATGCATGGTACGTGGATGACAGTCCACACCCAGGGCGCTACACAGCTCTGCAAACCTTTAAGGGACGCGGTTTGTTGGAGATGCCCTGCAGGCAAGGCCGGGGAAAACGGTCAAAGTTCGTATTCTGTTGGAAGATAGATGCGGATCAGACCGTCAGTTGCCACTGAGCGTAAGCTCAGATGGTGATCGCTATCGACTGGGTTGCCGGCCAGTCATCTTGATCATGTCAGTTTATCAACCCGTTACTGGTTATGAGTGGTCAAGATGGCTCAATGTACAGCCAGGCCATGGCAAGCGTTCGTATTGCGAGTCATGTCTCCTGTGATCAGAGGTCATGAAAAGTGATTCTTTGGGAAGCAGGAGGGTATGTGTGTGAGACAGTGTAACCTGTCACTTGCCAGACGGGTGGAGCGGTCTGGCGCCCAGGTACACATAGGGTGGATGGTCTGTCTAGTACGATCTGTGCAGGGCCTCTCAGCTAAAATGACGTCAAAGTACGATCTACGCGAGGGCCTTAGCTGCGATGCATCTGGCGGACATCACCTCCGTGGTATGGTCTATGCGGGGCTACGGCCCCTTGCCAAGATGACCCTATTGGCGCCCAGTACTGTGTTCGCTCGGCTCGGGAGTCGTCAGTGTGCACCTTGAATCTGTCCCGGATTATGTCCCCCTAACTTGGACAGGTCTTTATCTTTATAGGTGCGGAAAGGCACCTAGCCTAGGCTGCATCCTGTGTGGGGAACTGGGCGTCCGTCCATCGTGGCGGGGACAGGGAACCACACCGGGAAGGCCAAAAGGTGTAATGCGACCAATTCCCAACCAAGTAGCACCCATATCCATTGCTGCACCACCACCCTAATCCAACTGGCGTCCCTAATCTATACACCACGTTCGGACATCACCGGCCCAGTCCATTTCGCACTCCACTCGTCGTCTGTTGACCGTCAATCTTCAGATATGAGAGAGACTGCTACAACAGAGGAGGTGGCATCGCGCACCGTACCGACCAACATTACCCCCCACGGTGGGCAGGGAAGCAGCCTGTTCAGCAGCCTCTCGGTTCGAATTTTCCCGGTGTCTAAAAACTACGACAGGACACCAACCATCGTGTAATGGGAGATGACCACATCCCTCTATCCAAGGCCACCCCATCCAGTCGGCCTCCCATACTCCCCCGTGAGCAGTCAGGACATCACACCACAGGCAGAACGTCATCGCATACAGAGCACACCTGCCCTCAAGGCTGGATACGTCAATTCGTCATTGCGCGTACATTACATACCTACTCGGTTATACTCAGCATAACGGAGACATTCAACATCGGCAACATCGTATTGATTAAGTCCCGATAGAGAGATAAAAATTCCCGCAACAGTTCCTCCCGCACAAGCTGCGGGAGAAATATTCTCTCACGCAGACCCACACCTCCCGCAATAACAACAGACTTGGCGTTCACCCCCGGGTGCGTTTTCTCTCTCTCTGTCCCCTTACTTCTCTCCACCCCGCCCTCCTCCCCGCCCTCTCTCTCTCTATCTCCATCCATAACACACCCTCCCTCCGCCATCACTCCATATCCCAACCCTCTCTTTCGCCACTCTTTCCGCCATTCCTCCATCTTCCATATCCTTTAACCCCGACCCCCCCCCCCCCCACACACACACACCCTACACCAACCCCACCCTCCTCCCGCCCCGCCCCTCTCTCTCTCACTCCCTCCATCCATCCATGACACAGCCCTCCATCAGTCATATCTCTATAACCCAACTCTCTCTCTCTCTCTCTCTCTCTCTCTCTCTGTCTCTCTCTCTCTCTCTCTCTCTATCTCTCTCTCTCTCTCCTCTCTCTCTCTCTCTCAAACACCTCACCCCCATTTTCGCCATTCATCCATCTCCCTTGGGCCCAACCCCACCGCCCACCCCCGGCCGCACCTCTCTCTCTCTCTCTCTCTCGCTCTCTCTCTCTCTCTCTCCACCTCCTCCCCCTCCCTCTCCCACCGCAGCAACGTCTCTCTTTTTCATTTGGCTGGCCTGAACGGGCAGGCATAATGATAATATGTTAGACAATATTTCTCATATATCTGCAGTTTTCAAATCTTGAATCTTGAATTTTATCATTAAAAACGGCTAGGAATAAATACAAATACATACCCAGTTACAGCTAATTCTCTTCGATCTGCGCAACTTCTTTACACTTTCTAAAAAATTATGTAAACTTTAAAACTTCTATGAATGCCGACAATAACGCAAAATTTCACTGACGAAGAAGACGACAATGTAGCAAATTACTATCAACGCGCGCCTATCACGTCATAAGCAGATGTGACATAATACGACGTAATAATTTCATTACGCCATACCTAGGATTAAAGGTGCACATTCACACCAAAATTCGTGAAACTAAAATATTTAAATTGTATACGTTTAGAAGCTTAAATTGTGTAGCCCGTTGTAATGAAACGAACTAAATATATAATGATTTTATTCCATATAAGGATGGACGTAATATGACGTAATAATGGCTACGCTACTGTGGTACTTAATACAATTTATAACTTCACATAAATTCCTTAAGAAAATAGCATCACTAGAGTATAAGCAGTTTATCATAATTGATAGTGTGAAGAATTACCTTTTTTATACATGTGCTTCCTAATCTGAAGACATTAACCATTGCGCTGCAATATTATTTTGAAGTCACTGTGGTATGTCAAAAGTTGACATCTATTAGCGTATCGCGGTACTGGGTGCTGAAATCAAATAAAAAATCTGAAATTTTCTCAAGTTAATATTATGTTGCAGTAATTATGAAATTCAACATATCAGCTGCCACATAGTTATATTTTAGCTCAGAATCTCTTTAGTCTTATTGGTTAAATATAACTTTAAAGATAGGCCCCTCTAAACATCAACACAATTTAAGGATGGCGGCCATTTTTTCTAATTTTTTAGTTACAATATGTTAAGATTTATTTCGTTTCATGGGCACAATCTAAGCCTCTAAAAGTATACAATTTTAAGAATTATATTTTCAAGCATTCTGGTGTGAATATGCACATTTAACACAGAACAGAAATAGGGGAATCAAATGTGTCAATCAAGAATATAATGTCATAGTCAATGGATGATTCCAGTTTCTCAGTCAATCATATGAGGTCATAATCAAGTGTGTGATGTATAGAAAGACATAGATGTATAGAAATAATCAATTACGTCAAGATGTATAGAAATAATCAATTACGTCAAGAATGATGTAGCAACTAAGTTCGTCACAAACGTATAATTGATGACGGACTATGCGTTGCTGTACGAATGGTATATCTTTACTATTTAATACACATTCTGTTCAATATTTGGAAACTAATTTGACTTGGCGCTGTTGCTCCCATATAAGCAGCAACAACACCCAGACAAATTAGTTTCCAAATATTGAACACCGTCCCTGTATGGTTTTCTTGAAATTGAGATTCAGAGAGTGGATGGATCGATGCCAACATGGAAAAGCGTGAGCGGAGTTGAGATAGAGATGGGCCGGGCATAGCAAACACTGGATTTATCCATTACGTCATAGGTAGGCTGGCGTACGTCATAATCAAATACATCATGAATGGCGTATCTAAGTCCGTCATGAAATACGGACTAAATTGTAGGCCTGTGTCTTTACTAATTTTAATAAATATTGGGTTGAATAATCTGAAATTAATCAAAGTGAGCGCTGTTGCTGCACTTTGGCAGCAATAGCACCCAGTCAAATGAGTTCCAAAATATTCAACAGCTTACCTGTATAGTTTTCTGGAGATTTAGCTATAGGGAGTGCAGCGGTCCAGCTTTGCTGGAGATGGGCGTGACATAGATAAACGTGAATACATCCATTGTTGATGCGCGCGTGCGTGCGTACGTACACAGGCGTGTGCGTGCGTGCGTGGGTTAATTTTATTAGGGACAGTCTGTTGAAAAAACCACTTCTCCCATGGCACAAAGTCTCGGCCAATGGAGGACTCCAGTTTTAGCTATTCCCCGCCAATCTCTAGCTAAGCCCCACCCACGCTTTGCCCGTGTTGTCAATCGGTCCCTGAACTCTCCGAATCTTAAAAAAACAACCTATACAGGTATACTGTTGAAAATTGTGACACTAATTTGACTGGTTGCAACAGCGACCTGCCAGATTAGTTTCAAATATTCAACACCACGTTTATTAAATAGTAAATAGTTAGGGGCATACAATTCATACAACAACGCTTAGTCACGAACTTAACTACGACATTCATGGCATAATTGATTATGACGCCGGAAACACGTCAAGGTAGGAACCTATATTTAACATGATGTAACTAACCCTTTCATGGTGAAGCCGGCTTAAACCGGCTTTTACAGTCGTCCTGAGAAATGTCCATTCGCAGGCCAAGAAAAAGTTATTTTTGAAATGTTTACTCCAGGCATTTTAATGGTAAATTTTCAAAAATAGTCTTCTTTTGGTCTCTTTTGGCGCAGTCATCTCAATGGTAAGATTTTAAATGGTCTCCTTTTGGCCTGCAACTTCGATAAGCAAATAGTTTGATATTCTTGACAAGATTTAGACCTTAACGAGTTACTCACGTGAAAATAATCAAGAAACGGAGAAAATGTAACTGTATGTAAACTAAATATCCTGACCAAGCTCACACTTAGTAATCCGGATTATATTGGGCAGCAACGAATGACAACGTACATGCATGCGCCAAACCAAGTACGTATTATCGGAGGGTGCGGTGGGCCCCCTAGCCACGGCACGGGTTAGAGAGGTCTATCATCTTGTTCAAGCATTATTAGACTTCTGTGGGTGTTCACAACTTTATGCAGCAATGAAAACTTAATTCTGAACGAATTTATAACACAGACAGTCTTCCAAACAAATATTCGTAGCCATGTATTGATGGAATCAGCAATTATATTATACATGTGATTTAAAGACATGTCAAATTAGAGAGAGTTTTCCCAAAACAATACTATGTCATTACGCTTCTGGCCAATCAAAAGGTTTATGTACAAACAGGAGAGTATAAAAGGCCGTGCACACAGTATTTCTTCGCCTTCTGCTTCTTGCAGTCAGCCATAACACTTCTCTCTCTCTAACTAAATAACCACTAACCAATGCTGGTTGGGCCGACATTAGCACCCAGGCATAATAGCCTTTCAGCGCGCAATACCCTGGAATTCCTTGTGGGCGCTCTACCTATGCCTCAGCGTGTCTATATACTGCCAAGTTTATGCACGTTAGACTCACGTTAGACTGATGTTAGATGCATCTATTCTGCTCTAAATTTGCTGCTAAAAGCAACAGCTCAGCCGATGTGATGTAGAAAGATCTGGCGATGTGTTAACAGATTCTCTCTGTGCTTGTAGCTTGACCGTAGAGTTGAAAGACTCGTAGTGATAGCCCACACAGGGAAATGTTACAGGCAAGTATCCGAAAGCTTCTGCAGGTAGTGATTCTGTAACAGCTAACACTGATCTAACTCGAAGTTGTGGCAATTCAGTTCTGGTCCTCAATACCCTGGCATTCCTCGTGCGTGGGCCTACCTCGAATGTTTTCAACGGGCAGACCATGGGGACATCGTTACGGTGTACATGATCTGATGTGTGAATACAGCCATGGAAAGAGCGTAGTTCTTTCGTACGACTGTAATGGATATACTAGGAATCGCAGCACTATTGTAGATCGTTTGCAAAGCGCTTGATTCCACAATATCCCACATAGTACAATTTAGCAACGAACTAACTTTTGCTGTTCTGTTTCCTTTCAGCTGTTAAAACACCATGCTAATATTTTTAACGATAGAACACCATCTACACAAATTTGGTTTGTTTTATACATTAGTTTAGTTATCAAGCTCCTCAAGACAGCATTGTACTAACATGAACATAGTAGTAGAAGACAGAGAAACCGTACACAGTAGGCACACATTAGGACAATCACGCACGCACGCACGTACGTACGCGCGCGCGCACGCACACGCACACGCACGCACGCACGCACGCGCACACACACAGGCACGCGCGCGAACACACCTGCAACTCCAGCATACAAAACACACCATCACCAGCTCAAAAAGCTAGCTGATCACATTGAACATATTCCTATGCTCGTGCATACAGATTAGCACAAATATTTCTCTCGAAAACTACATGGTCACGTATGTTTTTGCTTAGACCAGACGAAACAGACTATCGTTCTTCTTGGGGGGGGGGGGGGGTTTCAACAAAATTACAGAGTTACTAGGACTTGAAATCACCAAGAGACCCCATTGACAGCACACAAAGGTTAACAGTTGTTGTCAAGATACACATAAATTATATATGTGTGGATGTGAATTTTGCAAGAGCACTAGCATCACCGCAACATTGCTAATAACGTAGTCTTGCTCAATAGTTACTGCAGCTATTCACGCTATTACACTAGGCGTCGACATAATATCAAGCCTGTGCGACGATACAAGGGAAACAACTCGTATCACCAACAGCAACCTACCACGCAGAGTGACGTCCCTTGAACGGTGTTTTTGTACATCTCAGAGGCTGCAGAAACACCATATTCTGCTTGTATTTTGGCTCTGTGTGCGCGCGTACGTGCGTGTGTGTGTGATTACACTAACTGGTCATAACAAAATGAAAAATGCGTCTGCGAGACTCAGCTCCAGATCATTGTGACACGTAAGTTTTTTATACCTCCGCTTGCAAAGTTATATATAGCATTCACTATGTCTATGCGTGCGTCCGTCCATAATTGTTTGTCCAGGCCATATTTTCATGGGTTTTTCCCGTATAGTCACCAAACTAATGTTAATGGGCCAGGGACCATGTTCCCGAAACTATCGTTAGCTAGCGATATAGTTACACCTATTGCAGACACATGTTGCTGGAATCTAGGATGCCAGTAGTGAGAGACAGTGACACCTACACGCAATACCATACATGCATGCCATGTACTACTATATTAGATACCGTAGAGGATTCCATCATTATCTGCAAACACCTCTCAGAAGTAAGTTTATCTGACATCAATGTAATATGCCCAATTTGTAACTCGTCTGCTCACATTCTGAGCTCTTGTCGCAGTGCCAGATCAACATCATCTAGATATGTTTACGGTCATATGACCAATGTTTGTCACATAGCCTGATATGTGAGTCTACCAAATCTGTCTTGTGCTTAATGATTAACAACGATTTCATGCTGAAAAGTGAATGGGCATCATTTGCCCACGCACAATTGTTATACTCCACCCACAATTGACACAAAGCGCCCTGCCAGGGCCTCAGCAGCACAGCATGAATGCCCATAGCCCATGTATAATAGGTAGAAATGATTTTGCCTTTGGTTGGGTGTGCTGGAGTTTTGATAAATGAAGTAACCTTTTGTTCTCGTGCTCTTGAAATGATCGACTTATCATGATTCTCATGGCTGTTGCTTGATGCTACATTGCTGATGACCATTCCTCGATTAGTTGTTCGAACCATTCGACCGCAATGTGATAAGTGAAAGACGTTTCTGCGATTCTCCTGTTAGATGCAGTTATTATCCCATTCATCACCTTTAGAATACGGTGTCAGCATTGTCTGACCCGGGCATTGGACGGTTGGGATCAGTAATTAGGTTAGAGCCGTAACATGGGTATCTTTGACATCCTGCAAATTGAGTGCCTCAGATAGACCGCTTCATAATGCAGATCTCATACATACACTGCAGCAACCATAGTCACAAAATAGCGGCTCTTACGATGGTTAGTCTGATGATCACATGCTGAAAGGAATAAATACTCATCTTCGGATCTCAACGTAGGGGGATATTAGAGGCAGTTGTGATTGCATTTAACCCATTACCCCTTACAGACCACAAATGACACATTCTTTATGATGTAACGACTATTCTGTTGATTATTTTAAAATTAATTTGCATGTGAGCAATTGTTGTTAAATTAGTTTCACAATTTTTAACAGCTTTCATGGATAGGTGTCTTGAAACCGGTACATGGACATTTCGGGAATTACAGTGTTACAAGATTCTATTTTCATTCGCTAAGTTATGTTGCCACTTATTTATTGAGTTGGAGGATATATAGAGAATCTGGAACGAGGTCACCTTTCATATTACTATTATGGGCCGAGTTGAAAATTATTAATTTGCACGAGCTTTAGCGAGTGCAAACTTGATCATTGTCAACGAGATTCATAATAGTGATATGAAAAGTGACCGAGTTTGAGATTTTAGTTATCATATAAACTGTAATTTAGAAATATTTGCCAATAGTTGCTGATGTGACTTTTATCTGATTTCTCATTGCCGATTTTCGTGAAATCGATACCGCCGCTGTGACACACCACTACTTGATAACAGATACTGAATGCGCAGCAAAATATACTGACAAACACAAAATCTGGTGATGTCAGCCGTAAGCTACACTTTTCTTCTAAGACTATCGCGGAGCCACGGCCATCAATCGTTAATTCGTTGCCGACTGATAAACTGTCAACCGATGACATTTTGCGATGACGTTTCATGAATGACAAATCGTAGTAAACAAATCGTAGTAAAACAGTACCACGTAGTAATCCCGACGCGTCACGCTCACATCAATCGATGTTTTAATTGGTCGATTTAAATGGGTTGCGCACGCAAACATACGTCGTTGAATATGGCACGTGTGCTCATATCGAAAAATATGGAAAAGGCTAGAATCTTGTTTAAAGATATTTACTAGATGTCTTTACCCATCTGATGGATGAGACCCCCAAATATCAATATCACACGTGCAGTTTTACGCCCTCTTGCGTTAACTTAACTCTGTAATGGTCAAGACCGCCATAAACGGACTATGTTGTGGACTTGAGAAATGCCGATTTTGTCATCCAAGAGAATATGATTTTTTTAAATTTTACCACTGGAATGACTGGCTCGGTAAACGAGCCAGACATTCCAGTGGTAAATTTTCAAAAATAGTCTTCTCTCAGGCGGCAAATAGACACTAGCTAAAATGACTGAATTTTCCTGATCATTTTCATGGGCAAGCCGGCCAGAAACAGCACCTGTAGTGGTCGTGAGTAATGTCTATTTGCACGACAACAGAAAGTTATTTTTGTTATTTTTATTGTAAAATTTTTTATTTTCTTGAAAAATCTTGAGCGTTAAAGGGTTAGTTGATATAAGTAGAATTTGGGGCGCTGTTGGCAGAAACGTGGTTAAGCATATGGTGATATATGGCCGCCGTCTGTACCTAAGCATTAGCGGGTTAGGAGTCACAATCCCGCGTACATCATATTTAGATTGACACCTCCTTGACAGCCACTTAATGGACCTGTCCGGTTTATCCATCAATCGCATGCCCTCATAATCATGCCCACGTGATGTGTATGCTGACGTCATAATCAATGACGCCATGAATGACGTACTTAGGTTCATCACGAGCTCATAACAAGTGATGACAGACTAAAAATCTGTTGTACCAAGTGTATGGCCTTACTATTTAATAAACATGCTGTTGAATATTTCGAAACTAATCCTAACCTATCAGCAAAAACACCATCCAGTCAAATTAGCCTCAAAATATTCAAAAGCTTACCTCTATAGTTTTCTGGAAATTGATAGTCAAGGAGGTCCGGGATCGATCTATCGCAACACCGGAGATGTTTGGGTGGAGCTTAACTAAAGATGGGCGGGGTATAGCTAAAACTGGATTTCTCCATTAGCATCGCACCATAAGAGGAAGAGGGTATTGCTTTCCAATCTGTGTGTCTGTCTGTGTGGGATCGTACGGTGAATGCGGATGTCAAGACCTTTGCCGTGATCTGGATAACATGATTGCGGATCTGTATTGGAGCACATGTTTGGATCTATGGACATCACGGAAACAAGATGCCTCAGTTGCTTCACATTTTAGCACAAGAAATTGTGTATCCGAACATTCGAATTCCACATATTTGCTTATGAAATCAAGAAGATCATAAAGATGTGGCATTGCAACAAGAACTGAAGGTACTGGAATTGGTCTTATTTATTTTTTCAGCTTCTTACCACGATTTCTCTCGGTGGTTAACCTTTCATTTAAAAATCGGCTCTAATCTAATCTGCTGCTAGCCATGTAGTGCGGTATGTGGCGGTAACATTAAGCTATTGCTCGCTGATGTAAGCAGAAAAATTGGCGTTTATATTGCGATTATTCTGATTTGTGGTTGTTTTGACAGCATAGCTTGCAGAACACCATGCTTGAACGATGTTTGGCACGCAAAATATTGATAGTGCAAAGAAAAATAACACGACCTTTAAATACAGATTTCATGAGAATCGCTGACATCATGCAATCATTCACTGCACAGACTCTTGCCATTTATGTTCTACATATTTCCGTGGCACACAACATTAGCGTGTCGGTAAACCCGCAGAGCTTAAAACCAATCAATAACTTTTCCATGTCAATGCGCCATATCGCAAGGGAACGCATCCTGTACGCGGATTTGATTAGTCTATTATCGTGACAATTGTAAAGTTAATGTCGCGTTGATGTGGAATCTGATCCCTGTACCAGTAAATCAAATCTGTGATGTAATAAGTTCCGGCCACAGAGAAAGTTTGATTTGAATCACTCGCTATCATGTATTGCTAGCATCGAGAATGATGCTCCTTATGTAATCATGTAGGGCAAGTAATAATGTAACACTATTATTTAACCCGGCATGCGTCACCTTAACCCTTCAACGACCAAGCCAGGCGAAACGAGCTCGCTAGTGCTATTCAGCAATGCCCATTTTAGTCCAAGGGAAGACTACTTTGAAATTTTACCACTAGAACGATTTCCCTTTCTTTAGCAGCATGATAAACAGCTTAAAATTACCTGCATAGTTTATGAGTCGCATATTAAATCACTTGAATAGCTATCGAGAGAGGAGGTTAGTTATCCTTTAATATAAGTAGGCTCTTGGGCGCTTTGAGGCACGCTGGTGCAGGGTGGGTTAATTTCCCCACATGGTTATATTTTCACTCTGAAAAGCCGATCTCCACTAGTTCAATATCCAGAAACATACATAGAGCACATTTTTGACAACTATGACGCCCTCCTAAGACAACATTACATTTATGTGTGTATATTCCATTGCATTGTCAACCTCATTTGACATTGACCGAGCTGCCAGTGATAACAAAAAGATACACACCAACATATCCAATGTGTTACAATATGACTGATTTGAAATTAATACACCGGACTGCCGGTTTAGTTCGACCAGGGTGGGAGGTTTTGCATTGTGTTCATAGACGTGGTCAGCATATTGATGGTTTTACTATCATGACCACTTGTCATTATACCTGACAGTGGACATGGGGGGATTATAAGATTATCTCTGTTGCACTATACAGTTTGCGCACCAGCGTATCGGCTAAATGTGTAATGGGTCTTCCACTTTATCCATGTATCATATGACGTGATAATCAAGTACGTGACGAGCAGAATGGCATCATAATGAATGACGTCATTATGACATCATGAATGACGTAGATAAGTACATCACGAACGCATATTTGAAGACCGACTATGCGTTGTTGTACGAATAGGCTTGTTAAGTGATGACGTATTTCCGGATTCTGCTGGATTGTTAAATACATAAAACAAAATTTTTGTTGAACAACAAATGATGACGTCATAAACACGTACTTATGATGTAATAAAGCAAAATACACACACTTCCGGGTTGCGAATCACGCGCAGTGACGTCATACTTAACAAGCCCATTGCATGGCTTTACTATTTAATAAATATTATGTTGAATAGTTTGAAACTAATTTGACTGTACTCTGTTGCTGCCTACGCTGTTACTACCATAGGCGGTAACAGCACCCAGTCAAATTAGTTACAAAATATTCAACAACGTACCTTCATAGTTTTCAGGAAATTGATAGTTAGGGCATTCGGGGGTCGATCAATCCCAATACGGCGATGTGTGGGTGGAGCTTAGCTACAGATGGGCGTGGTACGGCTAAAACTGGAAAGCTCCAGTGGACCAAAACGTACGCTATCTGAGCAGTCAAACGCTAATTTCAGCAAACTATCCGACACATAAAAAAGTAAATCATCATTCTATTTTGATATGTTTTTTGCCAAGTGATGTAATAATTATCTCCCATGGCATAAACTATCATGCCATGGCGACCGCTCGTAATCTGTCTGTTGTCTCTCATCTGTGTGCCATTTGTCATCGGCAACGTTTATTTTAAAACGCAACATTACTCTTCATTACCGTGTGGGCCATAGTGTAGTAGGCTCCAGGACACTTATAAAATAATGTGATTGTTCTTTTTTCACGCGGCTATCTTGGATTTCCGAAAATGTTCTTGAAATCGCTTAAAACTTGACTCATAATTAACATCTTTGTAGATTTAACCACATTTGGCGGGAGCAACTATAAGGCGGAGCGCATCAAACGTATTTACGCTAATTTGATTAATCAATTTTGTAGGCAGCCATCTTGGATTTCCTACAATAACTAGGAAATCAGTTAGAATTGATTAATCATATTACGGCCATGGCCCGATAATCTAAATCTGTAATGCTTGGATGCGGGCTGGCGTCATAATCAATTACGTCATGAATGGCACGATTTAGTCCGTCATACACGCATAAATAGACAGCAACAATAGCCATAGGCAGAAATATCCCTGAGTCAAACTAATTTTGAAAGATTCAACAACTTGCCTGTATAGTTTTCTGAAAATTGAAATTCAGGGACAGCAGGCTCGTGCCTCTATTTCAATTTCGCAACTTAAAAAATTATATTAATTTATATGGAATGAAATCATCATATGTTAAGATTTATTTCGTTTCATGACATATAGGCTCACAGTTTAAGCCCCTAAAAGTATATAATTTAAGCAGTTTTATTTTCAGTAATTTTGCTGTGAATATCCACCTTTAAATAGCACTGTGGAAATTATTTTCTTTTAATCTGTATGAGTTGTTTGTTATTTAAGCTGGTAAGATGATAAACAATGCCATAATTGCGTGGCCGTTCAGCTGGCACCGAACCGTAGAATTCAAATTAAAATGAAGTGGAGCCGATTCTGAGTCAAGAGATCCTAAGCCTAACCTACAACTTTTGACAATGGTCAAATGGTTACTGGACCAGCCCTTAAGCAAAATGTGTAACCATTTAAACACGGCTAACGGCCTGCACGCACATGCACACGCGAGCACACAAGCGAGCGCGTATACACACGCGCGCAATCACGCGCGGACATACGAGCAGCGCATACACATGCACCTACGCTCATGCACGCACGCGCTGGACTAGATTGGTCACTTCCTGGAAATGTACAGAATGTCTGCAATGGACCTTTCCATTTTTACCTATGCCCTTCCCATCACTAGCGAAGCTCCACCCACACCCCAGTCAAATTAGTTTCAAAATTTTCAACAGAATATTTATTAAATAGTAAAAAGCAAACAATTTGTAGAACAACGCATAGACCGTCTTCAAATAAGCGTTCGTGACGTACTTATTGACGTCATTCATGACGTCATTCATTATAATGCCATTGTACACATCACGCAGTTCATTATGACGTCATATGATGGGTGGGTACTCTGGAAAGGTAAATTGTACACGAACTAATGATACATACAATGACTAAGTTGCACCGTGCCACTTGCACGTACTGACATATGTTGATCTGGTTGAGACAGATTTTGAAGTCGCCATCAGACCGTGCAACTTTTCGGCATCTTGACAGCAGACACAGCAAACTGAGTTAAGGCGAGGGATTAACTGACGGAATAAACGCTGCGAGAGTGACAGTCACGCGACAGTTTAATCATAACTATTGAATTGCGATTCAGAACGATGTAAAATAAAGTATTAAAACGAAAGAAAAACCACTGCCGTGAAATAATCAACGAAGCCGAAACACAGTTGCACGATTCTATCTCACACGCTTTTGACGTTATCAATGCAACAACTTATCTGAGCTCCTTAAATCAATAATACGGTGCGGTGATTCAGTCATGTGATTATTATACAAGAGCATGTTTGTGCGATTATTTCTTTGAGTGACCACGATCGATTATATAAGAATAATCGCGATTACTCGATTACTCAGCTTGGGTACATATGACCAAGACATAACGACAAAAGCATATCAATGACGAAAGCTGCATTGGCGTTTAGAAAAGTCTATGTGCAGGCCGTGAGAAGACTATTTTTGAAAATGTATCACTGGAATGACTGACTCGATTCTCGAGCCAGTTATTCCAGGGATACATTTTCAAAACTAGTCTTCCATTGGTCTACAAATGGACATACATACACTGAGAAAGATGTCAATTTTCCTGACGGATTTCATTAAAAAGTAATTAAAATGTTGGAATTGAACTATTTTATGCAGTAGTAATTATTCAACAGTATTCGATTATGTAAGGCTTAATCAGACAAATTGACGATATAAAACAGATTCGTGTTTTTTTATTTAATTACGCAATCGCGCACGTCTATACCAGAGCCTAAATTTCTATGTAACGCATTCTTCTCCTTTCGATTCTGAACTTTGCATTATGTTAAAAATTCATCACGTACAACGTATTCCAAGAGGTATTAGCAAGATATTCATGCACAGGTTGAGAAGGCGGGAACCCGGATTCGGAACTAAAAATGATACTAACTTGATTATGAAGACTCGGGCTTGTATCTGACTGCAGAAGATTCTCTGGGTTCGGAAAAGGACTAAGTGTCTTTCTCTAATCACAGATTGAACTTAACGCTTATCAAAGATTTAACGAATATATATTATTAACTGCTATAAAGCAAATAAGTCGTATTGCAGACTGAAACGGATTAACAAACTTAAATATCAATCATTGACTGGTAATCTAAGACTTGCGAATAAATGACTATTTCTATACTGAGCAGACGCTTACTAATAAGTACACTGATCTCAGGAACGTCGGACAGTAGAGTGATCTCGAACACTGTCAACAGTGTCTTATATAGGGTAAAAGGACATTCATAACCATCGTCACACAACAGGAGCAAAAGAGGTAGTTCGGATTCTGATTGGTCAAGGCTCATTGCTCGCCAAATGGAATCCCCACAAACTCTCTTGAAGATGCGTGCGTTCGACCAGTTCTAACTAGTTCTCGCTGGAACCGTTTTGAAGGATATATCACAACATCTTGTTGATATTGCACCATACTGACGTCACGATGTTGCGATTCCAAGCATAGTTTCATGTTATTGTTCAGCTTGACAGCTCAGCCACGGACTTCTATCTGAATTCCTAGGATCCGCTCATATATGGTTTGTCTATTTAGGCTTTCACGACATGACGGTCACAGCACCACGGAACCTCATCATCAGGTGATCTCTGACCTAGCTGACGTACTGCGGATCTGGTCACGGGAAAATCCATAGCCCACACAGCACATGAGTCAGCAGCACCTGATAAAGTTCTATCACACTAGCAAACCGGCCATTTAGCCACTGCCTCTAATCAAGATATTTTCCGTCATAAACTTCTCAAAATACTCATTTCTTGCCGTACGCTGTCGAGCATTGCCTGCTTAAATAGCTACAACCGTTCCTAAAACAATCCCGCATCGAAGCAGTCAATTCTCAGTCGCATTTTATATACCACCGCTAATATACGTAGCATCAAAATTCTTTCAGTAATAATAAAACCAGTATTTCATAGAGGCCTAACTAACCATGCTTGGATTTCGGATAAATCGTATAACACCATCATGAAATGCGTTTAACATTTAGAAGTACAATAGTTTGCAGTCGTTGTTGCGAACTAACAAATAGTTTACGTTTGTTGTTACGAAAGTTTGCATTATTGTTACGGATCGTATTCAAAATAGTTTGCATTTGTTGCTGTCAAATGGTAAGTAATTTTTTCATCCATTGCTTTCAATTCACGCTACATTTATTAACAATGACACTTGCTGTCCTCACTATAGCCCCGCGCCATTGCTAAAGTAAATGTTCATTCTACCTTCTACTATCTATCCTTCCTTTTTGTCTGTTCGTCCGTCCTTTATTCATAACTTACACATATATCGGATTCTAGCGTACAGCGTACAATAGATTACCACATTCACGCGCTCCTGACTAAGTCACCTGCTCATCCATCTATATATATGATATTTGTTACAAAAATAAAAACAAGGTTCAAACTTCAATCTAATTGCGTACATGTTCAAACACACACATACATGTACGCGCACACGCACGCACGCACGCACGCACGCCCGCCCGCCCGCCCGCCCGCACGTACGCACACACGCACGCACGCACGCACACACACACACGCACACACATATGTCGTGACGTAGAAAATATTTATAACCGAGATGAACTTATCCGTAAGACTATTAAAAAGATTAACAAAATATTCGGGCTTCAGGCTCGCCAGGTCAAGAGGTCATTTGCAAATAATACTTAAGACAGGAACCAACAATCTTGAGGCTAGCTACTTCCTCAAAATCCCCAGATCCGAATCCGGATATCTACATGGTGAGACTTGAGAGAGGCTTGGTGCTTTTGCATTCCATTTTTACGTTAAAAATAATGCAACCTACAGAATTGACCTTTCCATTTTATCCATCAATCATATGACGTCATAATCAACTACATGATGTGTAGGGTGGCATTGTAATCAATGACGTCATGAATGACGCAGATAAGTTCGTCACGAACGCTTAATTCATGACGGACTACGCGCGGTTGTACGAATTGTATGTCTTTACCATTTAATGAACATGCTGTTGAATATTTGGAAACTACTCTGACATGGCAGCAACAGCACCCAGTCATATTACTTTCAATAGATGCAACAGCTTACCTGTATAGTTTTCTGCAAATTGACATTCAGAGAGTGCAGGGATTGATCAGTGCACCGACTACATTGAACACGAACAACGAGCACACTCATCCACCTAATCCACTTCCTACTTCAGGATATAATCAGTAATTCAATTATTTTTTTAACTACATGCATTTTATTGAACGGTTCACCATCCGAGAACTCGCAATTTCGATCTGGTGTCCACAAGATTATGGAGGTCGTTATGGAGAGGACACCGAAATTGGAAGGCAATTTTTTCTTTCCCAAGCCAAGTCGTAAATCCTAGTATTATTTAACCAGATATAATTTGAGTTTTATCATCGGCTACCTAGCATGATGGTTACTACCATGCACTAAAAACAAAACATTATTTATTATAAATTATTTGTATCTCCCGAGTGGCCTACTTCATATGATATCTTAAATCCGATCTCACTGGAGTTTTGCTAAGCGTATAATGAATACCACATTTAACATAATAATAATAATAATAATAATAGGATATTTATAGTGCGCTATAATTCCACGCAAATATTGCGTGCTCTAAGCGCTTACAATAATAAAATAAAATGATCATACAGTTGGATATGCCTGACGGAACAAAAACGTTTTAAGATTTGATTTAAATATAGCTAGAGTGGATGAAGATTTAAGACTAGCTGGAAGATCATTCCATTCTGTAGAAGCAACAAAAGCAAATGTTCTGTGACCATAGGTTTTTGATTTAACTTTCGGAATTTAAGCAGGTTTAGATTTGCAGATCTAAGTGGCCTGCTTGGCGTGTACGTTTCTAGCAGTTCTGAAAGGTAGGTTGGTGCTGTAGATATGATACATTGATAGGTTAGGCAGAGGACTTTGAAGCGTATTCTCTGTTCTATTGGAAGCCAGTGAAGATCTTGGAGAATGGGACTGATATGATCACTCTTACGCTTTAGGGAAACAACTCTAGCGGCTGCATTCTGAATTGCTTGGAGTTTGCGCATAGCATCTTTTGAGGCGCCTATAAACAGACTGTTACAATAGTCTAACCTTGAGATAATTAATGTTAGTACCAGCATAATAGCAGCTTCGCGAGTTATATATTTTCTGATGTTTGATATATTCCGCAGCTGCATAAAACACACCTTACGCAGATAACGGACATGATGTTCCATACTAAGTTCATTGTCTAACATGACACCCACGTCCTTAACAGTGTCTACCAAGGAAATTTGAGCTGAGCCGATGGTAATCATAAAACATGCCACTTTATCTGCTAGAACATTCCATCAATCAAGATGACAATACTATGAAAGGTGCGGTGGGTCATTAATGGTAATGGCTACAATAATGTAAATGATTAGATAGATCTGATCTGTCACTCAAGTGTATGACGTCATAATCAATTACGTCACGTGTAGGCTTGTGTCGCAATCAGAATGTGTAATGAATACCTAGCTCTATTATGACCATATAATAATTCGTCAAGTGGACGAAATGCATGTCTTTAGTATTTAATAAATAGTATGTTTAATATTTTGAAGCTAATTCGACTAGATTTTGCTTTGATTAGCAGAAACAGCACTCAGTCAAATTAGTTTTAAAATATTGAACATCTTACCTGTAGAATTATCTTGATATTGGGATCCTGGGAATCTACGGTCTGATCGATCGCAGATATTTGCTAGAACTGGGCGGCCATAGCTAGAAATTGACGAGGCATAGATAGAAATGGGCCAAGCACAGATAGAAATGGGCGGGAATAGCTAGAAATGGGCTGGGCATAGCTAAAAAGGGATCCTTCTCAATCTCAATATCTCAATCTCCACGCAGCCTGACTGTCAAGAACTTGCATCGTCTATGTACACATTTTACTGCGGGCCAAGAGATTAAATGTTCGAATACGCCAGATATACAACGTCCCTGCTTCAATCTATTCTTAATGCAATGGCTACGATGGCGATTGCGCAATGCATATGTAAACACCACATACGTTAGAGATGATTTACCAGTTTGTTACGCGATAATTGTTGCCATCCACAAATCCAAAGCCAAATATTGCCCGATTCAGATTCTTGTTCAACCGCATGTGATTAATAGATCACTTCATCTCAATGAAACGTGAATGATTCCAGTTTACCCCTCAATCATATAAGGTCATATTCATCTATGTGGCGTGCATGATGACGTCAAAATCAATTACGCCATGAATAATATAGATAAATACTTCACGAACGTTTACTCGATGACGTGCTAAGCGTTGTTGTGTGGATTGTATTCCTTTACTATTTAATAAACATGCTGGTGAATATTTAGAATTTAATTTGACTGGGCGCTGTTGCTTCCATTGTTTCGAAATATTCAACAGCTTACCTGGATCGTTTTCTGGAAATTGAGATTCTGCGAGTGCAAGGATCGATCTATTCCAACACGGTAAAAGAGTGGGTGGAGCTTAACTGGAGATGGGTGAGGCATAGCTAAAACTGGATTCCTACATTAGGGGTGGGGCCAATGCGACATATGGGATACTGGTATCCTAGAATCACTACTAGTAACATTGCCGGAACGCAATGCGACATGCGGGATACTGGTATCTGAGAATCACTACTAGTAACACTGCCTGAACGCAACGCGACATACGGGATAGTGGTATCCTAGAATCAGTACAGTAACAGTGCCTGAACGCAAGCTCTGCTTCCAGGCATGCTTTAATATGCTGTCTTCCGTGGTCAAATGCCGAAAAGGAGATATGCCTATGCTAGCCAAAAAGCGCGTTGCGTATTGGTTAATATTGTGTTTTGGGCTACTGCTGGTACAGCAATGGGACTGTGGCGAGAAACGCAAAGCCACACAACGGAAATGCTATGTACATCAACATGATATTTGGCTTGTGCAATGAAGCAAGAACTTTAGCATGTGTAACTGTGTAGTTCCCTGGCACAATCCGTACCTGGATACTATACAAACCTCATTACAGTTCGTTTACGTGCCATATTGGAGTTTCTTGGTGTCTTGCTATTTGACGCTTACAGCGCTTTAAGAAGCATGGCATATGTCATTTGCGTAATTAGTGTACAACTTGTCTAGGATGCCGCCACCGTCACCAAGTCTCTATTCCCAGTCCTGCCCGAATTCCGATATCAGGAGGTACATTGTCTACTTAATGCCCTTGTCTGATTTCACTCAGATGGAAATTCTCTTTAAATAAGGTCGACATCATAGATATCGTATATACTGGCTAGATGGCCCATGCGCATATCCTCAATATAGGTCTAGTTTTCGCGACCACCTGTGACGGAATTGCGCATGACAAGCTATTCACTAACTGGCTGACGCAGACGAGTAGCTGCATATATATAGCCTTCAAAATTACTAAATTACATTTTGGTTATTTGAAGAGAAATTGAACAGACACAAATTTACATATTTTTATAAGAAATAAAATAGTATTGGCTATATTAAGCTGACACTTTCTTCGACTGTGTAATAGGTTTAGTAACAAAAACATAATATTTTGGAGACTATGCATCCGGTGAGAAAATACTGAACTCTGAAATTCCGCTTTTGAGAGGGCCATGAGCGATCTAGCCAGTATATACTATATTTATGGTACATATGTTTCAAGCCAGTTATTTCATCGGTCAAATACAAGAATAGTCTTCTCTTGGCCTGTAAATGGATCTTACTAAAAACCACTACAGAGGCCGCTTTTGTCCGGTTTCGTCACGAAAGGGTTAAGCTGATCTAACCCTTCGTGTGTTAACCCCGCCTCAAAGCGCTCACAGGCGATTTTCTTTTATCAATTAAGCCTTTAATTTGTCAAGATTTTTCAAGAAAATTGCTTTTTTTGCTCAGTGAATGACCATTTGTTGGCCAAGAGAAGACGTTTTTTCAAAGTTCATTTAACTCGAATTTAGGAAAATCGAGAGGTGTTTTTGACCGCTTTGACGATTAAGGGGTTAATGGTCAAGACACTCTAAATTTGTGTTTAGTCAGTGTCCATTTGCAGGCCTAGAGAAGACATTTTTGAAAATTTATCACTGGGATGACTGGCTCGGTAACCGAGCCAGTCATTACAGTGATACATTTTCAAAAATAGTCTTTTCTTAGCCTGCAAATAGCCAGTTCTCATGACAACTGCAGAGGAAGTATTGGCCGGTTTTACCATTATATACCACAAGTTGGCATTGTGATGTCATTCTACTCGTCACCTAGTTAATTATGATGTAATATGATGCGTGGATAGAGTGGAAAGGTCTCTTGACTAAATACATCGACGAAATGCCAAAGAAGTCTTTTATGCGTAATGTTTCCGAAGCGTCTACGAGACAGTCTGTAATTGAATGAGGGGTTATGCGTATGCTGATATTGGTAGAACACGCCCAGAGAGAAATCAGAAACACAATGCCTTATTTGTTTTTGATGATTTAAGATAGATTCGTAATTAGGAAATATCTACTGAGTGATACCAATGCAGCTACAATCAGTGTTCTAATGTTAAGCCCAAGATACCCTGTTGGACAATTCACTGACATCAGAATTGTAAAACAGTAATCGGTGAATGTGTAGACGTTTGCATATTCTCTTAACTACTTTGTTAGACGATACAGTTATTGCATGTTAGTGCTGATTTAAGATCTGCGTTAGGTTTAATATACACCATTTAATAAGCCTTTTCCTTCTGTTATTCTCTTCAGGCTGGCAACGGTGAGATCTGATCTACCAATCAAACGGTGTTACGTGTCAAGATACACAGATGTGACATGAGCGATGAACGACGTAGATAAGTTGGTCACGGCCGCTTAGGTGATGACGGAGTAGGTTTTGTTGTACGAATTGTATGTCTTTACTATTTAATTTAACCATTCCCGTTGAATACTAATTTGACTGAGCGCTGTTGAAATTTATTTCATTTCATTACATTGAGGTACACAATTTAAGACTCCAAAAGTATTTAATTTCAACAATTTTATTTTCAGCTCATTTGGATATGCACCTTTAATCTACCACCCCCACCCCTCTTGAAACCACAACCCAATTCAAAAGGTTATTTACAATTTAAGAAATATTCTGTCAAATATTTTTAAACTAATTTGATTTGGAGCTGTTACTGCCAATACTAGACACGTGTTCTTGTCGAATTAGTTCCACTATAAGCAATAGCTTAGCTTTCTAGTTACGTTAAAAATGAGATTCTGCGAATTCCATTGTATTATAATAATACATTGCGTTTCTCAAGCCGGGACTTTCGGGACCAATACGGCCACATATATGGATATATAATGCGCTTTCGTACTACCTTTTTATTGTATGTGATTCCCACTGTTGATTAAATTATACTTATACTAATAGTCACTTTGAGCATGTAATTTCGTAAGATTTTGATGTTTAAATTGAGTTAGGGGTTGATATTGAGACGTTATAATGTAAGAAACACGAAAATGGAAGGTGTTACTGTGGTCAGGTGACCATCTTAATTAAATAACACAACTGGATCAATTCAATTCAATTTATTACTCCCAGACTTTATACAACGTATGTGGGGAACATATTTACATTTATATAGATATATCGATATATACTAGTGGTGTACAAGTGTACAAGTTTATAGCATTTTTTTCCAGCAATAACAGTACTACTGAAGGTAGTAGTAGTAGTAGTAGTAGTAGTAGTAGTAGTAGTAGTAGTAGTAGTAGTAGTAGTAGTAGTAGTAGTAGTAGCCGCAGCCGCCGCCACCGTCCTCGTCGTCGGCGTTGTCGTCGTCGTCGTCGTCGTCGTCGTCATTATTGCTGTTTTTCAGTGATACCAATGCAGCTACAATCAGTGTTCTAATGTTAAGCCCAAGATACCCTGTTGGACAATTCACTGACATCAGAATTGTAAAACAGTAATCGGTGAATGTGTAGACGTTTGCATATTCTCTTAACTACTTTGTTAGACGATACAGTTATTGCATGTTAGTGCTGATTTAAGATCTATCTGCGTTAGGTTTAATATACACCATTTAATAAGCCTTTTCCTTCTGTTATTCTCTTCAGGCTGGCAACGGTGAGATCTGATCTACCAATCAAACGGTGTTACGCGTCAAGATACACAGATGTGACATGAGCGATGAACGACGTAGATAAGTTGGTCACGGCCGCTTAGGTGATGACGGAGTAGGTTTTGTTGTACGAATTGTATGTCTTTACTATTTAATTTAACCATTCCCGTTGAATACTAATTTGACTGAGCGCTGTTGAAATTTATTTCATTTCATTACATTGAGGTACACAATTTAAGACTCCAAAAGTATTTAATTTCAACAATTTTATTTTCAGCTCATTTGGATATGCACCTTTAATCTACCACCCCCACCCCTCTTGAAACCACAACCCAATTCAAAAGGTTATTTACAATTTAAGAAATATTCTGTCAAATATTTTTAAACTAATTTGATTTGGAGCTGTTACTGCCAATACTAGACACGTGTTCTTGTCGAATTAGTTCCACTATAAGCAATAGCTTAGCTTTCTAGTTACGTTAAAAATGAGATTCTGCGAATTCCATTTTATTATAATAATACATTGCGTTTCTCAAGCCGGGACTTTCGGGACCAATACGGCCACATATATGGATATATAATGCGCTTTCGTACTACCTTTTTATTGTATGTGATTCCCACTGTTGATTAAATTATACTTATACTAATAGTCACTTTGAGCATGTAATTTCGTAAGATTTTGATGTTTAAATTGAGTTAGGGGTTGATATTGAGACGTTATAATGTAAGAAACACGAAAATAGAAGGTGTTACTGTGGTCAGGTGACCATCTTCATTAAATAACACAACTGTATCAATTCAATTCAATTTATTACTCCCAGACTTTATACAACGTATGTGGGGAACATATTTACATTTATATAGATATATCGATATATACTAGTGGTGTATAGCACACCTCGGCATACAAAATGAGAACAATTATTCTATTTCTGCCAAAAGTGCGCTATAACCTTTGCAGCAAATTGGCATAGTTTTCTTTGCAATGTCAAGTTGGGAGTCGACAACAGCTTTTCAAATTTAATGTGGTTTGGTCGTGTAGATTAATAAGCAGGTATGAATAATTTACGGGATTCTTAAAAAAATGACAGAAACAAGTAATGGTATTAGTCACCAATATCATTATTATTGCATAATGGACTTTTTTGATTTTTTGGTATTCCTGTCCAGCCGCCTGTTTAAATTGGTAAGCGGTGATTGGCAGTCCTAAGTTTCGTAAGTGTTCCTCTACTAGCTTCATTTAATTTAATAAATATGGCTCTAAACAGATTTCTGATTTATTCTGTATGTTTCGCCCCTAGATAAATTACTTAATGATTCTTGCCAAGTTGCAAATTTGATATCAGATTACCCAACAACACATATACAACCAATTTCGGCCTCAAAATCCATCAAATAAAAAAATCCAATATGGCCGCCAAACACGCTATATTTTGATTGGCCCACAGCGGACATGTTTTATGACTGTTCAACTTCCCTTGAACACACTTTAATGGCCCTAATTATATCTGCCAAATTTCGACCCGATCCCTTCAGCGGTTCTGGAGAACTCGGTTTCGCTAAAACTAGCTCAACCAAGATGTGCGCCGAACAATTTGACCAATAAAGTTCCCTTGAACAAACTTGGTTCAGCTCTTGCCCTATATCATATTTCATGAGGTTTGCATCAATTCCACAAACTGTTTCAGTGAAGAAGAATTTTAAAGATGTTTCCTAAAATCGGTCAGAACACAAGATGGCCGCCGGCCAAATTGGCCGATTGGCTTCATTTGAACAAATCTTGACCCCTATGTCCTCAGGATGCTTCCTGTCAAATATAATTGAAATCAGTATAGTGGTTCTTGAGAAGAAGTAATTTAAAGGAAAAGTTGACGGACAGACGACGGACGAAGGACGGACGGACAACGGACACATGACGGACGGTCGCCATGGCATAAGCTCCCTTGGCCTTTCAGGTATTATAAATGACATTACTCCTAAACTGGTCATATACGCTGACAAAGTATCCGGCCTTACGATCGGTTAACATAAGTTTTCGTCTGTTCTTGTAGTCCAGGGTTACCTCCCTTGTGTTGTTACGGCGCGATTACTTAGCCTGGTACCCGACTTATCATTTCACGCTGGCGATTCACTAGATCAAAGCAATCTAAGGATTGAAGCGTACGTGTCTTTGCGCCGAGAGACCGAGAGAGAGCGCGCGTGCGTGCGTGACGCGGCAGCGATAGCGGAAGAGGAGGGAGTGAGCGCGTGCAGTCAGGCAAGCAGGCTGGCCACGCCTTTGATGGTCGGTGGGGATGGGTTATCGGAGTACCTTGATAACGTATTTGAACTCAGCCCAAGTATCGGATCATTTAAAAAATCACATGCCAGATTGTATTCGATTTATATATTGTATACATAATCCGTAAGTGTGTACAATGCATATTTACAAAATTCTATTATAGAAAATCAGTATCGTGTAACATTTTATTACTTTTTAATTTCCCGTGAGCCTCACGGGATTCAAAGAGTGTTTTAGGTCAAATTATAAGGCTCGAAGCCTATTTGATCAAGGTCATAAATTTGTAAGGCTTGCTGCAAAACGTATATGGATGAATTCTTTTTCTCACAATGGTAAGAAACAGGTGGTATGTAGTATACTAGGCCAAACACGACACTACATCCACAGCAAAACATACAACACAATTATGATAAATGACATTACTCCTAAACTGGTCACATACACTGACAAAGTATCCGGCCTTACGATCGGTTAACATAAGTTTTCGTCTGTTCTTGTAGTCCAGGGTTACCTCCCTTGTGTTGTTACGGCGCGATTACTTAGCCTCGTACCCTGCTTATCATTTCACGCTGGCGATTCACTAGATCAAAGCAATCTAAGAGTTGAAGCGTACGTCTTTGTGTCGAGAATACGTCTGTAATGTAAATGGCCGGCCATCTTGTTATGTCATCACAAACGCCAGACTGTTACCGAGACTTCACTTCAGAGACCAGACAGGTCGGGGCCCAGTCTATTTCCGTAGAGGACTGTAGGCCTAAACACGCCAGTCGCGTAACAGGCCCTTCCAAGCGGACGTAAAGCTCTCTCTCTCTCTCGCTCTCTCCCTCTCCTCTTTCTCCACCCCTCTCTCTCTCACACTCACACTCTCATGCCACAGTTGATATGTTGGCACTGGTCATTGACATACACACATGACATCAAACTCGTTGCAGATTGCTACCAAATTCGTTACGCGAGATTAGTACACTTTCAGATGGAAGATTTAGCTAGCGCGATACATGTGACACGAATTTATACTAGTTTAATATCCTGTTTATTAGACAACCTATTATTTCTAAATATGTCTTTGATCCTCGACATTTTCGTTTCATTTTAATTTATTTTGGGCCTATCGTTGTGGCGTTTCACTAGGCTTCTGAGAATTGCACAACATTTTAGTATTACAGAATTGAAGAATATTTTAAAATTAATTCTCCAGGTGTCTATTATTTTACAACAAAATCCTCTTTTAGGCCGATTTATCTGTTTTTGCTTTACAAACCATCCTGACTTTCCATACCTAGAACAAACAATGCTAGAATATTATTTCCAACATTCTTTCCATCTAGCAATTTTTCAGTCAAATCTGTATGACTCGGAATTCCTCAGAATTTTCTGCAACTATTTTTGTTCTCTGTAGCTTTGTGAACCCATTAATAGTCAAGCCGCACAAGATGGCTTTACAACAGCCATGAAAAAAGTCACATTGCTGGCCAAAAGAAGACTATTTTTTAAGATTTACCACTGGAATGGCTGGCTTGATAAGGAGCCAGCCATTCCTTTGGGAACTTTTCAAAAATAATCTCCTCTTGGTCTGCAAATGAACACTCACTGAGAAAATGTTTCGGATTTTCTTGATCAATCTTGACAGTTAACCCGATGAAAGGATTAATACTGTAATAGCGTAATACTTCTGAGCCGAAATTGTGCATTATTTTTATTTTTCCCATCTCCAATCTTGTGTTTTGGGTGGGAACTTTCGTAAAACAAAACGATTGGTCTGACCTTAGTAGTGAAAGAAATTAACGTTGCAATCATAACAATTGCTATGCCGTTCTTACGTGGAAGCAATACTCTACTGATACAATATTTACTACGTGTACGTCAAAAGTGTCTGTAACCACTATTCAATGCACAATGGGGGACTCCGATATATCACACAGGCATATGACGGCATAATGAATGACCTCACGTGTAGGCTGTCATCACAATCATAATGGGGTTTTGTAGCTCCACCTTGAAGCTCGAAAAGTCTGCCAAGTTTATGAATTGTATTTTCAGTGTGTGTTATTTAAGAAACATTCCTTAGAATAATTTGGACCTAATTTGCCATAGGCAGCAGCAGTGACCAGTCAAATTAGGTATATTTATCCTGAAATTAGGATTCTGGTAATTCAGGGTTCATTGCATATAAATCGATCTCAATACACTTAAAAGATAAAATTGGGCGCAGCATAGGTAGACATGGGCGTGGTATGGCTATAAATAGGCGAAGCATAGCTAGAAATAGGTACCGCATGGCTAGAAATGGGTGCGGCATAGCTACAAATGGGCACAGCATAGCTAGAAATGGGCACAGTATAACTAGAAATTGGCATAGTATAGCTAGAAATGGGTGAGGCATAGCTAGAAATGGGCGGACCAAAGCTAGAAATGGGTACAGAATAGCTAGAAATCTGTCGAGCATAGCTAGAAATTGCCACGGCATAGCTAGAAATGGGCATGCTATAGCTAGAAATGGGCGCAGCATAACTAGAAATGGCTTCAGCATAGCTAGCAATAGGCACACCCCAGATAACGTTACTACGTTGGGCCAACATTGGCGATTGGTTAGCATGGTCGTCGTTGGTTATTGGGCATTGGGCCAACGTTGACAATTGGTTAGCATCGTCACCGTTGGCAACACAGTGTTGGGAAAACGTTGGTATAACAGTGACAAAATATAGTAGGCTTGTTTAAATAGTATCTCTCCTCTAAATGCTTTTTATCCTCTATTACAATTTCAATATGTCTTGTGACAACTACCATACGAATTTGATAATCTCCTATGAATAAAGTCAATTTGTCATAAATAGTATCACTATGAAAACCAACTCTTTGATTCGAGATGGTACCTGGCAAATAGGTGTGACACGTTTCTTTAAATTTGTCGCTTTACCAATGTGCTAAATATATTGCACATATTAAAGAAATTCACTACTTTTTGGATGTTTTGTCCCGACATGTTGGGCCAACGTTAGACCAATGAACAGAATGACGCTGGGCCAACATTGGGCCAACATTACAACATACATTGCGGCAACGTTATGCCAACGTAGTATTGTTGCTTGGAATTGTTAGAAATGGGATAGGCATAGCTAGACATGGGCACAGCATAGCTAGAAATGGGCGTGCCCTAACTAGAACTGGGCGCGGTATAGCTAGCAAAGGGTGCAGCATGGCTAGAAATGGTCGTGTCATAGCTAGAAATTGGCGCATCATAGCTAGAAATGGGCGCTGCATAGCTAGAAATTGACGGTGCAAAACGAGAAATGGGTTGTGTATAGCTAGAAATGGGCGTTGCATAGGTGAAAATGGGCGTGACATATCGAGTACTGGAACACTCTATGGTTTGCCCTAATCCCGTGTATACACGTGCAGTGTGTACATCCGGCATATGACCAATGCGGGTACCTCGATGAACTAGGAATCAATATAAAATTTGTTGAGGTGGATTTTCGAGACGGGAATCGAACACAGATCGGATCTTTTCAGTGAATACTCTGACTAATACATGCCATATCACAGATATTCCGTATTTGGTCTTTCGAGTCAAAACGTGTATCGCAATCCTGTACATGGCGTACAATATGAGGTATAGTTACGTTCGTTTTAGTATCAAGCGTTAAATCCCGGTAATGCAGATTCTATGATGACCACTCACATCGGGCAACAGCAAGGATCCGGTAAGGACCGGTACTGCTGCTTTCTAGTGAGATTCATAGTTTATAAGATTATGATTCACTTTTTATATCTGGTGTAATAAAGATCGTAAATTGCATTCGTGTAGTATGAAGCTTATTAACCTTTCATGTCTAAACCGGCCAAAACAGACCTCTGTAGCTGACTTGAGTAATGACTATTTTGGGGGATTTTATCACTGGAATGACTGGCTTGATAACCAACGCTGTCATCCCAGTCATAACTTCTAAAACATACTTTTCTCCTGGCCTGCAAATGGGCATTCAGTAATCAAATATTGTAATTTGCTTGACCAAATCTAGTCAATAAAACATATATACACTTGACGTCGACCTACTTGTGTTACAGTCAAGGACCTTGAGTTACTCACGACAGAGTCAGCGTCACGTGCACTATGCAAAATTGCCGTTAAATATACGGTAATTTACCGCACTATTTTACGGCATGCGCCGTTAATTCTATAGATAGAAGTAGAAATAATGTGTACCGTAAAACCGCATGTCATTGTGGGTAATCGCAATGCATTGTGGTGTTTATAGGCACCTTTTTCAAATCGCCATTTTGTATTAAAATCCGTTTACTAAACGTAAGATATGTGTGTTAGAATCTGTATTCATCAATGTTTCTGTGCATTACTGCAAATGGTGTTACCGCCGGCGTTATGCTGACACATTGTATCACTACCAGGTAAGTGTTTTATGAATATTAATGTACCGCGTGGCCCTAAATCCAAGCTAATTTCGTGATATTAACGTGGCCAATCGTTGTGTATAGAGCTGTGATCACCACAGGCGCGCGGACAAGGTTTGTTTATGCGGACAAGGTTTGTGTATGCGCATTGCCATTTGCCTATTTGTCAGATGGATGAGCTATGAAAGATATTTCTGAAAAATATTGTTAAAGAAAATTTCAATTTTTTCATTCAAAATGTTCATTTGCAGACCAAGAGAAGACTGTTTTTGGAAATTTCGATAAGGGTTCAAAATCACTGCCACTGAGCCGTATAGGGTTAGTATTGAGGGCATATATTGTGCCCGTTGCTGCAATCTCGTCGCGGCTGAGCACTAGCTCTCCAGTAGTACGCTGCATTTGCATGTATGCTCTGTCCGTTTATGCAGTCATTGAGGGGGTTGAGTAATATACTGAGCCAAAAAAGTTTAGCAACAGTGAAGTTTGGTTTGTTGTATTAAAACTATGCGTCCATTTATAACCGAATACTTACTGCATGTGAAAATGCATTTTTCATGCACTGGCCCACATTGGCGGGTAGCGAAGGCAAAAATTCACCATAGGCAAAAGCAGATAATGAACGTTAATAGAAAACGCTTAAAAGTTTACCCTACCGAACATTAGCCGCCGCCCAGGGCTACCCGAAACTCAGCGCCATGAAGCAATGGGAAGACTCGCTGCTGGGGATGAGCGTTCGCGCTGTTGCTCGACATTTTTAATGTTCACGCCTCAACCATTTCCCGTCTCCGCCCACGTGAGCAGGAAACTGGACATGTTAATGACCGACCACGATCTGGCAGACTGAGAGCAACAACACCACGAGAAGACCGCTACTTAGTGACGTCATCACGACGTCACAGGTTTGAGACTACGCCGCGGCTGTCCCGTAATTTGCACACCGCTACCGGCACTATAGTGCATGCACAAACTGCGCGAAACAGACTCATGATGCTGGACTGCATGCCCGTCGTTCACTTATTGCTGTTCTGCTTACGGAGCGGCACATCGAGAATCGGTTTGCATGGGCAAGAACTCATCAGAAGATGATGGCTAGCTTTTAAATTGATTTACTGGGAATTCATGAGAAAATAGGTTAAACACAAACTATGTACAGGAATGTTGCTGAATAATTTGAAAATAATTTGACTGTATGTCACTGCTGCTGTAGACAAAAGCTTCTTTGCACATAATCTTCAAAATATTCAACATACTACATGTTGCATAGCTTAGATCAAATGAATTGCTCATAACAGATCTTTGCAATAGAACATGGTAATTTTTATGATTAACTAGAACCATTATATTTACACACATCTGCATGTGTTTATAAATGTATATCCGCAATTGTCTCATCACAACTGTAACCAGTATTTTCTCATAGATCTGCATGTGACAATGTTTTTAAATTTCATTAAATCTTACTAATATTCTATCAATATCTTTGTTACTTTGGTAGATCAAACAACTACCGAAAACACTGTTTTCCCACCAATCTACTTAGTGAATTTTGACTGTATGCCAAAATGTATTGGTTTTTGTTCTGCCCGAATTGTACATGATGGGCCTTGCTATTTCTTTCATGGCGAAGTCAGCCAAAACGACCTCTGCAGTGGTCTTGAGGCATGTCCATTTGTAGGCCAAGAGAATACTACTTTGGAAAATTGCACTTTGGTGCAGTCATTCCAGTGGTAAATTTTGAAAAGTAGTCTTCTTTTGGCCAGTAAATGGACATTAAATAAGCACATATTTTGATGTTCCTAACTAAATGTAGTCATTAAAGGGTTAAATGAGGTGAAATAGTTGTCAAAAAAACATGTTCAATCTGTTGACCAGGGACATTTGTCTTCAATGGTGGAGCATACAACTCTGAGCATCAGCACATATCACATAACTCCCATATATGCGTATCAATTTCATGATTACCTGTACACATACCCACATAATACAGGTTGTCCATCCATTGGCTGTATCTATGTTGGAGGATCTCTAACTTCTTGCTATTTAATATCAAATGCTACAGATTCGTCAAATCTCAATGTCATTCAAAATGAGATCTTACTAAATTATTGTGATCAATTTGATATGGTATGGCTTGGGGTTTGAGATTATGTATATAAGCAGTAATTATGTTATAGCTATGATTATGATATCGATGATATACAGTATCTGAAAACAGAATACTGCTTTTGAAAAAGGTTACCGTAATTTCAACTAAGAAATTGACCGTAACAATTACGGTAACATACTGGCAGCCCGGTTGCCAGCAGTATACCGTTAAATCTACGGCATACCATTTTTCCAAATACTGCAATTTTACGGTACATAAGAATACGGTATGCATTTAAATTTACCTCATCTGACGTAAAATTACGGTAGTTGGAAAATCGGTATGCTGTAAATTTAACGGTATGCTACTGGCAACTAGGCTGCAAGAAATTTACTGTAATTTTAACGGTCAATTTTTTACAGTGTGTGTAATTAGATGACTATCAATTTACAGAAAAGTGTAAGGTAAGCTGTTGAATATTTTAAAACTATTTTGACTGGGTGTTGTTGCCGCCTATGGGAACAATTTCAACAGCATGTTTATTAAATAGTAAAGGCATACAATTCGTGCAACAGCGTTTAAGTTCGTCATCAATTATGCGTTCCTGACGAACTTAATCAACGTCAATCATGACGTAGTTGATGATGACGCCATATGATGGATGGATCAACTGGAAAGCTTCATTCTCGGGGCAGATCTGAAGTCAAGACAAACTAAGCTAGCAATTCCATCTGTATCAGGGGCTGAGACTGTCACGGATATCCTGAACAATACAGTTATTGGTGGAATGATCCAGAGCCGGAACACTGACGAGGATTCTGCCAAGAGCCCTGCACAGACTGTACAGATGCAACAATTCCAACAATAATCCCGCAATTCTCCGTGAATTTTCAAGAAACTATACACTCTCGCGCAACAATGCATGCAAACAAACACTAAGTCAGGTGCACATGCACACACATAGTGCTGCACTATATGATTAGCGGTTATGTGGAACAATTCCATACGGTCTTATTGTTATATTTCATCTTGTCGATGTGGTTCTTACACGTTGAAGTGTTATATGTTAACTCACGGAGCGTCCAATCCACCATCAATTATGTGCACGCCTGTTACTTATTTTAGCTGTAATCACACATGGCCATCCATGTACATGGTACCAGTCTGCCATCCATATTGGAAAGGAGTTTGTGCTCTACCGTGTATTCCCGTGTGTGCGTATGAACGGTTGACCCGTCATTTGTGTTTCATGCATTTCAGCCCACAAGGTTCCCCGGCATGTCAGCATTTGTCTGCCTGTATCCCCTAGAGATGTCTGCAATGCGGCTCGCGTTTTGCGGTCGGGCTTTTCTCACAAGGAGGGGCATGCGTGTAGTAGTTGTTGAAGAATTAGCAACGTGCTTGAATAATTGGTAGTCCCTCATCGTTAGTGTTGGTGTCATCTCAGGGTTCAGCTATGCTAAGTAAACTCAATTATGTGAAACGTGGAGAATGTCATACTTCAACAAACCGTAATCTAAATGAAGAGCTGATAACTCGATCTCGGGTGCAACTCCCGATTCTGTACCTAACGTATTCAATGTATTATTCCTAAGAAAATTGCATTTACATGTCGAGAATATGAAAACAATAGCAATGCCCTTTGATTATTCAACTACTCTACAATTGTTTTATAGCATGTGCATATAGAAACACACGCACGCACGCACTTACACACACGCACACACACATTCGCAGCCAGGCCTGCGTGCTGACATCCCACTCATATACACGCGCACACACGTATACCAACATCCCATATAACGCACGCATGCATGTATGGAGGGACGGATGGACGAACTCACCACCACCACCATCACCACCCCACCACCACCACCAGTATCATCATGATCAGTGTCATAATCGCCGCCGTCGATTCCCCTAGACGCCGCCGTCGTCGTCGTTCCGCTGCCGCCGCCGCCGCCGCCGCCGCCGTGGTTGTCGTCGTCATCGTCATCGTCAGTAGTGTTGATCCATTAAACAACTAGCTTACTATTAGCATCAGGACTCGACTGTCACTCCGTGAAATACTGGATTCATCAGGCACATTATACTATATGTGTTTAATACTTTAGCACTTATTTAAATCGAAAACGGGACATAGTAGATTACAAATTTTAGCACAAGACGTGTGTGGTATAGGGATTCACGGTATTAGAAAAATGAATATCGGTATCGATATCAATGTTCATACTGCTATACCTTTAATACCGATATTATTTCGATGCGAAAAATGGAGTGAGGCTTGAGTAGTATGATTCCATATTCAATATATATCTGTGCTGCTTAAATAGTCGCAGCAAATTTCCACAATAACACCAAGAAATTACATGAATCCTGATATTAAACGATAAATTTTAACTGTCTTCAGTTAAATCATATCCCAAAATGGCTGAAACTCCCCCAAATCGTCCTTACAAATGATTTGAATTTGCTACGAAATTACAACTCGTTCCGTGTGGAGATCGCGAGATACCGGTAACCAGTGATCATCTCGTCCTGTATAAACTCGCCCAGTGAAACTACGAACGGCTAAAATTATTTTTATTTGACTGACAAATACCAGTGTTATGAGTCAAACACGTTGGATATGAATGTAAAGATACGATTTACTAATTTTCCTGGCTATCTGCATTGATGTATATGTTAGAATAATGAATGAACTTTCCACGATGGCCTGTGCTTTATAGGATGAATTTGCAATGGGACGAAACCGCCAGGAAGCGTGGAAATCTCCGCGCAGGGGTATAACTTAGCCATTATATCGCATACTAAATAGACTACTATATGCTGCGAGTACATAGGCCTACGCTCGCTCTCATTAGATTAACTTGTATCGATCGATATCTAATGGTACCGCCACATAAGAAGTGAATAAAGCTCGCGGGAATTGAGAAGATTTTCTCATATTGTCCGGTTCCTCTTTACGTGCGCTGTTGGGCAATCACCAAAGGCGCGCAATTCCGGGAAATCGCTGACTAACCAGGCTATAGTAATTGATTTAAAATATCACTCAAAATATTCATTTCATATTATGATTTTTCTAGCAAACAACGGGCCGAAACTATAAAACATTAAAATAGGTTTTAGATATTGTTAACCATCCGATGTCCTATGATGGTAATTTAAATATGTTTTATTCAATTTTTTTGCGAGAAGCGCATTCTTATAAATATGCAACTTTCGTAGCCGTAATGGTTAATTTATCAATTACTCTAACACTAGCCTCAAAACAACAATTTGACAGCTAAATAAGAAAAGCGTTAAATACAGGTAAAATGTCATTTTCCGTTACGAAGAGCAGTAACTTATATCGCTAGACAGCTATATACTATTGAAATATTACTAAGGGGAAGCAGATTATCTGCCTAGAAAAATGTTATACCGGTTTTATCTTATATCTCGATATTTCGGTATCAGAAAAATCATATCGGTATGTATAACGGCATAGCTATGATACCGGTATTCGATATAATATCGGTGTATCGTGAAGCCCTAGGGAGCTAACAATGAAGTCATAATTTAGAAAATGAATGTGCATAACCCGAGGACAATATTGCTAACAGAATCTCCAATGATCCAATTTTCATAAGTGTATGCATATGCGTATGTTGGCACCATGTACATCACATTCCAACGTTTTCTGTGCAGATGTGTCTGGTGGTCTTCGCATAACCTGGCCAAACATAAAGCATCTTGTGTGAGGCCCCGGTCACTGACAGTGCCACTGTATTGGGCATAGTGTATAACGCGTTGTTGCAGCTCATATCGTCTGGACAAAGATACAATCGGTTATAGTACGAAGGTGTTTCTGGTGACAACTGTCACTGAGATATCTAGAAATCATTTCTGGTGTGTCCACGTATTACAGGTGTAGAGCATCACACACTTATCACGTACATGTACATCAACATATCACGTACAGTGATAATTTTTATTGATGTTAATCACTAAATTAACTCGGGTAAATGAGTTCGTCGTTGTCACCTGTTAGTGAGTGAGTGCTTTACCTCTGCTCAGTTTGAGAATAAGCTCCCACGTGATTAGTAAGGTTCGAACATCGTGGTCACTATGCCCGCCATGCTCTAGTAGTGGATTGTAAATCAATGCACTTATTGATGCCACTAATGTGAGTAGCGAGGAATCAAATGGTGCATGCTCAAAATAAGAGAACACGAACATAGCTAGGTTTAGCTGTATGGATTGCTCATCTCACTAAACGTCCAATTATCTGTATTGTAAATTGTTTTACGTCTATAAGACTACTTAAACCTAGAGTACATATTGGCTCGCGCCAAGCTGCGCCTATTTAACGAGTATTCAATACCTAATGTAAAATAATCAATTCCTGTGTAAATATGTGGATTCCGATTCAAAGCTGATAGTGGCGCGGTCACGTTATCGAGAAGGGAAATCACATCATCTACGCCGCTAGCGCTGTGTATCGTATCCCTGTGAACTGATATGAATACAATTGCTGCAAGTTCCTGCCGGGACTGGTCTGTACCATGCAGTACATATTCCGTGTTCACGCATAGTAATAGATTAGTCTTATGCGTCAGCGTTCAATGGAAATTTCCCGTTTATCCATCCATCATCTGGCGGCATAATCAACTACGTGACGTGTAGGATGATGTCATAATCAATGACGTCGTGAATGACGTAGATAAGTACGTCAAGAACGCATAATAGGCGACAGACTAAGCGTTGTTGTACGAAGTGTATGACTGTATTATTTAATAAAGATGCTGTTGAATATATTGAATCTAATTTGACTGGGCGTGTCGCTGTTGCTGCCATAGGCAGCAACATCACCCAGTCAAATTAGTTTCAAAATATTCAACAGTATACCTGTATAGTTTTTTGGTAATTGATAGTCAGGGAGTTCATGGATCGAGCGATCACAACACAAGCAAGGTGTGGGTGGAACTTAGGTAGAGATGGGCGGGGAATAACTAAAACTTGAAAGGTGCGGTATTATCGTGTCAAAGTTGATATTGCAAGCTTGAAACTTAGTTCTGAAACAGCACCCAGCCCACTAACGATATCATATGTGTCTAGCATCATGATAGCACTAAAACAAAACATACAGTCGATGCTGGATGCTGGTAACCATTTCAACTTTATTAAGTAGGACAAAGCAGATAATTTACCATGTCAGAAATATTATTTTCAATGTTCTGCAGCAAATTCGACTGTAGGCTTACTAGCTTGTGTATTGTCAAATAAGTTTTAAATTGTTCGACTTCTGCGTGGTTGATTTGAGTTTGAGATGTTGCGAATTTGAAGTTAAAAGGCGTAAGCGCAAACGTTTCCTTTCAATTACGATATTGATCATAATGTTGTGGGTTGTTTGTTTAGCCATGCAGTTTAGTGGTTTCTTCTGAGTGCATTGGCCAGGATATTAAAGTCCTAATGATTATATTCTCAAAAGAAAATACTTCAGCCCACAACATCGACACCATCCCAAGCTTTCCACTTGAAATCCTAGCCATGTATGCGATGAAAACGACATCGATGATATGATACTGGCGTGACTCCGCCAACGCTTAGGGTGCGCAATGCCTAATCGTAAATGCATTACCCATCGGAAAATATAGTTCCATGGTGAAGATCGAAAGGTTCGTCATGTGGTCTATGAATTGTATGCCTTTTCTATTTAATAAACGTTCTTTTAAATATGTGGTTACTACACCGGCGGACAAATAATTCAATCCGTGTATGGAGAGATATGCTTCGGCAGCCATCACGTTTTATGCATCGGGTTTGCCATTTAACTGCTGATTGTTCAAACCTACCAAGCGAGGTCTCGAGAGAGATATATACTTTCATTGCCATCATCAAATGTATTGAAAATTCAATTATCTAGCAACCAATCTACTAACTCAATCACACCAATCTACGTCTGAAAAGAATGTATTTATTTTACAGTGTTTTAATTGCATGACTTCAGTTCCGCCATGAATGTTCATATATCCACGTCTATTGAATGTTCGTTTTATTCTGACATCACTGCATATTGAATGCTGTTAATTTGTTTTCTTAACTTTGCCTCATTTGATATGGACCAAAGGAAGGTCTGGATAGCACGCAGAGATTGTAAGCCATGAGTATACAACATCCAACATGTACCATTGTCGTACCATCTTGCTTGAATAAGTGGCATCTAAAATTGTGTGGCTGAGTGCTGTGAACACACTTCATACTAAGCAGACTACACGAGAATAACATACACCATTCAACATATTATCAGAGGGGATGATTACACCCCGCCATACATCGTGCCGTGTCAAATTCGCCTCAGCACATTTAACATAATGTTTCTTAGCGTATATATTACTTACAGGCACAGCTTACACATACGTGATGGACCCTTTGTGACGGACTTGCGAGGTAATGATTGTGACATCAGCTAACAAGTGCGCATTTGATTATGACATCAGATACTTGAGTGACAGATTGGATCCTACAATTTGATTATCAGGTAGAATTGAAGCTTGCTAATCCCATAAGGGAGTACATAATGAATGAATCCTGTTTTAGCTATGCCCCGTCCATCTTTAGCTCAGCTCCACCCGCCCGAGTTTGGACAATGCTGGTATACTAATAGCTGTGCCGCTATTGCCTATATTGAGATGAACAATACAGAAACATTGACATGATCTATACATTTTATTTGATTGTTGTGATCACTAAATGTCAATATGTGACGTATGAGGATCTTACCTCCTGGAATCACAGCATCCGCACTGATGTAATACTGACAGAAGTAACATTCACATCACACAGATCAGAAGTGGCACATTGCTCATGATGCAGAGAATTGTATGTTGGATATTATGAAATGAATTTCAGTTGAAGCTGTTACTGACTTTGGCAGCGACATGTTCCACTCCACACATATTAGGTTCAACGTATTCAACAACTTCCCTGTAGACCAATATTTGTGAAATTGAACCATTTACATGTCAAATTATAAAACGCCTATCCACATTAGCATGATCACGTAATGCCATTGGTAATTTCTCCCTGTCGATATGGTTATATATAAAAGTGGAATTGTATTCAAGTGTGGGTGACCATTCTCGTATTTCCACATCAGCATACATTAGCTGATTCATTATTATCAAATCCTACCACATATGAATTGTTCATTGGTCACATCAGGCTAAGCGGAACTGTTACTCTTGGCTACTGGATTTATTGGCGATATGGGAACACAATTAGAGTACTAATGCCACTTCCAAACCTAGGTGCCTTCATTAATCTGTTCAACAAAATGTGAATGACACATGTGGCCGCAGTTCACATCTAGCCACTGCTGGGCACTCAAGTATCACATCATTACAGTAAACCCCTGCATTTAGCATGCCATCTTATCGCGAGAAATACAAGTCATTGTTCTCTTGGTTCAGAAAATACACTGCCTACCTGATCGGAATACACAAATCACAACGGACACCTTCTTGGAAATCTAATATATTCCAAATTCATTGTATGCGGCTTTTATCAATAGATTTTCACACATAATGTGTTGGTGTTATTTCCATGATTTTATCAAATAGTAAAGCAACACGATGCAAATATACAAAAGGTGCTAAAGGAATGTTCCGGTACATAGCTAACAAAAACATGACCACAAGGACGCGAGAAGCGTTTACGCGAATGCCATCAATCTAAGATATGGAATAATAAAATTAGTTTCAAAATAGTCATTATAATGTTTACTAGTTTGTGAATTCATCAACGACATACACTCGAGCTTTCCAGTTTATCCATCCATCATATGACGTCATATGATGTCATCATGAACTACGCGACATGTAGGATGACGTCATAAACACCATGTGAGGAAAGACTCGATTGTATCCGTCCTAAGCGCTTAATAGTCCATCAGGTTGTATGAATTGCATAAATTTACTCTTTCATAAACACGCTGTTCAATATTTTGAAACTAATTTGACTGGGCGACATAGGCAGCAACATCACCAAGTCAAATTAGTTTCAAAATATTCAACAGCTTACCTGTATATTTCTCTGGAAATTTATGGTCACATAGTTCAGTGATCGATAGACCGAAACACGAGCGAGGTGTGGGTGGAGCTTAGCTAGAGATGGGCTGAACTAAACATAGAAAGGTCTATTCAGAATGGTTCCTGACAAACAGTTGTGAGACCCACAACATCTTGATTGTGACCTCAGCTACTTAAGTGGTAGATCGGACCCCTCAGTAGGAGGAAACCTTCGAACGCTTTAGAAAAAATATCACGCGAATTTCACCACTTATAAGTAGGACCGAAATTCATAGTTCGTAGTTCGAAATCCGATGGGAGCAGGCATTATATGGTAAATGTTAGATGCTGTAGATTAAGCCGTAGTCGGCAGGTTTATGCGCGTGTGTGTATACATAAATAGAATGCAGGCCTACATATAAACTAAATAACGTACTACGTTCTAGCAATAAGATGCACTCCGAATTACGGTCTGGACTGTAATTCAAACCGAATACAATTCTAGAATGATGGCGAGCATATGTGTATATAGATTGTGCAGATCTATAGACTGAATAACGAATTACGTTCTAGCTGTAAGATACAATCCAAATTACGGTCTGGACTGTGATTCAAACCGCAAAGCGGTCTAGAAGGAAATTTAATCTTCATCCGAATTGAAATCCGAACTGTGATTCAAACTGATTTATGTTCTAACATGTGCTCTTATCCGAATTGAAATCTGGACTAGAATTCAAACTGTATTATGTTCTAATACGTAATTCATCCGAATTGCGGCCTGGATAGTGATTCAAAGCGAATTATGTTCTAACATGTGATGTCAACCGAATTACGGTCTGGACAGTGATTCAAACTGAATAACGTCTAGAAGGAAATTCAATCTTCATCCGAATGATGGCCTTGACCGTGATTCAAACTGAATTGTGTTCTAGCATGTGACATCATCCGAATTCTGGTCTGGACCGTTATTCAAACTGAATTCTGTCCTCACATGCCATGTCATCTGAATTACGGTCTGGACTGTGATTCAATCTGAATTGCATTGTAGCATGTGATGTCATCCGAATTACGGTCTGGACCGTGATTCAAACTGAATTATGTTCTAACATTTTATGCCATCCGAATTATGGTCTGGACTGTGATTCAAACTGAATTAAATTCTAACATGTGATGCCATCCGAATTACGGTCTGGACTGTGATTCAATCTGAATTATGTTCTAGCATGTGACGTCATCCGAATTACGGTCTGGACCGTGATTCAATCTGAATTACATTCTAGCATGTGGTGGCATCTGCATTACGGTATGGAGCATGATTCAAAGTGAATTATGTTCTAACATGTGGTGTTATCTAAATTACTGTTTGCACTGTGATTCAAACTCAATTATCCTCTAGCATGTGACGTCATCCGAATTACGTTCTGGACGATGATTAAACTGAATAATGGTCTGGAAGGAATTCCAATCTTCATCCGAATGCTTCTCTGGACCGAGATTCAAACTGAATTATGTTTCTAGCATGTGACATCATCCGAATCACGGCCTGGACCGTGATTCAATCTAAATTGCATTCTAGCATGTGATGTCATCCGAATTATGGTCTGGGCTGTGATTCAAACTGGAATTATATTCTTGCATATGGTGTCACCCGAAATTACGATCTGGACCGTGATTCCAACTGAATTATGTTCTAGCAGGGGACGTCAAACAAATTACGGTATGGGGCTTGATTCAAACTGAATTATGTTCTAACATGTGATGTTATCCAAATTACTGTTTTCACTGTGATTCAAACTCAATTATCCTCTAGCATGTGACGTCATCCGAATTACGGTCTGGACCGTGATTCAATCTGAATTACATTCTAGCATGTGATGGCATCTGCATTACGGTATGGAGCATGATTCAAAGTGAATTATGTTCTAACATGTGGTGTTATCTAAATTACTGTTTGCACTGTGATTCAAACTCAATTATCCTCTAGCACGTGACGTCATCCGAATTACGTTCTGGACAATGATTAAACTGAATAACGGTCTGGAAGGAATTCCAATCTTCATCCGAATGATTCTCTGGACCGAGATTCAAACTGAATTATGTTTCTAGCATGTGACATCATCCGAATCACGGCCTGGACCGTGATTAAATCTAAATTGCATTCTAGCATGTGATGTCATCCGAATTATGGTCTGGGCTGTGATTCAAAACTGAATTATGTTCTTGCATGTGATATCATCCGAATTATGGTCTGGACTGTGATTCAAAACGGAATTATATTCTTGCATATGGTGTCATCCGAAATTACGATCTGGACCGTGATTCCAACTGAATTATGTTCTAGCATGGGACGTCAAACAAATTACGGTATGGGCTTGACTCAAACTGAATTATGTTCTAACATGTGATGTTATCCAAATTACTGTATTCACCGTGATTCAAACTCAATTATCCTCTAGCATGTGACGTCATCCGAATTACGGTCTGGACAATTATTCAAACTGTATTATATTCTAACATGTGACGTCATCCGAATTACGGTCTGGACGATGATTAAACTGAATAACGGTCTAGAAGGAAATCCGATCGTCATCCGAATGATTCCCTGGACCGTGATTCAAACTGAATTATGTTTCTAGCATGTGACGTCATCCGAATTACGGCGTGGACAGAGATTCGAAATGTATTATATTCTAACATGTGATGTGATCCGAATTATGGTCTGGACTGTGATACAAACAGAATTATGTTCTAACCAGTGATGTCATCCGAATTACGGTCTGGAAAGTGATTCAAATTGAATTATGTCCTAACAGGTGATGTCATCTGAATTACGGTCTTGACTGTGATTCAAACTGAATTGCATTCTAGCATGTGATGTCATCCGAATTACTGTCTGGACCGTGAGTCAAACTGAATTATGTTCTAACATGTGATGTCATCCGAATTACGGTCTGGACTGTGATTCAAACTGAAGTATATTCTAACATGTGACACCATCCGAATTACTGTCTGGACCGTGATTCAAACTAAATTAGGTTCTAACATGTGATGTCATCCTATTTACAGTCTGGACAGTGATTCAAACCGATTAATGGTCTAGAAGGAAATTCAATCTTCATCCGAATGATGGCCTGGACAGTGATTTAAACCGAATTATGGCCTAACATATGATGTCATCTGAATTATGTTCTGGACAATGATTCAACCTGAATTACATTCTAGCATGTGATGTCATCCGAATTACAGTCTGGACCGTGAGTCAAACTGAATTATGTTCTAACATTTGATGTCATAAGCATTACGGTCGGGAGTGTGATTCAGACTGAATTATGTTCTAGCAACATGACCTCATCCCAATTACGGTCTGGACCACGATTCAATCAGAATTACATTTTAGTTTGTGATGTCATCCGAATAATGGTCTGGACCATGATTCAAACTGAATCGTGTTCTAGAAATAAGATACACTCCGTGTCTGTACTGTGATTCAACGTTCTAGCATGGGATTTCATCCGAATTATGGTCTGGAATGTGATTCTACCTAAATTTAGTTCTAGTAATACGATCCAATCCGAATTAAGGTCTGGACACGGATTCAGAATTACGTTCTAGAAAGGTATTCAATCGAATAACTCAGAATAATGACCATAGTACACGGAATAATTGTCATATTTCAAGGAACAACTCGGAATAATGCCCACATTACATGGAATAATTGTCATATTTCAAGGAACAACTCGGAATAATGCCCACATTACATGGAATAATTGTCATATTTCATGGAATAACTCGGAATAATAACAATATTACGTGGAATAATTGTCTTATTTCATGGAATAACTCAGAATAATAGCCATAGCATACAGAGTAATAGTCCCATTACATGGAATAACTGAGTAATGGCCATATTATATGGAATAATTTGTCATATTTCATGGAATAACTCATTGTAATGACCATTTTAATGTACTAATTGTAATATTTCGTGGAATAACTGAATAATGGAACATTACACATAATAATTGTCATATTTCATGGAATAACTCTCAATAATTTCCATATTGCGTGGAATAATTGTCATATTTTATAGAATACCTCTGAATAATGGCCACATTACATGGAATAATTGTCAGATTTCGTGGAATAAAGCGGAATAATGGCCATATTATATGGAATAATTGTCAGATTTCATGGAATAAATCAGAATAATGGCCACATTACATGGAATAATTGTCATATTTCGTGGAATAAAGCGGAATAATGGCCATATTACATGGAATAATTGTCATATTTCATGGAATAAATCGGAATAATAGACATATTACATGGAATAATTGTCATATTTCATGGAATAAATCGGAATAATAGACATACTACATGGAATAATTGTCATATTTCACGGAATAAATCGGAATAATGGTCATATTATAGCAGAAATAAAGAAATCTATATCAAAATATACACACCTACACCAGAAACAATATAATCTATTATTTCCACAGACCTAATCAATCAACCGGATTATAAAGTATCAAACGACTATCCAGGAAGCTTTAAAATCTATATTGCGCCATTTTCGATGTCGAAATCAATCAAATAAAATAGCTCAATTTTAACAAGAGAAAGCCAGCTGGAAATTGACATACCAACTCACCCTACCCCATCACAACAAGAGTACATCCCCAACATGGGTGTTTCCCAATGATATTTTAAAACTAAAAGTGTAATGCAAATCAGTCATGCTTGCCCGACGCGTACACCTTTAACAATAGGCACGTCTTCGTGCAGTGTAAAATAATTCTGTCAAGTTTCAAACAATTCTCTCTCAAACCTTATAGGAGGAGTTGCAGCGACACGATTCTCAGTAAATGCTGGGTGTACGTACGTACCTAAAATGGACAAGATGGACCGATGAAAGTAATTTTAACACTAAGGACATCGCTGGGTAGCATACAATTATCCTGTCAAGTTTCACCTGGCCCATTCCAGCGCAATTCATAATGTACATCTTAATGGTGTGTGAAATAATAACCTATTTCAAGATAATAAAATAATAAAAGCAGTTTCTTAGTACAGCGAGAGAGAGAGAGGGACAAAAAGATGTCAACTCGGCATATATATGAGGTATGCATCCCAAAAATCGTGTGCAAGCTGGCACTATTCTAAACAGTAACAACTTTCAAGGTCGGTATGACATGTAACCTAAATTGAAGTACACTTTGAAAATAATTGTGCACCATGCCGTTGCTGTCGTTAACTAGCAACTGTCACACGAATACATAATGGTTCATTAAATTCATATCTTGACATTTGTCAAGTTGTAGTAATATTGACAGATAACACACTCGTTAGCTGATCCATAAATAATAATAATGTACAATATAGCTAAATTACGTATCATAAACAACACCAACAGGCATCAACACCAATGCCACCACGAACCAGTAATTAATCATAAGAAAGTAGATGCCTACATGAATCATACAATTCAACTGCGCGTGTGTCAACACAGACCGTGATTTTATCATAGAGTAATTATTGTTTTATCCAGGTATTGAGAATTGGATTGAAATGAACAAATACGTACATTTCCACTACGGCGAGGACAGCGCGTGTATGTATGTTTCCACGATGCAATTAATTGAATCCGACGTCGGTTTCGACTATGAAATCAACCAGCCATACGATCAAATCGGAGTCTGTCAAACGCGTGTCAGTGGGACCGGTTCTGTTCTTTTGCTCAGCCGCACGATCTGTCGGATTCAACAACCAATCAGCATTCTGATATATGCATCGCCGTCAAATTGTTAACCCATTAACCCTTACAATTTTTCAAGGAAATTTCAATTTTCTCATAGAAAATATCCATTTGAAAACCAAGAGAAGATTAGTTTTGTAAATTTATCATTGGAATGACTGGCTCGGTTATCGATCTAGTCATTGCAGTGAGACATTTAAAAACGAATCTTCTCTTGGTGTGCAAATGAACATTTCTCAGGACCATAACAGAAGCCATTTTTGGCTGGTACATGAGCGCTAAAGGGTTAAAGACGATGGTATATATATAGTAGCGGAGGGAGACACGAGGGAATGGGATTAGTGGACCCAATGACCTGTGCATACATACACTCACACACAGGAATTCGGATGGGGTGAATATTAAAGTAGCAGACATACAGTACAGTTCAGAAATAACCGAATATACCTTCAAATCTAACTGAAACGCACTGTTGAACATTTCGTCCAGATCCGATCAGAGGACCATTGTACGTTCCATTTATTGTTTCGATTGTTCGAGATGTTTTAGGATTAAGATGAAAGTTGCCATTTTCTAACATACCTGAACATAAGTTCCTTCTGTCACACTTTTATCCATTTGGATCAACAGTTCCCGATCAAAGAACAGCCATTTATTATAAACAGAGAATCGTGTAAATACAAACAGATAAACATAAACATCGTTTATCTATAATAAGTAACATTTTTCATTGAGGTATGGTATGCTCACCTGGTATGGACAGGGAAGCTTTTGTTCATAAGATGGTTATTGTATCACAAACACACATAATGTAGTGTGGAGTGCTACATTTTGATTGCAGATTCGATTTGAAAGATGTTTATGAGACTATCACCTATACGTTACATAGATATAAATAACTACTCTCAGCACAATGCAATACTATATAAACATTGTCTAGATACTCTAGTTAAATTGAACTTAGATCCAGTCAGATCAACACTCTAGTTGATAACATGAAGCAAAATAACTTCCTTTAATTACACATGAAGGTTTCTTTTCATTCTAACAAAGTTTGTATATCACTGAATCGACTTATTTAGCAACTACATAATTATGGAAGCAGTTAATGTAACGAACATAACCTCAATTACCCAAACGACGCCACTCAAACGCATCTTACCATCTGAGCTGTTAATTGTCTGTTTTCTAATTGGCTTTGCATTGAATTTAATGATAATCGTCTACTTTATACAATCTAAGCAGTACAGATCGCCGATATTTACAGTACTAACGAGTTTGGCGTTTATGGATATGTTTACTTGCTTATCTACATCTGGATTCGCTGCATTCCTGATTCCTGTGGTGAGATTTCCTGAGCTCGGGTTTATCTGCCCTTTGCTTACATTCATATGGAACACAGGTGTGATTACTAGTGAGTATAATCTCGTGTTCTTCGCATCGTTGAGGTTGTATCAAATGGCATAGCCATTGGCAGCCAGGAGTAGAATAACCTGTGGACTGATGATGAAGAATTGTGTTTGTATTATTGCGGTATTGTATTGTCTCTTTGTCTAACGTGTCATCAGACGTCAAGCATCAGAGGAACAACACGGATTCCTGAGTTATCACACTCGCCATCATCATCTTCTTTATCTGCTGGTTGCCACACACACTATATGGCATGTTGCAGCACACGGCATTACAGGAATTTATAAACACAGAAGATACTATATTTACCACTCTCTTTTACGTGGTTGCTCTTAATAGTGTCATCAACCCAATTGTATATTGTGTTGCTGTCAAATCGGTAGGTAGAGACTTTTTAAAATTGGTTCGCTATAGGAGAGACAGGAAGCGCTACTAGCGTCATAATCGTCAATGTATACAGCTACGCAAGTGATGATTGCCAATGTGTACAGCCGTGCAAGTGATGATTGATAATGCGTGCAGCTGTGCAAGTGATGATTGATAATGTGTACAGCCGTGCAAGTGATGATTGATAATGCGTACAGTTGTGCAAGTGATGATTGATACTGTGTACAGCTGTGCAAGTGATGATTGATAATGTGTACAGCTGTGCAAGTGATGATTGATAATGTGTACAGCTGTGCAAGTGATGGTTTTCAATGTGTACACCAGTGCAAGTTATGATTTATAATGTGTACAGCTGGGAAATATAGAACTAATGTTATTTATTTGAAACATTAATAATTTGTCATAAAACATGAATAATTTACAATTCACATGCGCAGTGGAATCTGTGTTACATGAAATCAGTGATTGAACTGTTATAACAAACGGTTTAATAATAACTCATTAGTGTCTGCACAATTGTGATATAACTTAATGGCGTTTCGAGTAAAATGCTATTAAGCATAATAGTATTAACAAGTTGCACAGTAGTTTACTATCAATCATCTCCTGGGAACAGTTTCACATATGTACAAAACATGCATAAATGTCGAGAATTCAAGATAGAGGAACTCATTGCCATTTCATATGAAATTGTTCACACATGTTTAGTAAGATCACAATTTTATAAGTTCTTGTTCATTCCACTTGACATCGTATTTAGCTTGTGTCAGACATTGCATATACAATGACAATGAGGATGAGACCTTGTTCAAATATGTTGATTTCTCTTGATTTAGGGTGCTGTGTCGGATAATAATTTTAAATTTGCAATCAATTGTTTTTACTACAGTGCAGATCTTCATACCTGATAATTTGACTTATACTCATTGTTAGCTAATGTTAATATAGAAGGAACAGCATGCACGGATTTCAAAGATAAATCAACCTCAATCATACAAGACCTTTCAGGTAGCCCCTTTATACAAAAATCAGATGGTGGTGTACACTTAATAGTGTATTTTCGTAAGATTAGAAGACACAAGACCTGCTGACATTAAACATCCATTGACCTGATAGCTTGATGTTAATTGGCCTGAGACTCGAGGGTAAAACTGATGTGGTGGTGCACGATCTTTCAATATTCTGTATAATGTCATGATTTTCCATGAAATGAAATTGAAAATATCAAAAAATCGTGAAAAGATAGACTTCACGATTGTTTAAAGGATAACTAATCTGAACTCTTGATAGCTATTCAGGTGATATAATATGCCAGTCATAAACTATGCAGGTAATGTTAAGCTTTTCATCATGCCGCTAAAGAGAGATAATCAGGCTTTAGTAGCTAAATGTTGCTACATTTCTACAGCCTATGATGGCTGTCATGGTTTACCTTTTAACCAATCAGAAAAATCCTAGTCTGCCTGCCTCGAGATATGGCTCAGTCATAGAGGCGCCAGCTATAGCGTGACATTGTGGTATAAAAGCAATCATACAGGTAAGCGGTTGAATATTTTGAAACTAATTTGACTAGAAGTTGTTGCCAAACTTCCAGCCAAATTAGTTCCAAAATATTCAACTAGATGAATATTATATAATAAAGAATGTAATGCATTGGCTCTTACATGACATCACACACTATCGCTTGAGGAGACAAAATGGCGACAACCGCCGTTCAACATTTACGGGATGTTACAAAGCAGATAATTGTGATACAGAAACGGGAATGTGACAGGATATGAATTACCTGGAATATATAAACCATAATCTATTGGTGCAGTATAACATTTGAGATGAGATTAGCATCGCTTTAAGATATTAAACTAAAATCCTACAAAGAGTTCCGGCAGCAACCCTGTACAAAGTACAATGGAATTCGAGCTTGAACACATTATCACATATCTCGTTGATGTCAGAGGTTAATGGTTACAAGATCAGTAGAAGACAGGCATACATCTTGGCAATAACGTTGCAGAAAGTTGTTGCTGAGTTAAGCAACCAGAGCTTACAACAAAGATGTATTAACTAGATTCACATATGAAAGGAAGTTGAGGATGTATGTGCAAAAGTGCGGGGTGGTGTGTGATTAGAGATAGAATCAAATGATTCTGGAGATGATCTGATGACTACAATAATTTAACTGATTCCCATTGGAGGGTCTGCTCAAATTCCTTTATCACAAACGTTGCTTTGTTCTTCAAAATCGCACAAACTGTTGATTCACAGATACCATAATGCTTTGGAAGCTGTTTCTGTTTGCATTTTGGAAGCCAATATTTAATTAATTTAATTACTGCGACTTTATTCTTCAGTGAAAGTTATGTCTGATGGTGCCTCCGACATGATTTGGACAATATAGCCCACATATCTTAAGCGCATTACAGAATGGCTGTGCAATACTAATGCAAGATAAACCAAAACCCTGCAGCCATCAATAAGATCGATTCAAAGGTGTGAATGTTATTGTTCATTAATGATTGATCTGTATTTATGCAAACGAACGTGATCATGGCAAAGTAATCCAGAACTACAACCACTATTCGCACACAGCGCAACCAACGATGTAGTGAACAACATTGAGATCGACAATACGGGCCTCCAACGCCGCAACAGATGATGCTGATGATGATGGCGGTATTGTTTCCATGTAATTACCCACGGTCAAAATCTACATCTATCGATCAGGCCATATTTTCGCGAAAAAACGTGTTTACCTGATCTGATTGTAACCGCCAAATACTAGTCAAATTAGTTTCAAAATGTTCACTATTCGTTATGGCATACCGAATGTGTTATTTCTGGTCTGTAAGCGTCAGTGATAAAATCCTGTATGCCATTGCTTCCCGTAGGTCATGAATGTGGTGGCGTGCCAAAGGAGTGAATTTAGACATATGGAGGCTTAAATCTATTTTGGAGTGAATGAGAGCTTTCGGTCAGTGACGCGAGCTATGACCCACCAATACCCAATTGCCATATGACAGCTACAAATGCCATAACAACCCAGCCGTCTTAGGACGTCTGACTCCAGTACCTACGATACACTGACATATCACGTTATTTTCGTCATGATATACCGTGTTATAGTCAAGGGCAATATCGTGCATTTCTAAATTCACCTCAATATGTAACAGTAATATTTCACTTAGGCCTTAACTCTTGCAATTCACCTGTCCTGAGTACCCACCCGTCATATGACGTCATAATGAACTGCGCGATGTGTAGAATGACATCATAATGAATGATGGCATGAATGATGTCGATAAGTACGTCACGAACGCAAATTTGAAGACGGTCTATGCGTTGTTGTACAAATTGTTTGCTTTTACTATTTAATAAATATTCTGTTGACTATTTTGAAACTAATTTGAGTGCGGCAACAGTACCCAGTCAAATTAGTTACAAAATATTCAACAGCATCCATGTATGGTCTTCAGGAAATTGATAGCTATGGCATTTGGTGATCGCTCAACCCCATCACGGCGAGGTGTGGGTGGAGCTTAGCTAGTGATGGGCGGGGCATAGCTAAATTAGAAAGGTTCATTCAGGCTTATCGACAATGAAATCACTAATTGTTAGGACCCTGGGACCATTTGCACACCTGTTTAGTTCTAAGCGTGTAGTTTGTTTTGAGCTGAGTTCTTAATTATGTCGACAAACGGGTGTTACATTTTGGCTGCCTGATTTTCTCAGGTGATCCAATAACATTTCAAGTGTTACATAATATCATTTGAATGGCAACTGAGTATGTAGTCAAGGCGTTCGTTGAACGTGGTATCACACGTGGTCGTGTTATAATAATTAATTCACATCTGAATAAATTGTTAATTCAACAACAATTACATGCAGTGATTTTCATAATGTAACACTATGCCACCAACTATTTAATCATAAATTGTGTAATGTTATCAAATCTTAGTGGCTGCTGCTTATATTGAGTTCCACAAATATATAATATATCAAATTGTTTCGGACTTTGTGGGCGTGTATTATATTATAAAATAATACATTAAGACCATTCGAAATGCTGGTGTTACTGGTTTTATCTTGAGTTATTAATTAACTAACTTGATTTCATGTTTCGTAAGTTAATATAGTTTGAAAATGTCATAAGCTAGATTGAGGTCTTCTTGACTTCCGTCAGATTACATTGCACCATACATGGCGAGGGTGATATTAAACCCAGCCGACGTGGTTGGCACTATCGTATTACACCTTAGCTGTACTTCATATTATAGTCATAGATTCACCCCGTCATTAAGCTTTAACAAATATGTCACAGAATAAGATGTAGTGGGCATATGACTGTGATGCACAATAGCACACTCGTCAAGTGAATTTGTTTCACATATATACACTAAAGATATATCTTTTATAGAATTTTTGTTATGCGAGTGTTGACTCAATCACGGCCAAGTCACACCAGTGCCAACAGTAAAATAGTATACACAGTGAATTCAAAATAATCTGGGCTTGCATGTGGTATTATTTGAACATATCATATAAGAAGTATGTAGGAAATGGGACCTAATAGTCCGAGAAGATTTAGGTATTTGAGGTAACGATAGATTAATAGTTAAGATTTCAGATGCATTTACGAAGTCGTTCTCATAATATTATTAATGCACGTATTGTACACAGAATGGTTATTTACAGTGGTGTGTCTAGAATCTATTTTCTCTGGTTTTAATTAATGCATCATAGACATAAGTAAGGCATCCCGCGTGCTGTTATTCGCCTGTCGTTTGGCAAAGAGGCGCCTCTTTATGCATCTTGATGAGTGAGAGTGGATACTATGCAGCACAATAAATAGATCTATATTCACCAAATTGTACACGGATGACGTACAATAAATCCACTTCGAAAAGTACAAGGTACTAGTAATTTTCAATTTCTGCTGTTGACAATGCAACTATTCTTGTCGTGATGGGTATGTGGTTGTTAGATCGAAATAGACAAGACCAAGCCAAGCTTAGTTATGCGTGCATGATAGGTCACAGTATTTCCATCATGGGCGGTTATAAGACCGTTTATCGAACCATATTAACAAACATATGGGCGGGAAAGTATTTCCTCATATACAAATATTGTTCATCATGCATGTACACATGCATAGACATGGATACCCACTCAGACATGCGCACGCGCACGTACACACACACGCATATATAGACAATAACAACAACCACAACAAAAATTACATTCAGGCAGCACATCCACGGACCACAACACGACGCACACATAGGTGCACCTTAGTCCGTGTTGTAAATTGTTCATTTTGTCAGCACCATAAAGCGATTTCTAATTGCTCTGCCTCGCCCACCTCAAGCTAAAGATCCGCCACTATATACGTATATTGAAATCAAGGTATATAGTGTTAGCCATAACCTGTCAAAATCTTAATAGGTAATGGAATATAAGATCATATCCCGCTATTGCGAGAGACGGCAAGGTATGTCTGAAAACTGTCATCCTGCCAAAAGATAAATGACATGATAGGGCGATAAGTGTTAACACCGTAATATAAAACCAACACCATTTCTGTTTGAATCTATCAGTTCTTGTCGCGTGCATGGCAAATGAACAATATCGGGCAACATGACGAATTTGAGATTAATACTAACATCAATTCATTTTATTTATTAGTGAATATTCAAATTCATGTGTTTATTCCGGGTTCAATTAAGGTTCCAGATACTGAAGCATAATAATTTGGAGAAGGGAGAATTTAATCAACATCACTGATAAAAAATGTTGGATATTGAATCATTATGCATTCATAGGTCACTGATTTTAACTTATGAAATAAAATATTAAAAGTTATACATATCAGACTGTATAACCATTAATATATTATTTAATAAGTACAAATTAGTATGTCATTAATTACAAATAATATGTTAACCGCTATCGATGATCTTGATTATGTAGCTTTAATACGCGCTATTACGTCATGACAAACAAATTGGCCAAGCCCTCTATAATGCCTTTGGTACAACAACTCCGTCTTGAAGAATCAAGAGGAAGACCTGGTTAGATGTCACATAAGGTCTGGTTGGTAAATATCTAAAGTGAAATCAAGAGGGAGACTGCATTTAAAAAAATTATATTATAGTATTTTATTTCATGTAACCAAACAAAATTTTCACAATTTTATTTCATGTAACCATTTAACATAGAGATATGGAATTATATCAATCTAGTGACTTTAGGTTCAGTTAGTACAAGGCCATTGTTAGCATACATAGAATTACATTTTTGTTATATCTTAGAGTCATATACATCGTTGGATATTTTGAAACTAATCTGAATGGAAATTATTGCTGCCTATGGCAGCAATGGTTTCTAGTCAAATTAGTTTCAAAATATTAAACATACAGGTATGGAAACTGGAAAATATATCAATCTAGTGACTTAGGTTCAGTTAGTTCAAGGCCATTGAGAGCATACATAGAACCATATTTCTAACTTTTTAGCCTACTTAACATGCAGGTATGGAAATTATATACTAATCTAGTGACTTTAGGTTCAGTTAGTATAAGGCCAATGATAGAATATATAGAATTATATTTTTACTATATCTTAGTCATACATAATGTTGAATATTTTGAAACTAATTTCACTGTAAACTATTTCTAGTCAAAATATTGCTTATTTAACACAATATGGTGAGTATGGAAGTATATCACTCTAGTGACTTTTGTTCAGTCAGTTCAAGGTGATTTATTTATTAGCGAATATTTACTTGTGATTTGCTTGTGTACAATTATATTGACATTGACGCACAAGGACTGGAGCAGGTTCTTGCCGACTTGCTGATTAGCCTACGCATGTGCAACACACTGCAAATGGGTGTTGATAAGGTTATGTCATTATACAGATTCAGAAGATAAAATCTTAATAAGAAAAACGCTTGTTCTCTTAACATCAGACACCAAAGACCATGCATTTCATTTGATGCATTTCAAATCGCATCTCCCGTCAGAAGATATCCTGGCGTCCACTGGAATGCTAGCAAGGCACCTCTAATACAATATGCGTAGGAAAGTCAACTTTAAGTCTGAAACTGAATCAAGCAGAATTCAAGGAGAATATCAGGACCTCTAACACGCACCGCTAACATTGCAACTCCACAAGGACACTGGCAGTCCATGACAAGGACGGTTAATACCATATGATGCACATCCCATGCAATCGTGACTTCTTGTTTCATAAAGAAACAATTTTCCTTATGATCTATCACTGCCATGAATACACACGCGTCAAACAGCAGGGATACAGTTAGAAGAGAATGAGAGCAGCATAGCTCAATTCCAGGACAATTGCTCAGAGTGCTATCGATTGAACATCTTCAGATTGACGATCGTTTGCCGTCAAAGGCGAGTGACAGTTTGGTAATCGATGGGAGTTTTCAAGAGAAACCCGTTTGAACCATTGATTTAGCGCATTCACACTTGCGATGCCACACACACGACACCACATAGCAATGGATAAATCCGCTTTAGCTAGGATCCGCCCATCTCTAGCTACTCCCCGCCCATGCTGTGTGTGTGTACTGATCGATACATGTACTTTGAATCATAAACTCTCAGAATCCCATATTCAAAGTAATTATACAGAAGTAAGCTGTTGAATATTGTGAAACTAATTTTACTGGGTGGTGTTGCTGCATATGTCGCGTTCAACATTATGCATTGTATGGTGATGCCATTTAATCCATATGCTTCACAAGGGTGTAATCGTGTATAGTCAGTTTACTGTACTGTGTCGCATTATATTATGTTTGATCAATGTGCCACGCTGACGTCATAATCAACTACGTTTCACGTCACAATCAATTATGTCATGGATTGCGGAATTATGTCAGTAATAACCGATTACTAGTCCGTCAAGTCGTATGCCTTTATAAACATTATATTGAATATGCTAGACCTGCTATTAGCTAGATATGAGCGGGGAATAGCTAAAGACGGAGCCCTCAATTAACAGAACTATGACCCATTGAAACATATGAATGAAAATATGCTAAACAAATACACATGCATTGACCTTTATAATAAGTATCGGGGACCATTGAGAAATTTCTCCTAATAATGATAAAAGTTTGTCATGCAACCTTTTTTATGTGTTTGTATCATATTTGATGAGTAGGCATATAGTAACATTCATATCCAGAGCATATCAGATCGAATGATATAGCTTATGTCTACATTACATAGTATGTGCTGTCTCTATAATTGCATTTTGCGCATTGGAAATAATATTTATCAACATCTCTATATTGTTAGTCAAGATGAGCTACTCCTAAGATCTAGGGCCATATTGACGTTATCCTTTTATCGTTATATGATTTTATTTTAACTACAATGCATGTACCGGATTCTGTTATATTATGAACTTGTTCCAAAAATGTGGGTAGCCGCCATAGTGCCAAAGCTTTACGAAAAACCCCGATAGTTATCAATTCTGGCATCTTAATTAGAATAAACTAGTTATGCATTGATTACGTTAAAAGGCAGTCAGCTAATGATGGCATGTCGCAAAAGAGTAGGATCGACGTAGTTAAATGAAATTAAGACTAAATTAGATACGTACGCATGCGCGCACACACCCGGCTTTAATTCAACTTCCAACTCATAAAGCCCGATGTTTGAGAAATGAAAAAATAAAAATTTTAGCCAACACTTTGCAGACATTATGCATCTAAATAAAGGAAATTTAGTGGCAATTCTGTTTTAGTTGCCATTTTGGATTTAAATCCAAACTGTGTGGCTACAAAGTTACTTTCAAAGAGGATTGCAGCACAGTGTTTAACTTGGCGTTTCCCTGCGGTATGGTCAAGGTTAAGGAGACCCAGTCATGCATTACCGAATGCCGCAGGAACCTTTCAAACATAGCACAAATGTCACCTTTCCTGAGTATCCATCTATTAATCTGGCGTCATAGGACGTCATAATCAGCTGAGTGGCGTATTTGATGACGTCTTAATCATTACGTCATAAATGATTCTATTTGACCCGTCTTTAACTCTTAATAGTATGACACGTTGCACAAATTGTATGTCTCTACTGTTTAATAAACACGCTTTTGAATATTTTAAAACTAATTTGATTGGGCGCTGTTGCTGCCATAGGCCATAGGTAGTAACAACATCCAGTCGCATTAGTTTAAAAAATGGCCAACAGCTTACCTGCATAGTTGTCATGAAATTGATAGTCAGGGGATTCAGAGATCGATCGATCCAACACGAGCGAGGTGTGAGTGGAGCATAGCTAGAGATGGGCAGGGCATAGCTAAAAATGGAAAGGTTCATTGGATTGAAAACATCCATATAGGATTTGTCACCGCACCACCACCCCCCACCCCCCAATAAAGATACAGAAATCGCTAGCCAACTGAATTCAATGGATAATACCTCGTTAATGTGGCATAATGAGGTTCCTCTGTTTCTATCATGTAGAATAAAGATGAATGCCTCGATGATTACTTTGCTAAGGTGGATAGCTTCTAATGCCTTGTATGGAGCAATTCTGCGTGGTCCTCGATAGCATGATTGCCATCATTACAGCAATCGTAGCTATGCTTGGGCGAACTAAACGTGTATAGATTTCAATGTCGGGATATTTGAATGTCATTTGGACCTTTGAAGAGGGTCTTGTGAATCCCCTTGACATATGTATAATCGATAAGTGGGAAGCTATGTCTCGTGGACAGGAAGATTTCTCCACATGGATGTCGTATTTGCAGATCTAATTAGTTTATGTGAACGGAGTTTTTAACTCAATATTAGCACTAAAAAGCCGAACATCATTTTAAGCATTGCCTGGTTATGATGTAATGCTCAATTACTTCATATGCAGGTTGAAATCGCAGTACAGAGTGGCGCATCAAGCTCCGGCATGGACATTTCAAAGCATGAAATTGCATGTCTTTACTGTTTAACAATATGATCAATATTTTGAAACTAATTTAACTGATTTTGCGAAGTTCGGATTCATAGCATATAAATTGATTCCAACACATGGAAAAAGTGGGAGTGGCATACCTAGAAATAGGAGTGACATAGCTAGAAATCTTCTATTAGATCATCATAATGCCCATGCTGAACATAGAGCTGCCGGATTTTGTCTTTAAGATTGACCAATACACATGACCACGGTTTCGAAGTGTGCGTGCGCAGCGGATGTTGAAACGACGCGCCAGTTCTGACAGGCAGAGTAAGTTCGCATTTTGACTATTGGTCCCTTATGGAAAATACACCATTTTTGAGAGGCTGAATCTTCGTCGATATTATCTATCAGGACTTGATCTCAGAGGAAAATATTACTTTCAACATCCCTATCCGTAGTAGGCATAGTTTTGATCCCGAGTTATTGAATAATTTACGGAATAAGACAGCATATGCGCGTTGTACTCACTCACTGTATTTATTCACTGTACCACTATTCCACATGGATCATATAGGTAAATATTGGTTTACAGATTGGGCATATCAACTGCAGTGCACCCAGCATGTGCAGATGCCATTGCAATATTGACAGACAATACAAATCACTTGCAGGAGCTTCTCACCATCGTGGAAAGACATACAAAAAAGAAAGATATACATTAATCCGCAGAAATCTGCTATCATATCATTGAGCAAACAAGTGAAAGAGTTGGGCACGATATCACTAGTGGAAGATATCATCAAAGAGTCAGTGAGTGAAACACACCTTAGAATTGAACGGCCAGTCTCGAATAAGGAGAATGTTGAAAAGCGTTTCAAATCAACTCGCAGAACACTGTACTCAATGATGGGCGCTCGCTTACATGGGCATGGCGGTCTCTCTCCTATTGTGGCAAGTCACATTTGGAAAATCTATTGTCTTCCCAGACTCCTTTATGGCCTAGAAGTACTCAAACTAACACCAATAGCTATTAACGACCTTGAACAGTTCCAGCGATCAGTTCTTCGACAGCTACAGTCACTTCCTTTAAGCATAGAATCAGTCTCAATTTTGAGTTTGCTTGGTGTAAGACCAGTCCAAGCTGAAGTTGATAGCAGGAAACTAATTCTTCGTGGCAATATTATTTCAGAAAAGAATACTATTGCACATCAAATAGCGGCCCAGCAAATCGCTATGAAAGACATCCACAGTTGGTTGTCTGAGTGTCGTAGTTTCCTTCACAAATATGAAGCATATATGAACTGATTTATAACACTCCTACAAAAGATAAATGGGAATCAAAGGTACAAGACGTACTTAATTCTGCAGTCCAAGCCCAATGGCTCGAAGAATCGCTAGTGATTTCATCTCTGAAGTACTTGTATATTAACTCATGTGCGGTAGGATCAGTTCACCATTGTTGGAGCTCAGTTGATAATAACGTTAGAGATGCTAGGCGTGCTGCCATAAAAGAGAAATTATTAACTGGATCATTTACATTTCAATTAAATGGAACTCGCTTCAATCAGCATAACATGCTGGATACATGCCTGCTTTGTCGCGATGCGCCTGAGGATAGAATTCATTTTCTAGTAGCCTGCAAAGCTGCAGAAAATCTTACATAAATAACATTCAAATCATACTGCAAGACGAAAATCACCCAGACATCATCCAGAACATTATAGCGACTCCTTCACTTATTGCACAGCTAATTTTAGATCAAGAACATATGAAGTCAGAGCACGGTCTTCAACTATCTTTAAAAAACCTCAACACAAATTGCTCGGATCACCCGTTTTTCTCTGTTATGCACTGCATAGTGTTAGAAATAATGCCATGGATCAGCTTGCAATTTCTTCCCCCGGCTAACTATCTTTTAAATGACTGCAATGTACATGTAAGTGTAGGAGCTGTTAATATGAACTGTCTGTGAAATGCAAGAATTAACAAACTATTGAAGCTAGAACACTATAATTGAACGATCTTTAGTTGCTGTTTTAATTTAAATATGACCATATTACTTGATCGCCGACAACGAGCGCTAAGGTTGGTGCCTCGCAAAAAGGGACGTCAGAAGAAAACGAGGAATATTTACCATGACTTCAGGGGTGAGCACACAGTGGCTGGAATCACAGATACAGTACATAGGCGAGAAATCGTTTGCAAAAGGTATGAATTAAGTGCCTGCAAACCATTTATTATACACACCTGCAATTACATGTGGCAAGAAACAGCAGGGCATGCATATATACGGATATCAAGGTCATGGGGGTTGAGGTGTGTGGGGATTGGGTTCATTGATTCAGCCTATCCCACCCACCATTCCCAAAGGCTTAATTCAGATTTTATCAATGAAATTAATGCATTTTGGGAGTGTGTACGTAAGATGTCATGTCAATTGTAGGCGTAGGATGGCGTCCAAAAGTGGATTTGGGTGGGATGGGTAGGGGTGGTGGTGGTGGTGGTGGTGGTGGTGGTGGTGGTGGTGGTTGTTGTGGTGGTGGTGGTGGTGTGTGTGTGTGTGTGTGTGTGTGTGTGTGTGTGTGTGTGTGTGTGTGTGTGTGGGTGTGTGTGTGTGTGTGTGTGTGTGAGTGGGTGGGTGGGTGGGTGGGTGGGTGTGTGTGTGTGTGTCGAGGTTGGGGGGGGGGGGAGAATCAACGAATATTGGGGAGTGGCCCACCCTCCCCCACGAGGAAAGTTTGGAAAGTTAGATGTTCCGAGAGTGCATTCTCTATATCTTTAGGGGTAAATATGGGATTTCAGATATAGAAACTCGGGTGAGTGTTGGGGTGTGTGGGGGTGGGGGTGGGGGTGGGGGTGGGGTGGGGGGAGTGGGTTGTGGTTGTTTGGAAGGCCAACTCATATATCTTTGCCACAGACTTCACATGCCTACGTTAATTCTTGGAATCCCCCACTACCTGGCTAATATCTAGGTCCTAACAGTGTGTGTCCAAATATGTATTCTTAGCATTTTAACCTTTGAATTGTCAATATCTCAATTGCAACCCAAGTACACAGGAAAGCAGTTTTATATTTAATATGACTGGCACCTATAACGGAGACAGCGCCAGTCAAATTAGTTTCAAAATATTCAGCATAATTTTTCTCACATTATAGAGAATTGGCATTTATTCTCTGTCTAGGGTTAACGCGTTAAATTATTAAACACTTCAAATACTCACGCTTCAGCAGATTAGAATTTACTGTTCTAGCAGCCATAATCTTTATAATAGACTGTTAATTATTTTGAAACTATTTATTTGACTGGAAACTGTTACCATGTAATCTGGTATTAATTAATTTTCAAATGATCATCAGAATATTTCATCCATAGTAAAATGTTGTTTGTGGCCAATCTATTAAGGATGAAGTGATGAATTCTTTCTTGAAACCATAATAAAGTTCTCTGTGTATGTTTAAGATCAAGAATGCAGAGCATCTGATTTTCACAATTCACATTTCTAGTTTATTCACCAGCCATATAACGTCATAATCAACTACTTGACGCTTAGTATGGGTTCACAATCAATGACGTCATTATGACGTCATGAATTGGCGTAGATAAGTACGTCACGAATGCATGGTTGAAGATGGACTATGCGTTGTTGAAATAATTGTATGTCTTTACTATTTACTCAATACCATGTTGCATATTTTGAAACTAATTTGCAGCAACAGCACACAGTCAAATTAGTTACATAATATTCAACATCTAAACTGTATAGTTTTCAGGAAATTGATAGTCACAGCATTCTGGGATCAATCAATCCCAACACGGCGAAGTGTGGGTGAAGCATAGCTAGTGATGGCGGGGTATAGCTGAAACTGGAAAGGTTCATTGCATGTATGGGTGGGGCAGTGGGGTGGGGCGTGGCACTCAGATTTCGAATAGTGATATATTAGAGGTTTTTAGCATTTTCTGTAGATCTCATAACTGGGGTCAGACATAAGTATGAAAACTATGGAATTATAAGAAACCCATTTCTAGCCATTCAATGCCTTGAGAAGAAGTCAACATTTTCTGCTAAGGGTTTGAAAAGAGTATGGATAATTGAAATATTGTCAAAATAATATTGATAATATTAAAAATATTGATCATTCCAGCTAATACTTTCAATATTTTTTTCCAAAATGCGTCTGTTTGATATTGGACACTGATTATAAATTGGTCTTAAGATAATCATCTTCCTGGCTTCAGGTATGTGATTCAGCCTACATTGGGTAGTGGTGGACTCCGACCAAAATGTCTGTTCTCACCTTGTTCCTTGTAATGTTAGTACCAAGGAACTAAATCAAATTTTCAAAATATCGCTCAAAATCATCATATTTTGGTCAAAAACCATAACCACTCTGTACTTCCTGGGCAGAGTCATATGGATCAAAACCTCAGAGTACTATATATGTGCACATTTATTCCGACCTGTATATTAAGGGCAAGATTTGCCGATTTTTTTACTTTACCTAGCTATACCACTGAGGTGCTGGGATATATAGATGTTATATCACATAGCCTTTTGCATAGAACGATATCAAGTTATGTAGCTTTGTTAGAAATGCAAAACAATTGACAAACCGCCCAATTGCCAGAGCAAAATGAGTTGAATTAAAAACTGAGCAAATGTACACATGTATTTTATTCCATTTCCATATGGAGTCACATATGACCATGATAGCAATGCTAAGCAGATAGGTAAATGTAATAGGGATCATACATAAGTCCATGAGAAAGTTTCAGTGCGGAAGAATGTATGTTCCCTGAGAAATTGTACATGTTCAGCTCAACGGTACCAAATTCATTTTAAATATGACTACTGTGAAATGAACTTGGCTTCTGCCATGGCCTCCACTCAAATTACCATAAACTATTCCAACAGATTTCCTGTGTAGTTGCTTTGGAATTGAGTTATTGAGTTTCTATAGTGGGCGGAGTCGGAAAACCCCTTTCAAGGACAGAAAGTCAACAAATGCCTTACTGAGGAAACTACCAAACTTTAACTGTATTATTGAAGCTGATAATTCAACACCATAAGTGTTCACTTAATTTACTCTATACTTTGCCTATATGACTGAGATAAATCTGTCTCATGTGAAGGTGTACATTTCTTGTATTTTCCAGTGGGCACTTCTATACTAAGGTAATGTGATGGAAAGAGATAGGTCTGCCATCCTATGAACAAAGCGACAATGCAGGTAAACGCAGGGTTATGCATTTTGATCATTTGAAATTGTCCATTGAGGAAGGAATGGATCAACGAGTTAGAAGCCCTCTTCCCAATGAAGTTTCAACGCAAACTAAACCAATTGGAAATAATAATCAAATTTCTGATGCCACATATTCTAAAGATTCTTAAGCAGTCACTGGGAAAGCTGCACCAGATCAAACATACATCAAGGAAAAGGTAGGTCAGAAAGAACCTTTAGTTCATAGCCAGACATACAACTTGTACCCTCCTGAAGAGACAGAAACGGTAAACGACGATCCATTCCCTTTTAATTTAGATAGTTATGGGTGAGATTGAACATATGAGTCAGCCTGATCTGGCAGAGGTTTGTATTTCTGAGCCAATTTTGTTTGAGGAAACCAAAACTAACGATGTAGAAGTGTTATTGTCACCGCCATAATCGGGTAACATTAAACTTAAACCAGTCGCCCCTGGCACCGGTAAGTATACAGTCATTTTGTAGGATCTTGGCCCTGATAAAGGAGGTGATGATTCAGACGACAGAACAATGTCAGATTTAGATAACCCACCAAGTATCTCCTAAACATTCTGCTCTATATAGTGGTTTTCATCGAGACTGGTTTGCGCTGCAACCCAGGAAAAGGACAGTATCAATATAAGCAGCTCGATTAGATCAGAGGGATGACGATTATACCATGATACACATGGTCACATGGACACAAATAACTATGAAGAAACACTTGGAGCTGTAGCACCTAGAACATCCACTCCCTATTCAGTTGTTGGTGGAGAGAAAACCTTACTTCATCCTAAAAGTTAGCCACGTAAGTCATGTCCACTGAGTGAAATGCATGATTCAAATTCTCGATCATTACCTCTATTTTCTAATCGTCAAGGGGAGAATGATCAAGAGGAAATGTTGCCATCAAATCAAAGACCTATGTCATCGGTACCAAATTCTTCTGAGCCAGGACAGAAAACGTCTTTAAGAAAGTCAACCCTTTACCAGAGGAGCACCAAACAGATATATCCCTGACTCCCCCAAATCCTCAGTACGGTTTTGGTAAGAACCAGTTTATTAGTTTACCCCTCTATGCAGTTTATCTGCAACTCTGGATATGTGGGTTTATTTTATTTTTTTCAGTAAATGACAATATCTGTATTATTACTCCACACCTGTGTCAATGCTATAACTATGTAATATTTAGAGTAGTTGAGGGTAGAGAGCATGGATGAGTCACAAGATGCGCTACCAAGCGAGTAGGATTTTGCTACCGAAAGCTGAGATTCGAATGCGAGGGACATTCTATGGGCTGCGATGTTTTGATTGATCATCCTCACTCTAATGTAAGTTCTGATTCTGCCATAGTGTTTCGACCATCCTCAAAATTGACTGCACCCAATGCCCCCTCTGAAATTCACTACTATAACATACAGGTATGCACAATTTGATGTAATCTGATGGGAACACTTGGTACAATTGTGGCCTTCCGTTCAAATTAATTCAAATGGTTGCAACTGTGATTTGGGAGGTCTGTCATTTTTCTGTCAGTTTACGTACCACTTACATCTTTTTCTGCTTCACTGATGAAAATGTTTTTCAGGCTTTGCGACATTAGAGAATTTAGGAATTTAATTGAATAAAATGCATGATGAATTGTTAAATTTATTTAATTCTTGTTGATATTCTGTAGTATTATTGAAAAGGATCCTCAAGTATCTAAGTCGTTGGGTTGGGAAACATGATGGTTGGATGCAACTTTATGGGCAAGGGTGAAGATTTTATTGGTAATCATTCTAGATAACCATTTTCTTCTCATTCCCATTCGACTCTATTCAGGAGGCGTAAGGGGGAAATTCAAAGCTATCCACTAATCGGTTCTATTTGAATTCTTCTCTTAAACCTGGGTATTTGACTGAGTTGAATCCAGTCATGTAGTATAGTAAATTAGGAATTAATGTCAATCAGAATATTGTGTTGACAACAAACAAACTATAGTGCTTACTTGGGTAGTAATCACTTACCCAAATCGTGTATATTGCGTAGCTCCTTGTATAGTAATTATGCTAAATAAATAGCCTTTTTTACTAAAGGGCATACTGAACACTGAACTCAATATGAGCCACTATCTTTTAAGAAAGACAGGTACTAAGATGGGGAGGAATGTTGAAGAGGAACTCAATTACACTGGAGATATAAAAAAGGAAATCAAAATAATGATTAAAAACAAAACAAGATTACAAAGAATCTTGCTTTATGTAACAGCTTTACTTCTGTTAGAAATTGTCTCTTATCCAGGGAATTCTGCTGGTGACCCTTTTCGCAGAAAGTCCAGCTTTCGCTCTAGAAAACTATATGAACATTACATTAGAATTGATTTTTTACGGCATGAAGTTTGACACTACAGAAGCTGCAGATTATGTGAGTCACTTGTAAATGGATATTGAAGGTATGCACAAGTTAATTCATTTCCATTTTAAAATTTTCAGTGCCATATTTGATCCCCGGAAGTTATGTCCATGGCCTAGAATGAAATATTGGTAATCGAAAAGTTATCTCCCACAAAATAGCTTCAATATGTGCTAGGAAAAAAAATGTAAATGCTAGCTAAAATTGGATGTCTGGTCTATTCTGCACATTTGTATTTATTTTAAGCCACAAAAAAATGTTTTGTTTTGAAATAAAAGGAGATTTCCTATTCAAAACCGTTAATAATACGTTAGTTAAGTTAGGAATTTTGGCCGAATAGATCAAATTTGTCATAACAAATTTTGTTTATTAATCCATTTAGCTTAAGGGAATAAGGACATGGACATCGAATTTAAGTTATGCCTTTACATATTTGATATTTCTGGACACATTCTTCTTGACTTTAGGTATCATGGTAAAATTAGGTAAGTTCTAGTATCTTGGCATTGAATGTGTTCATTGTTTCATGTTGTCCTTACCATTTAACATTCTCTTTCTGCCTTATATTTGTCTTCCTAATCGAAAGTAATTTAGAGGATTCCATCTAACTTAAATCTGTTTTGAATATTTGAAAATCTGTAAACCTTCGGATGTTCATCTTTCTTTTCTTTTACGCATTTCCAAAAGTGGAATATATGGAAGTGATGGAGAGGATGATGAAATGAACATCGTCAGATTTAGCGGTTCTTGCCAATTATTCCATGGCAAACTTCTCTTGATTAGTTGTTTGTATTGACTCGGATACGTTGCCTGGGCTTTCTTTCACATTTGATTATGTCTGTCTGGTTTTCTGACGTAATAATGAATGTTCAGGTTAGAATCGTCCTTTTTCATTTACCCTAGTATGTTTTGAATGATAACAATTACGTAGATCAGGTTTTGTGACCTCAATGGGGTCAAACATCGGCCTGCGTAATGTAATTGTTTGTACACGCTGGGATTATAAGAGTTTATTATTGTAGCCGCATTAATTGTAGTCATGAATTTTGAGGAACACCCAATTAATTTATCCCCTTTTGCATGACGCTATGTAATTCCGGTTATTCTGACATTTTAGATAACGCCTGCATGTAGGTGTATTATTTAATGCTTGTCGTGATTGTTGATTTATTTTTAGGTATTGCCTGTCACGTGGGCATTTTCCTTAAACCATTACCGAGTGTCTGACTCTGAAACAGCGTTGCAGAACACATATGGTGCAAAAATTTGAATACCAAACGATAGGCGACAGTCAGCCTGCCTGTTAACTCTTTCTGTCTGCCAGTGATTGCAATTTTTTGAATTCTCATCTTGTTTACTGAAATGTATGTAATAGCATTGTGCCTGATCAACACAGGTCATCTAGCATTTCATTTTACGTGATTGTATGCGTATTCTGAATTTTCAATTTTCCCTGGGGTTGTTTCAACTTCAGTGATTTAGGGTTAACATTCTGATCATGCAAAACTTGAGTCGTATGCCTTGTTATACAGTCCGTGACACTTGCTTTGACTGTGTTAGAGATTTTGATTTGTTTAAAGCTTATTCTTCATCCAATCACAGATCTCGTTGTTTTAATTGTACGTCTAATTGCGACGGCTCGTGCGGGCTAATGTTTCAAGGTTCAGGAAAATGATATAGCCGTTCTTCTGCTTTTGACGCTACTGGTATAAAACATCAACATTTACACGGCTAGAAGTTTTTGTTTGTGGTAAATATTTAGCTGACTTAAACCGTACCTTCTTATGTAATTAGGCCTTGAGCTTTTGAAATAGTTTTGGGGCATGTTTTAATATGCCAGTATTAAAATAAACGAGAACAGCAACCAGGGCGCGTATCTTGTGCAAACGGTGACCATAGGCAGTTTTAACTCTGAATGTGATAAGCACGCTTTAAAAGATTTTGTAAGTCAAGGCCTTAATTTATTGTAGTGTTATTAAGTTTATTATTCGCCTTGTCCGAAGCAAGGACTTCTACGCCGCCAGCACTTAAAGAGGCACATTTTTACTCCTTTTTCGACCAGAAGCAACGTAACCTTTAAAATAAGTGTCTCTTGTCAAAATTCCACGGTTGAATTGTATATTCATCAAAATGTAATATTAGGATTTTCTTTTTAGAGCTCTAAAGTCAATCTCAAGGTAATTATACTCCAGTCAATTTCAAGGTAATTGCACATAATGACGTCATGTATTTACGGTACTGGTATTTTATGAATTTATTGTAAAGGTGCATGTTTTTTATAAATTTATTAAGCCCCAACTGAAAATGATAAGGTACATGAATTTATAAATTTATAAATTTATTAATCACCTAACTGAAAATTATAAGGTGCATGTATTTTATAAATGTATTACGCAACTAACTGAACATCATAAGGTGCATTGTTATACAAGGTGCAGATTTGGTTATTTGAGAATTATACATATTCACTAGGGGATTTACAGTTATTTCTAGAATGTCATTTATTGAAGTTTTATTGTAAATCGCTTAAATCTTTGCTAAGGAGGTGTTCATTCCTCACTTAGTGACGCTTTAAGCACTATTACCTCATAAACTAAACAATTATAGCTATTGTATCTGCCAGTAGATTTAATCTTTATAGCTAGGATAGGTGAACCGTATATATTAGATAGCAGCCTAGGATGCTTATCAGTTCTGTCTTGGCTGTTTCTGATTAATTTGGTAAAACTTTGCTTGGGTACTTCCAAATTGCCACAAATTTGGTTCTAGATATCAGGACCCTTCGGATGCTCAAAACTGAGTCCGGTATCACATTAACCCAGGCCCCAAGGGAAAGCGTGTCCATCTTAGCCGGGAGTGCGAAAGTAAAGCAGCAGGGTATAAACTCTTTCTTGTGATGAATGTTGGTTACATGTATTTTCAAGAACACATTTGAACAATATTCCTAGCCATAAAGGGTTTACAATTAAGTTATAAGTCTGCTTTATTTACCCAGGCTATTTCAATAGCGAGTTCGCACTCATGAAACCTTAGAAGTTAGCCTCAGGACAGTCTAAATCAATAGTCTTACTAAATCAATTCAGTAACCAGCTTCCTTAGAATTTACGTCTCTTTGGCGACCTTATTCCCATTCTTATGACGTTTGAATACCTTTGCAGGCAAAGTAATCTTCTTCTACTGATTCACCTATTGGTTCATCATTGGCTCATGATTGCTTTCCATGCCGGGTTATTCTAGTCAATTTGTAGAGTTAGTTTTCCTTTTCACTAGTTAGATTTCAGGACAGTAGTTTGTTGTCAGTGCTTTCCAATTGGTACTTATTGCCGGCTTGCATTCATACTTGGTACTTGTATACCCGACAACGTCGCTGAGCCTAGTCCCCATTTTCGGTGTTTGACCCCTATCAGAGTATCTTCCATTTGGTAGTCTTGCCGGATTTTACTCACGGTATTCTATTGCCAGATAGTGTTAACACTGTTACACCATTAGTGTTTGTAGTTATATCAAAGGCGGATAGAATTTAAATTGGAGTGTTGCCAGATAGTGTGCTCATTCGCTATCACTACCGTATTTAATCTGTGCACCATTTACATACCAGATTCTTATTAGTTGTCTCTACCTTAGCTATTATTTATAAGAAGTTACATTTATTTATAACATTCAACTTTGATAGCAATCACTAGGTCAGTTTCAATTGACCTTTTAAAAAGTGATTTTTGAGAAAACCATTACACTTTTCTGGGACACATTAGGTGTATTTGACCTTTGAGCCGTTAGCTAGCTATTATTCCATTAATATTAATTTTCCACTTCGTTTATATTTGAAACAGCGTTCTGTTCGATTGCAAACTTGTTTGCAATCTGACCAACAACCTTTCATCTATCTACTTATTGGTTTAAGATCCATTGCCTTTCGCAGCTTTGTCTTTATACTTAGAGCCTTTTATATTGCATCACCCTTCCCTTAAGAATTTGATTCGTCTTTAGAATTTTGCAGACAGGATAGTCTTTAGACCCATTTGAATTTGGCGCCACACCCTGCCTTTTGCACTAACTAACACCATCTTAGTTTATTCTCTCTAGCACAAACTTCACCACTGCACTTTTTGTACTCTTCTTAGGGTGTCCAAAAGAGTCACCTGACTCTGACATCATAAACGGTTCATCGTCTCGTCGTGAGTGGATCGCTCAGGCACGACAGTTGCTCGGCGAATGCACTCGCCACCAGAGAATGAAGCCTTCTGTGACTATGGAGGAGGAGTTGGATTGTGAAATAGCGGGCATAACATGAGAGATGACTGATCTCAGGGATCAGTTATCTCTGGAAGAGCGGGGAATTTCCAATCCGAAAAGTCCATTTTCAGATGTGGAAAGGGGGCTTCCTCGAATAGTTGGGCATGGGGATGGAATGGGAGTAAACACTGCTACTCACATTCCATCGCTTGAGGCTCGTCTTGCTCATTCAACCTTTATACGCGAGTCCTTGGTTTTACCAGTCCAGTTATTTATAGGCATGTCATCCCATCTCGATTACAGCCGCCTCCAGGGTTTCCGGTGTGCCTATGTCCTCCCACAATTCGTTACAATATGTTGCGAACTGTGCGAAGCCTAGTTCAAACAACGATATTTGATCGAGTTGCCGATATGTGTGTCTTTGTTTATTTCGGTTCTTACGCTACCTAATTAAATATTCAAAATGACCGACGAAACTGTGTTTAGGTGTTAGGATACGAATACGTCTGAACGAAACAAGGATATTCAAATCGGATCCTTAGTACGTATCATTACTAGAAGAAGTGGCATATATTGTGATTATTTAACTGATATATTTAGCTAGTCTGACAGCCAATAGAACTGGAAGAACACTTGACAAAGAAAAACTGCTGATGAAAGATAAATGTCAGAGTGTTGCGTTTGGCGCTTCTAACATGCAATTTGTGGTAAGAGGTGGCAATGCGGCATACGCTGGTAATGTGCTTAGCCATCTTGCAAATGCGGCATATGCTGGTAATGGGCTTAACCATCTTACAAATGTGGCATATGCTCGTGATGATCTTAGCCATCCTGAAAATGTGGCATACACTGGTAATGATTTTAGCCATCCTGCAACGCATTATACCTCAGAAATAAGTTAACATATTTACAAAACAAAAGCGGAAACGTGATGTAGGAAATGCGCTGTTGACTAGTGTGGACTTTATTTAATTGGAGGCCATTGTTGTCTTAGGCCGCAGTGGGATCCAACTAAATTGAGTCCACAATATTCAGCAGTACGTTTAATTACGTTTTGGAAAAAGTTATTTCTGAGCTGTACTGTTTATAGTGATAGAAGAATTAGAACATCGCCTTTCTAGAATCGCATATCATTAATATTGCAATAGTCCATCTTGCTATGTTCCATATTTTGCTAATATTTAAACGTGAATCAATTGCCGGCTAAATTAATTATCCAAGCATTGAAACGATCAATTACCATCTTGGCAATGCAGCTGTAAGAACGGCAGGATGTATCCAATCCGATGATATGCCTACTTGTAGAAAATGCAATAGTGTTTATGTATTCTCACAATTTCAACCTCATCAAATAATATGACTTATTCATGTAATAAATTGTGCAGGGTATTGTCGCTTTTATTAGTTAAATATTGATGAATTTCTCCAGAATATGACGGATTCCGCTCACATGAATGCCCGCGTGCTTCATTAAAATACGTGTTTCTCACTACAGTGCGTTCTTGCGCTCATGTTTCAGGTTCAATGTGTTTTAGCTCGTATATATTCGATATCACAAGAAGCGTGGTTTACTATCATCTCTGACTGAAGACCCGTACGCTTTTACAGTGCATGACGGGCGTGGCATGCGCAGAATAGATGATTCCAGTTTATCCACCTGTGGCCGCCACAGTACCCAGTCAAATTCGTTTCAAAATATGTCAACGGCATCTTTATTAAATAATAAAAACATACTATTTGTACAACAACGCTTAGTCCGTCGTCGACTAAGCCTTTGTTACGAACTTATCTATGCCATTCATGACATCATTGATAATGAAGTCACCCTACTTGTCACATAGTTGATTATCACGTCATATGATGAATGGATGCACCTAAAAGTGACAAGGTCCATTAAAGTCTAGCACAGTGTACCCCATGCACCATATATCTTATATCGTATATCTTTTGTAAACAGAAACATCTTAAAACAACATGAAGAATCTATCATCGATCGTGTAAAATACATATCTTATTTCCCCGACATCCAAGATGCATCTTATGTGGGCAATTTGAGTATTGTGATGTCAAAGATGAGAGGATGCACATTCCATCTAGGACATGTAGATTAGATGTTTTCTGACAGTTTCTTAATCCTCAGAATCCGGAATTCCCAGAATCACGATTTCAATAAAGCTATAAAGGCAAGCTTTATTGAATATGTTAATCCAATTTGACATGAACGTGTTGCTGCCATAGAAAGCAACAGCTCCCAATTTCAAACTACTCAATGGAACACATTTATTAAAGGGTATGCGCTGGTCATGTTTAACGTTTTAAGGAATATGGATCTATATGATGTACACTTCAAACGATGTTTGCACAAGAGAGATTAACGGATCCAGTTTTACACGATATGTGTCCTCGCTACCTACACACTGATTGGTTCCACGCAATTCCGTTCATAAAGGACTTTTGATGTTACATACCTTATGCCTACAATACCATGCATGCATACAGCAAGTCTGGTAACTATATGCGAACAATCTTGAAACTACAACACCGAATAAGCTTTGGTGACTGAATGGTTGACTACATGGCTGACTGACCGGCTGGCTAACAGGCTGACTGACTGACAGATAGACCGACCGACCGCCTGACTAAATATCTAAATAACTAACTATATAACTAATTAAGGGGCGCTTTAATGAGCTGTTACTAGTGTGTAAATTCATCTTCAGTGCCATGTGTATCTTTATTTCCAGTCAAGAAACATTGATACACATAGAGACCTACACGCGTCTATGCTGCTCCTGCTCTATACTGGGACTATGATTCTTCGTGTATTGTGATATAGACACTTGATTTGCCACCAATCGCGGACCTGATTTCGCAATACATTATACAATAAGGCAAACTAAAGCTAATACATGTATGCGTCTGAGTTTTGTCAGAGGAAAGAAACCACGTAGGGACTAAATTGATTTGCAGGATATTTAATTGTTGTTACAGAACAGCATGTTTTTTCTGGACAGTTTTCCTGATTGACATTTTGAATCACATACATTACAGCTCATAGCTAAGCTAAAATGTTTCCCAAAAACCCAGAAACATGTTAGTTAGTACAATTTTGAACATAATGTAAGAAATGCTCTGTTGTATATTCTGAAGCAATGGCATCCAATCAGATTAAGTCCAAAATATTTATCAGTACGCTTTATATTATTTTGGAATCATGTTAAGTTGTTTCTGAGTTGCACGATATCCTGGACATGATGAGTACAGCAATAACACTTTTCATGAAAGCGGGCGCGGGGAATGCCCTTTTGCATGCCAAGATAAGAGTAATATGCAACTGATTTTACCTATGGCGGTAACAGGTTCCAGTTACGTATATATTATTCAGAATTGTACGCATTTTTCCTGCGTAGTTATTGTGACATTTCTCTACTGGGATTTTGTCAACGCGTCGACCGACTCCGAATATTTTACTCTCGACTAGTCATGGACTCATTTATTTCTGTTTTTTTCTCATTTATATGCCATAAAGGCCGATATATTATTCAATATTCTACATGTATAGACATAAGACGCTACAATTAAAGACTCATGCTGTATGCGTGTGTAAAATAGGTGGAGAAACGGCAAACCAAACTCGATTTGACGAACGTGGTAAAAACGCATTGTACCTGACAAAAGCCTGATGCTAAAATTAGCATAGCGCGTATTTTAATTTTTAAAAACACCACCACAATACTATTATATGTATGACAATATCCAGTGTAATCATATCAGTAAAATGCGTGCTCTATCACATCTGCTACTACACACTTGTATGGTCTGAACCCGAATTTACAGAATTGTGAGTCACTGATTATTTGGGATGTGGTGATCGAATATCATACAAGGCGAAGCATAGCCTCGTGCCAGTACTTATCTCTCAGCATTATCTCCTGGCAGTCATCTCTCTAATAGCCGCAGCCCTCTCTTTCTCTCCCTCCCTCTCTCTGTCTCTATCTCTCTCTCACACTCCCTCTTTCGTTCTCTCTCTCTCTCTCTCTCTCTCTCTCGCGCGCGCTCTCTCTATCTCTCTCTTTCTCGCCCCCACGCCCCTCTCTCTCTCATTACTTGCAAGCTCTCTCTCTCTCTCTCCCTCTCTCTCTCTCTCTCTCTCTCTCTCTCTCTCTCTCTCTCTCTCTCTCGCTATCACACCGCTCTCCGTTCTCTCCCTCTCTCTCATTTGAAACTAATTAGACTGGGAGTGTTGTTTTAGCAAATTAAAAAGAAGGTATCCAATGCATCGTTCAGGTGACATGCTCACCAAATATGTCTCATTCACGATCGCATTCCTCCATTATTTATCGAGCCGCATCCAATCGATACAACAATATTAGCGGCTACACTTTCCAGCTCTGATTTTCGCAACGTTTCTCAGGTCTGTTTCATCTTTCAGCCTATGATTGCAGTTTCAATAAATAAATGGTTTTCCTGCTAACAATAATATGACGTCATTCCTATTGATGAAAGTAGAAATGTCGCATTATCTCCAATGCAAGAACATCTAACAGTTTGTATTTCATTCAAGTTGTGTGTGACTTGGATATTAGCGGCTACACTTTCCAGCTCTGATTTTCGCAACGTTTCTCAGGTCTGTTTCATCTTTCAGCCTATAATTGCAGTTTCAATAAATAAATGGTTTTCCTGGTAACAATAATATGACGTCATTCCTATTGATTAAAGTAGATATGCCGCATTATCACCGATGCAAGAACATCTAACAGTTTGTATTTCATTCAAGTTGTGTCTGACTTGGATAACCTACAGTCAGAATTGTCTAATTGTTTTCTAAATTGTCAACATCGTTTTAGATGATTTAATCAGTATTATTATCATTGCTTTGAAACGGAAAATGCAACAAGGAAATTCAAAGTTCTTAAATCTCTGACGACTGCATTGCCTTATTTAAACGTTGAGTGGATGCCTCGCAATGTTAAGCATTGGAATATATTGATTGTGTATTGCATAGGAGGACTGAAAGGGCCGAATTCAAGAATTTTTGTTTTGTCACAGTCTTTAGCATACATGACATGTCGACTGTCAAACACACGAATCCCGGCAGCACTAACTATGCCTATTGACATGTGAATTGTCAGTAGACTACGCTGCTATTGTTATGCACTTGAACAGCACGTGGAATTAGCATAATGAAATTAAATCAGCAGACTTTCTCAGTTATCGTGCATTCGATATCATGATGAAACATGGCTGGGTATGCGCAGAATGTGGATGAGGCATGGCTGTTTTACAGTGGGAATTCTCGTATTCCAATTAAATACGAATGGTTCGATCTTAAGAAAACGCACACGTTGAAATAGCCTAGTTGGAAACCTGCATACACAGGTCTCGCGAGCATAGTGTGAAATCTCGCCAGGATATGACGTAACGGATAATACTTCATCAACATCACAGCTTTGGTAAAATTTGAACATTTGTTTTTAAATTGGGGTTTACTCTGTTTATACTGACGATACGTTCTATGCAAACATAATGTTTCATCACACGCTGTTATATAGCAGCAGTAGGACTGCTGGGACTTAATCTGTATTCAGTCTCCGTCGTGTGTCCTCAGCATGCTTGACAACTCGAGATACGTTATATACAACTGCTGTCTCACTGTATCCAAAACAAAATAAAACATGCTGTTGAATGGTTTGAATTGTATTGGAAGACATTAAGCAACAATGTCTTCCAATCCAATTATTTTCAGACTATTCAACAAAACATTTTGCAGTAGCTAACGTATTTGTATTTTTGTTTTCTTAACCATGATACGTTATTTATGGGGTATATTATATGCGCGCGAATCGTAGGTATTGTCAGAATAAAGTACTATCAGCTGCTATCGCTGTAAATTTGGTCTGACCAACATTACCGTAATGTTGAATTGTGTTCGCTAGCCTTGTGTCTGCTCAAACGATAGTGTGTGATGTCATATAAGTACCGATATATACACCTTCTTTTATTATGGTATCGGTATCATGTTGAATACTTTGAAACTAATTTGATTAGACCGCAACAACTTCCAGTTAAATTAGTTTCAACATATTCGACAGCTTACCTGTATGGTTGCTTTTCACCAGTTTTCCTGCCTATAGATAGCACATCTATGACTGAGTATATATAATATTAACACTGGATTGCGCTTAGATTTTAATATTAACTGTTGGTTACACTTAGGCTGGCTGAATTGTAGAGGGTGTGCGCGTGCATGCATGCGTGCGTGCGTGCGTGCGTGCGTGCGTGCGTGCGTGCGTGCGTGCCTGCGTGCGTGCGTGCGTGCGTGCGTGTGTGTCTGTGTGTTGGTTACCCTTATGCTGACTAAGTTGTAGATTGGGGTTGGGGTGGGGTGGAGGCTGATGTGTTGGTTATACATATGCTGGCTGACTTGTAGAGGATGGGTATGAAAGATGAAGGCATCACCCCCCCCCCAAAATACACTGTAATTTTTATAACTATACAAATTACATTTAAAAAAAAAATTTAAATAATTAGCTGTATTATCTTTAAAGAGCTTAAGACAATTTGTCAAAAGGAAAAACCCATTATGAATTCCAATTTCCATTGTAAGTGTAGACTGATGCGCAATACGTAGACTGATTAAATTTTCACACACTAACAGCTGATCCAGTAGACAACAAATTCCAATCAAAATATAGTTGATAGCTGAACAAGGTAAAGCATAAGAGCTAGCAACCTCTGGCTGCCCATGGTTACTTCTTTATATAGTTAGTCTCTTGCTGAATAATCTGACTGTGATTATGCTGAAATTGTTGTTGTTCCGGCTAGAGCAAATTTTCAACCAAATGACTAAAATATGATTACGCACGGGATGCTGAACTAATGCTTCAGACTACAGCCGGGTAAGCAAACTGATCCCACCATCAACAACAAAGAATATAACTGGATAACTTATATCGAGAACATGCTAAACGAAACAGGCTTAATTTACATATGACCAGAGCAGCAATCAAATAATCTTAGACACTCAAGCCAACAATTCAAACAAATAACAGAAGACCCAAGAATGGAATCAACAATTGGCGGAATCTTGGAAATGCCAAATCTATGGCGTTTTCATAACAAATTTCGAAACCGAAAATTACCTCTTTCTATTACACAATCGAAATAGAATAAGATTCACTAGATTCAGAACGAGTAATCACTATTTGCCAATAGAGATGGATTGGTAAGATGGAATAGATAGACAAGAAGGGAAATGAATTGTATGTCAAATAAATGACATAGCTGATGAATATCACTATATTTTTATATGCGAATATTTAACTGCAGAAAGAACAGATGCGCTCTCAAAATATTGCTACAAACGCCCACATTTCCAAACATTTGACCAGTTATTCACTGCAAAGAAAAGAAAGCTATTGCTTAAGTTATGCAACCTGATCCATAAAATCACAGATAAATTCTCATATAAATAAATGGATCGTTCATGCTACTTTGGTACCCGTACCAGAACTACTTGCCTAAGTCGTGGGTCTGACTACTCGTTTCATTTTCGCTTTTTATTTCGCAATGGACACGAGCAAATAGGACCATATGAGTGTGGGTTTATGTGGTAGGGTGGTAGTGGTGGTGTGGTGTGGGGAGGGCTGGTGGGCTACAGGAGGGTACAGAATGACGGGTGGCTCTGAGTCATCGTATCTCCCTTCACCGCCGCTTTCGAGTTTTGAGACGAGGAGACGGGAGATTGCCAATGTCTATGAGTGTGAGGGGTGGTGGCGACGCATATGACGTATGGCTGGTGCTGATGGCACAGTAGATAGATAGATAGATAGATAATACTAATAATAATAATAATAATAATAATAATAATAATAATAATAATAATAATAATATGTTTACTATACGTTTATATTCAAATATGTTAAAATGTTACGATAAAACCAATGAATGACACGGACAGTAAGAACTTATACGACAATGACTGGCCACTGACGAAGATGATCATGATGAGCATGACCACATGATGATGATGATGATGATGATAATGATGATGGTGACGATGATGATGACGATGATGACGATGATGATAACGATGACGATGACGATCGGCGATGACGGCGACGACGACGACGACGACGACGACGACGATGATGATAATGATGATACGGCGACGATGACGATGACGATGATGCTGATGATGACGATGACGATGATGAAGATGATGGCCATGCTGATGCTGATGCTGATGATGATGATGATGATGATAATGATGATGATGATGATGATGATGATGATAATGCATAAAATAACAATCAAAATGAAACTGTATAATAGCCCCAAAGCTACTGGGTATATAAATTAGTTTACATTGTATATACCCATATATCACGATGTGACCTGGCCTGTACATTTTGAACTTGAACAGTAAACCTGTCTTATATATTGAATACACAATCCGATATTCTCCTAGGCAAAGTCTGTGGGTAGCCCTTGGCACACTCACATTCGTTGTGAGTAACTCAAGGGATTTGAGTTACACACTACAGCAGCAGGTGTAAAATTAGATGACTATCAATTTGTAAAAAACTATTGGATATGCTGTTGAATATTTTGAAGTTAATTTGACTGGGTGTTGTTGCTGCCCATGGGAAACATTTCAAAAGGATGTTTATTAAATAGTAAAGGAATACAATTCGTACAACAACCCTTGGCCCGTCATCAATCATTGAGTATGACGCCATCCCACACGGCACATGGTTGATTAGGACGTTATATGATGGATAGATACACTGAAAAATCTCCGTTCTCGGGACAGATATGAAGTCAACACAAGTGACCATTGATAGAAACTGCGCTAGCAATTCCGTCTGTATCAGCGGCCGAGACCGCCACGGATATGCTAAACAACGCAGTTATTGGTGGAGTGATCCAGAGCCGTACCACTGACGCGGTTTCTACCCAGAGCCCTGTACAGACTGGATACATGCAACAATTCCGACAAGAACCCCGCAATTCTCGATGAGCTTTCAAACAACTATAAACTCTGGCGCAACAACGGGCTATTGCAGATACACATGGACGCACATAGTGCTACGCTATATGATTAGCGGTTATGGGGAATAATGCCCATAGCAATTCCATGCTGTCTTATTGTTGTGTTTCATCTTGTTGATATGGTTCTTACACTTTCAGGTGTTATAGGCTAACTCACAGAGAGTCCAATCGGATATGAATTATATGCATAATTGTTACATATCTTTGTTGTAATCACACATGACCATCACTACATATGGTACCAGCCTGCCATCTATATTGGAAAGGGGTTTGCACTCTGCTGTGTATTCCCGTGTGCGCATATGAGCAGTTGACCAGTCATTTGTGTTGCATGCATTTAAGCCAGCAAGGTTCGCCGGCATATCATCATTTGCCGGCCTGTCTCCCCTAAGGATCTCTGCAATGCGGCTCACGGTTTGCAGCCGAGCCCTGCTCCCTCGCATGCGTATAGTAGTTGTTGAAGAATTAGAGATTTGGTTGAATAATTGGTACTCCCTCATCGTTAACGTTGGTGACATCTCAGGGCCATCCATATTAAGTAAACTCAATTATATGAAACGTGGGGAATGTCATACTCCAATAAACTGTAACCCAAATGAACAGCTGATAATTTGATTTCGGGGGCAACTCCCGATTCTTTACCTAAAGTATTCACTGTATTAGTCCTAAGAAAATTGAATTTCCATGTCGAGAATATGAAAACAATATCATTGCTATTTGATTAGTCAACAACTCCGCCTTTGTCTTATAGCACATACATACATAAACACACACGCATTCGCGATCCTACCTGCTTGCTGACATCGCACACATACACTCACGTACATATGCATAACAACATCAAGTATAACGCCCGCCCGCATGGACGGACGGACGGACGCACTCGCCCACCCATGCGCAGTCCAGCTCCAAATAAAAAACACCACCACCACCACCACCACCACCACGACCACACAACCAGCACCACCACCACCACCACCACCACCATCACCACCACCACCACCACCACCACCATCATCATCGTCGTCGTCGTCGTCTTCGTCGTCGTCGTCGTCGTCTTCGTTGTCGTCGTCGTCGTCGTCATCGTCATCGCCGCCGGCGTCATCCCGCTACCGTCGCCGCCGTCGCCGCGGTCTTTGTCTTTGTCGTTGTCGTCGTCGTAGTCGTCGTCGTCAGTAGTGTATATCAATTAAACAACTATCTTATTATTAGCATCTGGACTCGACTGTCACTCAGGCGTGTTATGCAATAAGACGACTGTGTTAAATACAATAGAACTTATTTAATTCGAACACTGGAAATAGTAGATTTAAAATTTCAACCCAAGACGTGTGTGATAACAATGAATTCAAAATTTAGAAAATGTATGTGCTTCACTCGAGCACAATATTGTGAATAATATCCCCAATGATCCAACTTTCACGAGCGTATGTATATATGTGTACTCGGCTCGGCAGTAAATTGAAAACATCCTGCAGCTGTAATTCACCTTTCCGGAGTATTCACAGATGAGTTGACGTCATCGGCGTGTAGGATGACGTCATAATCACAACGTCATAAATTATTCTATTAGGCCCGTCTTTCACTCTTAATGGTCCGACACATTGAACGAATTGTATGTCTCTACTATTTAATAAACATGCAGTTGACTATTTTGAAACTAATTTAACAAGGTGCTGTTGCTGCCATAGGCAGCAATAACACCCAGTGGAATTGCTTTCAAAATATTAAACAGCTTACCTGTATAGTTTTCTGGAAATTGATAGTCAGGGAGTTCATAGCTCGATCGATCACAACACGAGCAAGGTGTGGGTGGAACGTAGCTAAAATGGAAAGGGTCCATTAGTCCTTATTTTGTGACCACTGCTCGTTGTTCTCAACGAGAGGATTTAGCTCCATCGGGTTCCTCTTGGTCGTCAGCGATACCAGTCCGGTTTCTTCTACATGACATGTAGCACATTTACGACCGTTTTAGTTGCTGGCGCCTAGGACAGCACATTCCCACATTTTCTGTACAGATGTATCTTGTGGTCTTCCCAGAACATGCCCAAACATAGACCAACTTTGTGAGGACACGGCCACTGGCAGTTGCACTGTATTGTACATAGTGTTGGAGCTCATACCGTCTAGACAAAGATGTTGAGTTATAGTACGAAGGTGCTTGTGGGGACAGACGTCAAGGTAATATCTAGCAAAAATTCGTCGAGGCTGTCCACCTGATACAGTTGTGAATGAGACGGTCGTCGTTACCAGTCAGTGAGAACACATATGAGCCAAGAGCCTCCCCTCAGTTTGAATGCAAGCTCACACATGTTAGTAAGGTTATAACGTCGTGATCACTAGTGTATTGCAAATCAATGCGAGTGTCGATGCCACTAACGTGATTCAAATGTTCATAATAATAAAAGGACACGAACATAGCTATGTTTTACTGAGTGTATTGCTCATCTCGCTATCGCAGCAAACGCCCAATTATTTGCATTGTAAATTGGTTTATACGTCTATAATACTACTTACTCGAACCATATTAATACCTAGAGTACATATTGGCCCGCGCCAAGCTGCCTTATTTAATGAGTATTCAATACCTAATGTAAAATAATCAATTTCTGTGTAAATAGGTGGATTTCCGATGTAAAGCTGATAGTGGCGCGCTCACCTTATCCAGAAGGGAAATCACATCATCTACCCCGATATCCCTGTGTATCGTATCCCTGTGAACTGATATCACTCCAGTGGCTGGAAGTTCTTACCAGGACTCTCATGTACCATTCAGTCCATATTCGGTGTTCCCGTATAATAATACATTTTACACGTTATTCACCGCAAAGAAAAGAAAGCTATTGGGTAAGTTATGCAACCTGATCCATAAAATCACAGATAAATTCTCATATAAATAAATGTCTCTTTCACGCTACTTTAGTACCCGTACCAAAACTACTTGCCTAAGTCGTGGGTCTGACTACTCGTTTCATTTTCGCTTTTATTTCGCAATGGAAACGAGTAGATAGGACCATATGAGTGTGGAGTTATGTAGTAGGATGGTAGTGGTGGTGTAGTGTGGGGAAGGCTGGTAGGCTACAGGAGGGTACAGCATGACGGGTGGCTCTGAGTCATCGTATCTCCCTTCGCCACCGCTTTCGAGTTTTGAGACGAGGAGACGGGAGATTGTCAATGTCTAAGAGTGTGAGGGGTGGTGACGACGCATATGACGTATGGCTGGTGCTGATGGTACAGTAAATAGATAATAATAATAATAATAATAATAATAATAATAATAATAATAATAATAATAATAATATGTTTACTATGTGTTTATATTCAAATATGCTAAAATGTTAAGATAAAACGAATGAATGACACGGACAATAAGAACTTATACGACAATGACTGGCCACTGACGATGATGATCATGATGATCATGACCACATGATGATGATGATGATGATGATGATGATGATGATGATACTGATAATGGTGATAATGATGATGACGATGATGACGATGATGATAACGATGACGATGACGATGACCAGGGCGATCAGCGATGACGACGACGACGATGACGACGACGACGATGATGATAATGATGATGGCCATGCTGATGATGAAGATGATGATGATGATGATGATGATGATGATGATGATGATGATGATGATAATGCATAAAATAACAATCAAAATGAAACTGAATAATAGCCCCAAATTTACTGGGTATATAAATTAGTGTACATTGTCTATACCCATATATCACGATGTGACCTTGCCTATACATAATCTTGACCTTGCACATGAACTTGAACAGTAAACAAGTCCTATATATTGAATACACAATCCGATATACTTAATCAGCTCACACCACTCCTAGGCAAAGTCTGTGGGTAGCCCTTGGCACACTCACATTCGGAAATCTCCATCAAGTGTCTCTTGCGCTGTACACAAAACAAGTCTCTGATTGGTTCGCAGTACCAGCGGATCCCTGACTCATCGAAACCATACAGAATACGCAACATTTTGAAGGGGTTAGCTGACTATATAACATTAAGTGTAGGATTAATTGCCACTATTAGTCATTGCGTAATACAATTATAGCGGCAGTACTATGACGGTCTTTAGGTTATTTACACTCTCTTGAAAATTAGAAATATGTGTTTAATGATATACTTTAATGTAAACATATCCGAAATACGCTCTTGCATAAGGGGGTGGGGTGGGGCAGGGTCGGCCGTCTACATGGTTGAGTCACAAGGGTGAACTGTTCATAATCGTGACATCTAGGCATACCAAATTATTTATCAACAGACCGTTTCCTTAAACGGCATTACAATTATAGTGCGGCTCTACCAGCACGGCAGAGATGCTTTGAATTGCGGTTGTTTTGTTATTCTTGGCATTTTTATAGCGCAAATCGATTGTTTTTCATCGTTTACTTGCATCGTTGTGACATAACCATGCAACAATAATATGCTGCTTTAATATAACGGACATCTACACACGGGGTTGTGATGAGGCAATATTGTGCACTGTGGCCTGTAATAGCACCATTATCATTCTTGTCAAACCCACGGAATTGTATTTTGAGTGTTCTTAACCACATTTGCGTGGAAGGTGCTACTGTCCACATGCAGCATGCCGCGAGATCTTCCATTCAAGTTAGTTTCAGAATATTCAATATCCTACTGGTATTGTTACGTTGAAATTCAGAAGGATGGTTTCACGGATAAGAACAGTTAATACTGTCTACCTAATGCAGTTGGGTGGATGAGAATGACTCCATCTTCGCAGGGTGGTAATCTGTTATAAAGCATAGACAGTCGTGTGCGGCTATATCTGTTATAGAACATAGACAGTCGTGTGCGGCTATATCTGTTATAGAACATAGACAGTCGTGTGCGGCTAAATATGTTATAGAACATGGACAGTCGTGTGCGGCTATATCTGTTATAGAGCATAGACAGTCGTGAGCCGCACCAAACTGTCTATGTTCTATAACAGATATAACCGCAATCGATGGTCTATGTTCTATAACAGATATAGCCGCACCCGATGGTCTATGTTCTATAACAGATATAGCCGCACCCGATGGTCTATGTTCTATAACAGATATAGCCGCACCCGACTGTCTATGTTGTATAACAGATATAGCCGCGCATGACTGTCTATGCTCTATAACAGATATAGCCGCCATGACTGTCTATGCTCTATAACATATTATCAACCTGCGAAGATGGAGTCACTCTCATCCACCCAACTGCATTAGGTAGACAGTATTAACTGCTCTTACCCGTGAAACCAACCTTCTGAACTTCAACGTAACAATACCAGTAGGATATTGAATATTCTGAAACTAATTTGAATGGAAGATCTCGCAGTATGCTGCATGTGGGCAGTAGCACCTTCCACGCAAATGTGGTTAAGAACACTCAAAATACAATTCCATGGGTTTGACAAGAATGATAATGGTGCTATTACAGGCCACAGTGCACAATATTGCCTCATCACAACCCCGTGTGTAGATGTCCGTTATATTAAAGCAGCATAGTATTGTGGCATGGTTATGTCACAACGATGCAAGTAAACGATGAAAAACAATCGATTTGCGCAATAAAAATGCCAAGAATAACAAAACAACGCAATTCAAAACATCTCTGTCGTGCTGGTAGAGCCGCACTATAATTGTAATGCCGTTTGAGGAAAAGATCTGTTGATAAATAATTTGGTATGCCTAGATGTCACGATTATGAACAGTTCACGCTTGTGACTCAACCATGTAGACGGCCGCCCCCGCCCCACCCCACCCCCATATGTAAGAGCGTATTTCGGATAAATGTTTACTTTAAAGTATATCATTAAACAGATACTGAACTAGCGACGTAGGCCACACATATGTCTCATTTTCAAGAGAGTGTAAATAACCTAAAGACCGTCATAGTACTGCCGCTATAATTTTATTACGCAATGACTAATAGTGGCAATTAATCCTACACTTAATGTTATATAGTCAGCTAACCCCTTCAAAATGTTGCGTATTCTGTATGGTTTCGATGAGTCAGGGATCCACTGGTACTGCGAACCAATCAGAGACTTGTGTTGTGTACAGTGCAAGAGACCCTTGATGGAGAATTCCGAATGTGAGTGTGCCAAGGGCTACCCACAGACTTTGCCTAGGAGAATATCGGATTGTGTATTCAATATATAAGACAGGTTTACTGTTCAAGTTCAAAATGTACAGGCCAGGTCACATCGTGATATATGGGTATATACAATGTAAACTAATTTATATACCCAGTAGCTTTGGGGCTATTATACAGTTTCATTTTGATTGTTATTTTATGCATTATCATCATCATCATCATCATCATCATCATCATTATGATCATCATCATCATCATCAGCATCAGCATCAGCATGGCCATCATCTTCATCATCGTCGTCGTCATCATCAGCATCATCGTCATCGTCATCGTCGCCGTATCATCATTATCATCATCGTCGTCGTCGTCGTCGTCGTCGTCATCGTCGCCGTCATCGCCGATCGTCATCGTCATCGTTATCATCATCGTCATCATCGTCATCATCATCGTCACCATCATCATTATCATCATCATCATCATCATCATCATGTGGTCATGCTCATCATGATCATCTTCGTCAGTGGCCAGTCATTGTCGTATAAGTTCTTACTGTCCGTGTCATTCATTGGTTTTATCGTAACATTTTAACATATTTGAATATAAACGTATAGTAAACATATTATTATTATTATTATTATTATTATTATTATTATTATTATTATTATTATTATTATTATTATTAGTATTATCTATCTATCTATCTATCTACTGTGCCATCAGCACCAGCCATACGTCATATGCGTCGCCACCACCCCTCACACTCATAGACATTGGCAATCTCCCGTCTCCTCGTCTCAAAACTCGAAAGCGGTGGTGAAGGGAGATACGATGACTCAGAGCCACCCGTCATTCTGTACCCTCCTGTAGCCCACCAGCCCTCCCCACACCACACCACCACTACCACCCTACCACATAAACCCACACTCATATGGTCCTATTGTATATGAATGAGGTTTATTGACTAAATTTGGTAATTTATTAATTGTCCATTTTCAGATCAAAAGAAAACTATTTTTCAGAATTTATCACTGGGATGACTGGCTCGATTATCGAGCCAGTCATTCCAGTGGTAAAATCCCAAAATAGTTATTACTCAAAACAACTACAGAGGTATGTTTTGGCCGTTTTACATTAAAGGGTTAATAAGCTTCATACTACCCGAGTGCAGTTTACGATCTTTATTACACTCGATATAAAAAGTGAATCATAATCTTATAAACCATGAATCTGACTAGAAAGCAGCAGTACCGATCCTTGCTGTCGCCCGATGTGAGAGTGGTTCATCATAGAATGCCCATTACCGGGATATTTTGCTTGATACTAAAACAAATGTAACTAAACCTCATTTTGTATGACATATACAGGATGGCGATACACTTTTTGACTTGAAGGACCAAATACGGAATAGTTGTTCTTCTAAGAACAGCACAGCGTCATCAAAGACTATTTCTTGCAGACTTTTAGTCAGGGTATTCAAGGATAGGATAGGATCCGATCTGTGATCAATTCATGTCTCAGTAATTCACCACATTACATATAATACTGATTCCTAATTCAACGAGGCACGCGGAATGGCCATAGGCCGGGTGTATTCACTGCAATACACATGCGTAGGGCCAGCTATAGAGGGCTCCAGTTCTCGCTATGTCACGCCCATTTTTTATCTATGCCACGCCTATTTCTAGCTATATCGCGCCCATTTCTAGCTATTACGTGTATTGGAGTCGATTTATATACATTGAACCCTGAATTACCTGAATCCCAATGTCAGGATAAGTATACAAGTAATACATTGGATATTTTGAAACTAATTTGGCTAGTCGTTGCTGCTGCCTATGGCAAATTAGGTTCAAAATATTGAACGGAATGGTTCCTAAAGAACACACCCTGGACACATACAATTCATAAACATGAAGGACTTTTCGAGCTTCATGGTGGAAATAGAATTAGGATTGTGATGTCAGCCTATACGTGATGTAATTCATCAGGATGGCGTCATAACCAATGAAACCTAGCTTATCTGAGAATTGGTGAGATTTGACTGAGCACAATTAGATCAGCACTGAATGGTCAGATGGTCTGAATGGATAGAGTATTGTATCTCCGTGTCAGCCTACTGTTGCTCATACAATTGGGCGCTGTATTGCAAACTTTACATTCTGCATTTGGATTCATCGTGTGATAAACTAAATCTTAACATCGCTTGATTAGTCACTGGAAGAGACAAATTTAGATTGTGCACACTTTTTCAATAGAATATGTATCACTTCTTTATTGTTATGAATTTAAGCTTTGCAGCGCCAAAATTAAAGATTCTTAAAATACTCTGGTGATTTGGTCACTCGGAGCCCGGTGCATGATACTGGATGGTATGGCTGCAAATAGTTTTCTCTTATTACCACGACACACACGACTGTCTATGTTCTATAACAGATATAGCCGCGCACGACCGTCTATGTTCTATACCAGATATAGCCACGCACGACTGTCTATGTTCTATAACAGATATAGCCGCGCACGATGGTCTATGTTCTATAACATATATAGCCGCACCCGACCGTCTAAGTTCTATAACATATATAGCCGCGACTGAAAATTAGCCCGTCATCAAATATGCATTCGTGACGAACTTAATCCACGCCATTCATGGCGCCATTGATTATGCCGTCATCCTACACGGCACGTGGTTGATTAGGACGTCATATGATGGATAGACACACTGAAAAGCTCCGTTCTCGGGGCAGATATGAAGTCAAGACAAGTCACCATTGATAGAAACTGCGCTAGCAATTCCGTCTGTATCAGCGGCCGAGACCGCCACGGATATGCTGAACAACGCAGTTATTGGTGGAGTGATCCAGAGCCGTAACACTGCCGAAGTTTCTACCAAGAGCCCTGTAGAGACTGGATACATGCAACAATTCCGACAAGAATCCCGCAATTCTCAATGAGTTTTCAAACAACTATAACCTCTGGCGCAACAACGCGCTAATTCAGGTACACATGAACGCACATTGTGCTATATGATTAGCGGTTATGGGGAATAATGCCCATAACAATTCCATGCGGTCTTACTGTTGCGTTTCATCTTGTCGGGCAAGGTGTGTGTGGAGCTTAGCTAAAATGGAAAGGGTCCACTAGTCCTTATTTTGTGACCACTGCTCGTTGTTCCATCAGGTTCCTCTTGGTCGTCAGCGATCCCAGTCCGTAGCACATTTACGATCTTTGTAGTTGCTGGCACCTAGGACAGCACATTCCCACATTTTCTGTACAGATGTATCTTGTGGTCTTCACATAACATGGCCAAACATAGACCATCTTTGTGAGGCCACAGCCACTGACAGTGCCACTGTATTGTACATAGTGTATAACGCGCTGTTGGAGCTCATACTATCTGGACAAAGATGTTGGGTTATACTACGAAGGTGCTTATGGGGACAGGCGTCAAGGTAATATCTAGAAATGTCGTCGAGGCTATCCACCTGAAACAGTTGGGAATCAGATCGTCGTTGCTACCAGTCAGTGTGAACACATATGAGCAAAGAGCATCTCCTCAGTTTGAGATCAAGCTCCCAAATGTTACTAAGTTTGTAACGTCGTGATGAATAGTGGATTGCAGATCAATGCGGGTATCGATGCCAGTAATGTGATTCAAGTGGTGCATGTTCAAAATAATAAAAGGACACGAACATAGCTATGTTTTACTGAGTGTATTTCTCATCTCGCTAACGCAGCAAACGCCCAATTATTTGCATTGTAAATTGGTTTATACGTCTATAATACTACTTACTCGAACCATATTAATACCTAGAGTACATATTGGCTCGCGCCAAGCTGCCTTATTTAATGAGTATTCAATACCTAATGTAAAATAATCAATTCCAGTGTAAATATGTGGATTTCCGATGCAAAGCTGATAGTGGCGCGCTCACCTTATCCAGAAGGGAAATCACATCATCTACGCCGCTATCGCTGTGTATCGTATCCCTGTGAACTGATATGAATCCAGTAGCTGGAAGTTCTTGCCAGGACTCTCCTGTACCATTCAGTCTATATTCGGTGTTCCCGTATAATAATGGATTGGTCTTATACTTCAGCGTTCAATGGGTCTTTCCAGTTTATGCATCCATCATATGGCGGCATAATCAACTACGTGACGTGTAGGATGACGTCATAATCAACGGTGTCATGAATGACCTAGATTAGTACGTCAAGAACGCATAATTGGTGACGGACTAAGCGTGTATATCTTTACCGTTTAACAAAAATGCTGTTGTGTGATTTCAATCTAATTTTACTGGGCGCTGTTGTTGTCATAGAGAATTCAATTACCTAGCAACAAATCTACTAACGCAATCACACTAATCAACGTCTGAAAAGAAAGTATTTATTTTACAGTGTTTTAATTGCACGACTTCAGTTCCGCCATGAATCTTCATATATTCACGTATATTGAATGTTCGCGTTGTTCTGACATCACTGCATATTGAATGCTGGTCATTTGTTTTATTAACTTTGCCTCATTTGATATGGGCCAAAGGAAGGCCTGGATAACACGAATAGATTGTAAGCCATCAGTATACAACAGCCATGAGGCACTTTTGCCGATACCACCTTGCTCGATTAAGTGGCATTTAAAATTGTGTGGCTGAGTGCTGTGAACACACTTCATACTAAGCAGACTACACGAGAATGGCATACACCATTCAATATATTATCAGAGGGGAAGATTACACACCATCATACATCGTGTCATGCCAAATTCGCCTCAACACCTTTAACATAATGTTTCTTAAAGTATATATTAATCAAAGACAGTCAAAGCGTATACATACGTGATGGCACCTGTGTGACGGACTTGCGAAGTAATGATTGTGACATCAGCTAACAAGGGCGCATGTGATTATGACGTTAGATACTTGAGTGACAAATCGGAACGAACACTTTGATTATCAGGTAGAATTGAAGCTTGATAATCCCATACGGGCGTACATAATGAATGGATACTGTCAATATCAATTGTCTTAACATAATGTTTTTTAACGCATATATTACTCAAAGACAGACACAGCTTACACATACGTGATGGCACCTTTGTGGCGGACTAGCGAAGTAATGATTGTGACATCAGTTAGCAAGTGAGCATTTGCTTATGACGTTAGACACTTTAGTGGCAGATCGGAACCAACACTTTGATCATCAGGTAGAATTGAAGCTTGTTAATCCCATAAGGAAGTACATAATACATGAATCCTGTTTTACCTATTCCTAGTCCATTTTAGCCAAGCTCCACCCACCCTTCGTCCATGTTTGGACTATGCTGGTATACTAATAGCTATTGCCTATATTGAGATGAACAATACAGAAACATTGACATGATCTATAAATTGTATTTGATTGTTGTGATCACTAAATGTCAAAATGTGACATAAGAAGATCTTCCCTCCTAGAATCACAACATCCGCACTGATGTAATACTTACAGAAGTAACATTCAAATCACACAGATCAGAAGTGGCACATTCCTCATGATGCAGAGAATTGTATGTTGGATATTATGAAACGAATTTCAGTTGAAGCTGTTGCTGACTATGGCCGCAACATGTTCCCCACATATTAGGTTCAAAATACTCAACAACTTCCCTGTAGACCTATATTTGTCCTAAAAATCAACCATTGCCATGCCACTCATAAAACGCCTATCCATATCGGCATGCATTGCTAATTTCCGCCTGTCTATATGGTTATATATATACATGTGGGAATGTATTCAAGTGTGGGTGGCCATTCTCGTATTTCGACATCAGCATAGATTATCTGATTCATTATTACCAAATCCTCCCACAGAAGCATTGTTAATTGTTCACATCAGGCTAAGTGAAACTGTTACTCTTGGCTACTGGATTTATTGGCGATATGGGAACGCAATTAGAGTACTAATGCCGCTTCCAAACCTAAGTGTCTTCATTAATCTGCCCAGCAAAATGTGACTGGCACATGTGGCCACAGTTCACATCTAGCCACTGCTGGGCACTCAAGTATCACATCATTACATTAAACTCATGCATTTAGCTTGCCATTTTATCGCAAGAAATACAAGTCATTGTTCTCTTAGTTCAGAAAATACACTGCCTACCTTATCGAAATACACAAATTGTAAAGGACACGTTCTCGGAAATCAAATGTATTTCAAATTCATTGTAGGCGACTTTCGTCAACAGATTTTCCTCACACAATGTGTTGGTATTATTTCCATGATTTTCTCAAATAGTAAAGCAACACGATGCGTAATAATATACAGAAGGTGCTAAAGGCACGCCCCCCCTCCCCCCCCCCCCGGTACATATGTAACAAAAAACACGCCACAGGGACGCAAGCAGCGTTTATGTGAATACCAGCAATCTAAGATGAGCAATACAAAAATTAGTTTAAAAATAGTCATTATAATCTTTACTAATTTATGAATTCATCAAAAACATACAATCGAGCTTTCCAGTTTTTCCATGCATCATATGACGCCATATCACATCATAATGAACTATATGACATGCAGGATGACGTCATAATCATGATGTCATGAAAGACTGGAGTCGGTCCGTATTAAACGCATAATAGTCCGCCACGTTGTTTGAATTATATAACTACTCTTTATCAAACACGCTGTGTAGTTTTATCGAGCGCAACACGAGCGAAATGTGGGTGGAGCTTAGATAGAGCTGGGCAGGGGAATAGCTAAACACTAGAAAGTTCCGGTCTGAATGGTTCCTGACAAAGGGTTGCCACGTTCGTGAGAGCTCCACAACATCTTAATTGTGACCTCAGCTACTTAAGTGGTAGATCGGATCCCTCACTTTGAGGACACTTTCGATATTTTAGCGAAGACTTAAGAAAATATCATACGAATTTCGCCAGGATAGTTGTTCACCGAAGCACCGTTACATATGTAATGCTATTTGATGTGTTCTCATATGAACTACCGCGATCTACCATATGTAAGACTTATTGTCAACCTGTCGTGAGCATATTTTCCATAAAGGCTTAGAGAATAATTTCGTCTTAGCCCTATTGCACGTCTATTTCCGTGACCTATCACTAGTCATTATCATCGTTTTACATCGAAGTTGTCAGTTATTTAGACAATAAATCCGTTGCGAAAACCATTATTGTACCATCTCGTTATGGGGGATACCAATTTAGTCATTGCATTAGTAGTTCAACACTCCGATGACAATATCCGAATTTATAAGTAAATGTAACTTTAGTGCAATAGTGCGTGATCAGGCTTATTTTATCAAGGTTACCGCACAGTATAAGGATAGTGTAATACGCCCTATTATACCAAGCGACAACCCATTTGAAGAGGTTCATGAGAAACAATATAAAGCAGCAGCTAAATGTGTAACATTTTCTACATCAGGAAGCAGAATATTAGCATGGATGGTTGCTTTGTCTACACGCTATTATGACCACGTCGGTAAGAGTGATGTGTACTCAGTCGAATGGTTAGATAAAGAAGAGATTAATGGGCCAACAAGTGGGAAGACATCTTTCTCATAAACTCTAATCGCACTAATGTATGAGGATCCACATGTGTCTGAAGGATTTGAGAAGGACCATACAATAATGGTCTACTTTAGTACGCTGACATCAATGGCGCAGGGCAATGCAATTTTGGAATTCATTCTGCGTGAGTTTCCCCGGCTTAAGCTAGCAGTGGAAGCTATTATAGCGGACAGTACTCCAGACTGTCGTTCAATTGTAGACATCAATTCACTGTGTGGGCACTAGTGACTTCTTTCCTAGCCCTAGCCTCCCTGCATCTATGATAACAACCTACAAATAAACGTGTGCTAACAGAGAATCCATCCACAATAAACCTACAAATACACTCAGTGACATTCATCCTTTAGAGCAAATAGCTAGCTGCCGTCAACATCTAGCTGCCCTGAAGCTGACTATTTCCAAAATTGAAGAGACGGTTACAGAAAAATTACTTCAAATTTAAAGATGATAATATGGAATTGAAGTTACAACTGATGAATAATAAATTAATGAGGGAGCGTGAACGTAACACAACACCTGAACACGAACTTAAAACTGTAAAGCGGGAATTAGAACTGCAAAAAGCAACTAAGGACACCGATAAGGCATGTAAGCAACATGAATGTGATATTGCACATTTGAAATACTATAATGTTAAGTTAAACCAAAAGATTAGAAAGTTTGAAGGAGATGTTCTAATTAGTGTAAGACAGAATAAAATAAATGACTGCTGAACGTAAAGATATGGCCAGCAGAATGGAACAATGTAAATTTTACTTTAAAGATTCATGGCCAACGGGAGAGTATTCGCGAAGTCCACGAGATAGGTGCACTTAATTCACGATCAGAAACAGTTAGAGAGACTCTCCTGAAGGCGCAACAAAGACCGAGTAGAGATATACTGATCATCGATACTTACATGCTCAAACACATTAAATCATACAGACTCTTTCATGATTTCAGAACTAATCTAGAAACAAAGTATATACATTGAGGAAGCAGTGAAGTATATTGAGGAATATTCTGGGCCTCATCCGTCATGTGTAGTCTAGCAAGCAATGGGTAATGAGTAAAAACCAACCAAAAGACTATCAACAGTGTGCTGATGACCTAATCTGGCTAGTTGACACAACGAAGTAAATTTCCTAGTGTTAAGATCACAGTTTCCCTTCAACCTAGCCGAGGTGTTCACGAACTGCATAGTAAAACACTATCTGTCAATATGGTGGTTAAGCCGAAGTTATTTCAAACCAATAACGTATGTATTTGTGACAATGACAATCATTTAGTCACTAACCGCCCATCACCTAAATTCTTTGAAGATGACAATGTACACCTAAACAGTGTATACACCATTACACTTGCTGGGGACATTAAGGGTTCGTCGTGTACAGCACACGGCACACGGCCTTGAACTAACACCGTTAGACTCCAGTAAAGAACACACGTATGATAAAATAAATGAACGTCAGAGTAGATATCAAGAGTACAGATGGGAACGACCATCTCAGTACACGATGCTTCAAAATTAACCACAAAATCAAAGGATGCAGCAGTCAAGACGGCAATATGTAATGCTCGCCACAACGAATCTGGCGGGATATGGCGCACAGTTCTACCAATCTTCACGACAGGGGGACATGGACTTCAATAGGGATAATTATTACAATTAATGTTTAGAACTCAACTATCAGCGTGTGCATGGAACATACCAAGGGGTAAGTAATAATTCTATTGAATGTAAACTTAATTGTACCGAAACTAACACAATCTTATCCACCAGTGACAATTGGTTTAGTAGAAACCCACACCAGTGACTCGTGCAATATTACTATTGATGTATTCACAACTATTACTCAGACCAACATACCTAAGCTAAGAAAAGCAAAAACGTATTCTGGTGGGATAGCAGTTTTAGTCAAGGCGAATAGCAGTGAGGGTGTCTCTCACGTTAACTCTCCCAATATACGATGCGAGAGAGTTTGGCTAAAAATTGTCCACCACTTTTTCAACTGGATACATGACATTCATCTTGCCTTTGTCATTAGCCCGAACAATTCCCCACTTAGTTTACGAGAAAGTATCGATTCTTATGGAATAGTGGACGCTTATATAGCCCACATTTGTCAGAAAGGTCAAACTATACTTAATGGTGACGGTAATACGCGTTCTTTGGACATTCATTCTTGAAGATGATGACAGATATCTTCCCCTCACTACAGTCTACCAGACAGACACACCGCTGCGAAGACGGCTGAACCCTGCATAAGAAAAAATATTTTATGAAACAACTAAATTCGTCAAAAGATGGTATGATCTCTCATGTGCCGAGTTGAAGAGAGAATGCAACAGTTGGCAAAAATGATTGCAAAATAATCTGCCAGATATTATAATAAGATTATACTAATCTATTTACAGTCAAAAAAAGAAATATAAATGCTTTGTTAAAACATTAAGTGAAAATTTAAGGCAGACCATTTAATAAAACTTGAGAAGATGTATGATACTAACCAATCTGCATATTGGAAAATGATCAGGGAACTAAGGTGCGCTAACACACATAGCCCAACTGATACCATTAAAGCAAAAACATGGTGCATTTATAATACATTGCTAGGTAGTTCACCGCCTGAAAACCAAATTCATGATAATACAAATATGGCCGGAATAAAGACAATGGAAAACCAAATCTGTTTTAATGAAAATAAATATTGCAATTTCTGCCTCTGAGCCTATGTCTGCATTGAACAATTAAAGGCTAATAAATCTGTTGAGCTCGATGGCATTGCTAATGGGATGTTAAAATGTTAAAAGCGGGGTGGGGTAGTGAGAGTGATGTTTTATATTCCCCACTAACATACATATTTAATACATTTCTTACTAATGATACATATCCAGAGAAATGGCCAGAGAGTGCTATTGCATACATCTTTAAGGCAGGAAATCGATGTAAGCTAAATGACATTCGCGGATTGCGATATGGAGTAATTTGGCCAAAGTATTTAGTTCCATCCTTAATGAAAGGTTAGTTAATTTTGTAGAGTCGCCTAGACTTGGACCCGATAAACAAGTAGACTGTAAAAATGATCACTACCAGCTGATCATATGTTTGTTGTCAAAACCTAAGGGTGGAGAACTATATGCATATTTTGTTGATTTTATCAAAGCATTTGACAACGTCTGGTGGCATGGGAATTAAAAAAATCCTGAAAATAGGGATTGGTGGTAACTTCCACTCTGTTGTGAGAAATATGTACAGTAACTTATACAGTTGCATTGGATCCCAAATACATCAAGGGGTCACAGGGTGAGGTTTTGAGCCCAATGCTTTTTACAGATATATAAATGACTTGCCTATTGAACTAGCTAAAGGGAACACTCGGCCTGTAGAACTTTCTGCAAGGAAAGAACTTAATGTACTTTCTTCAGTGCTTAATGTACACTGATGACATCGTCTTGCTTTCAAAATCCCAAGATGGATTACAACAATGTCTGCATAATTTAAATGATTGTTGTAGTAAATGGAAACTAGTCAATCTGTAAAAACAACGGTTATAATTTTAAACGGAAATGGGCGTATTTTGAGTGCAGGATTTACATTCAATAATGACAATCTTGAATGCATTAAGTTATACAAGTACTGGGAGGTGGATTTTAGTACCTACGGATCCTTTACTATGGCGAAGGAAAATCTCAGATTACGAGCGCAAAACCAACTTTTAAATTGAAATTCATAGTATGTAAGAAAACACTAGCACTAAAAATAGCACTGAGGTTGTTTATATCCATTACTAAACATATTTCCTAGCATGGCTCTGAAATATGGGGCACATCCGTATGCTCTTAAGAAACTAGATAACCTTCCGACTGAGAAAGTCCACATACGATGTGTTAGGCTATTAGCTAGCTATGGGCGGGACATCCCTATTGATGGGTCCCTCAATTAACAGAGGTATGACCCTTGCTAGATTCTCAATATATTGAAACATATGCAGTCTGCAGAAAATATATTTGTCGAACCCTTTGCTAATATCCGATGGACACACAATATTGTTGATAGTAGCAATGTGTACCATGTTCGTGTGCTACATTAATACAAATTTATTACATATTGCAATACGTATGTGGGGCTATTGAGACAGTTCTCTTAATAATCCTAATAAGTTTGTCATACAATCGTGTTATGTGTTTGTACCATATTTGATGATTGGGCATATATCAGCATTCATATTGAGAGCATATCAAGGATGTCCATGTTTTGAATTGTCAACAACCTATGTCCTCTACACTACATAAAGTCTATGTGAATGGGTGTTATGCATTCGAAATACTTGTTTTCAACTTCTCTATAGTGCTAGTCAGGATGAGCCAATCATATCTTTTAGGTCATATTGACGTTATCTATATACAAAAGATTGTATTTTAATTACAAAACATGCATCCGGTGACCTTTTGCATTTGAAATCCATCCCCGATTAGTGTTTCACGTCTACAATTCAAGCGAGAAAGAAAAAAGAACCTTTCTCAAACATAACGAAAAAATCATGAATAATTGGAATGAAAGCATCCGTACAGAATCTGCCAACGCACCCCCGTAAGAAATTTATCGAATTACTATACAACTGAATACAATGGATAATGCATCGCTAATGTGGCATAATGTATAGATTAGCGATGAATTCATCAATGATTACTTTGCCAGACGGCTAATGCCTTGTATGTAGCGATTCACCTTTCCAGAGTACCCACCCATCCTATGACGTCATAATGAACTGCGTGATGTTTACAATGACATCATAATGAATGACATCGATAAGTACGTCACGAACGCATATTTGAAGACGGTCTATGCGTTGTTGTACAAATTGTTTGCTTTTACTATTTAATACATATTCTGTTGAATATTTTGAAACTAATTAGACTGGGTCATGTTGCTGCCTATAGCAGCAACAGCTCCCAGTAAAATTAGTTACAAAATATTCCACAGCTTCCCTGTATAGTTTTCAGGAAATTGATAGCTAGGGCATTCGGGGATCGATCAATCCCAACACGGCGGGTGTGGGTGGAGCTTAGCTAGTGATGGACGGGGTATAGCTAAAACCGGAAAGGTTCATTCTAGGGTGTTCTCTATAGCATGGATGCCATCAGTGCAGCAATCGTAGTTAGGTTTGGGAATTGGGAGCACTACGTGTGTATGAATAGTAGAACATGTGAGATTTAATTAGATTTTCTCCCATGTTTACAAACAACTGCTTTCCAGGTTGTATGAGGAATTGAGTATTTAATGTCTTCCTTGGAGATAAAGATATGTGTATTTAATACGGTGAAAGTAAAAGTTTATCAAAGTAAGCATACCGGAAACGCTTTTAATCAAGTCACAGCGTGCATTAAGATGTGAAACCAAAAGAAAGTGAAAACAGAGAGGCGTATGACAAGTTCGTTGCAGCCTGATATCAAAAACATACATAATGTTAGCAACAAGAATAAATACGAAATGGTAACAGAAAACATACCTAATTGATTTCAAATCTTTTGAATCTACATCACTGGATATTCACATAATCAGTTCTGAACGGACCTTTCCAGTTTACCCATCAATTATATGACGTCATAATATACTACTTGACGTATTTGATGACGTCATAATTAATTACGGCATGAATGACGTAGAAAAGTTCGTCACCAATGCTTAATTGATGACGGACAAAGAATTGTTGTACGAATTGTATTGTCTTGACTATTTAATAAACATACTGTTGACTATTTTGAAATTAATCTGACTGGGCACTGTTGCTGCCATAGTTACCAATAACAATCAGTCAACAAGTTTCAAAATATTCAACAGCTTACATGCATAGTTTTCTGGAAATTCTGGAGTTCAGGGATCGGTCAATCCCAACACGGTTGATGTGTGGGTGGGGTTTAGCTAAGCCTCCATTGGGGTCACGAATTTAACAACTTTATAATTCCTACCCAGGAATCATAGCAGCTGGATTAGAACACGTAACTAAACTTCACGTGCAGGTTTATGTTATGATAATATACGATGTAGGCAAACATTGTTCTACCGGACCCTGTTATACATTGTTTCATCAATATACCACATCGGATATAAGCTTCTGGACGCTACTATTGGCTTCGTTTGGGGTGAGTTGTGCCGTATTACAGATGGTAAAAGGAGATATTTCAACGCCATCACACGTCCCTACTGCAGCTGTGGTTTGGAAAAATTGCTGAGCCCTCGCCCATGTTATTCTAAATATAATTGGGATTTTATTTGATTAGTACAGTTACTATGCATTCAAGAGACTTTCAAGAAACAAAATGTACGCCATTTGCCTACTCAGCTGACACCCTGCTTATCATGCCCCATCTCCCATCAGTGCTGCATACTCGCAGGTACTGATCGAGTGTCCATAGCAAGACAAACACGATAAGAAAACTGTACGTACTAAGGGCTGGTTTCTGATTTCAATGTCTGGATATTTGAATGTCAGCTGGACCTTTGAAGAGGGTCTAGTGAATCCCCTTGCCATATGTGTAATTGATAGCTAGAAAGCTATGTCTTGAAGACAGAAAGATTTCTTCACGTGAATGGCGTATTTGCAGATCTAATATTTTTTAAATGTATGCAATGTGAACGGAGATTTAACTTGAAGTTAGCGATAAAAAGCCGAACATCTCTAAGATTTAGCATAGTCTGGTTACATGTTGAGCAACAAATATAACCGTGATATGGTAATAGTTAAATTTCAGGGATGGGTTATAACGGCAGTGGATGAATTAACTGTTAGCGATGCCCACTCATTCTCTCTGAGCACCGCCCACGCTTTTCCCTTGTTGAGATCGACCGAACCCCAAATTCTCGGAATCCCAGTATCAAGATAATTATACAGGTAGGTTGTTGAATATTTTGAAACTAATTTGACCGGGTTCTGGTTTAGCCCCCAAGAGCGGCCAGTCATTTCTTTTCAAAGTATTCAACATAATGGTTAGTAAGTAGTGTAGACATACGCGTCGTACGCATGCCGGACCTTTACAAGTTCATGTCGGACGTAGCTCCGTCATTTATTACGTATTTGGATTGCGAAGTCAGCCTAGACGTGAAGTAATTCACTATGACGTCATACTGAGTGACAGATTGGATTTATTCATTGCTTGTTTGTGAGGGTAACATGGTGACTATAGCATGTGGTATGCAAAGATAACTACACGCTGGCCTTTCATCTAGAAAGTAAGAACAACCATTCTCATGTGCAGATAATGTGTTATCCGCCAATTGACCTTTCCGGTTTTAGCTATGCCCCGCCCATCTCTAGCTAAGCTGCACACACACCTCGCTCGTGATGGGATCGATCGATCTCTGAACATCCTGCCTATCAATTTCCAAAAAACTACACAAGTAAGCTGTTGAATATTTTAAAACTAATTTGACTGAGTGCTGTTGCTGCCTAAGGCACCAACAGCGCCCAGTAAAATTAGTTTCAAAATATTCAACAGCATGTTTATTAAATAGCAAAGAATTACAAGGACAAACAATTCATACAACGTGCTGGACTGTTTGAGATTTGATGACGGTCTATATGGAACCCTTTGTGACGTGGTGATTTGTGCAGTCATCATACATGTGCTGAGCTGATTATGACGTCATACGAGACTAGATGATGGAAGGATGCTCTGGAAAGGTGTATTATGGATGACAATACCTGTCACGCAAGTATTTTGTTGACATAGGCAGCAACAGCTATCAGTCAAATTAATTGCAAAAAACGTGTATATTCACATGGAAATTTAGATTCTAACAAATTATACAAAACGATCATAGCATGAGTTTAAAATGGGTTGAGCTTAGCTAGATATGGGCGGGGACTTCAAATTCATATGGATCTGTCACTCAAATATATGACGTAATACTCAATTACTTCATATGTAGGCTGACATCACAATACAGAACATTCAAAAGTATGAAAAGTGCATGTCTTTGCTATTTAATAAACAATATGTTCAACATTTTGAAACTAATTTAATTGGGCGCTGCCGTTGCCCTCAACGTTGTTTCTAAATACTCAACAGCTTACATGTATATTTATGTTATAATTGCGGTTTTGAGAAGTCCGCATGCAAAGCCTATAACTTGATTCCAACACTTGGATAAAGTGGGAGGAGCTTAGTTAGAAATGTGTGTGGCCACCCAGAAATCGACCATTCTATTAGATGATCAGTATGGACAGCTGCACATAGAGCTGCCAGATCGTGTCTTCAAGATCGGGCGATACACCTGAACACGGTGCCGAAGTGCGCATGTGCAGCATATGTGGAAACGACGCACCGGTTCCGACAGTGAGAGTAACCTCGCATTTCTACTATTGAGCCCTATGTAAAACACAGCATGTTCGAGAGGCTAAATCTTCGCCGATATTATCTATCAGATCTTGATCTCAGAGCGAAATATTATTATCATCATCCCTATCCCTAGTTGGAATAGTTTTGCAGGCCGATGTGAATACACTAGAAAAACAAGTAAACATTTTCAATACAAATATACTATGGTCAAGGTCGTAAACACATTTGTAAAATGGTGATGATTTCATAATGCGCCATATCTTAACACACACATACACACACGTCTGTTTTGTTAGTCCCTTTCACGCGCGCATACGCTCAGCACGCGTGTAATGATGAAGAATATATATGATTAGATGAATCCTATTGATATAATATTAAATACGGCTAACAGATTAAGAAGTGGCATATATCAAAATGCCGCACAATGTATACATATCAAACTATAATCATGTGTTTAAATGAATTCTATGGACGAAGCTATCATGCTATATACCACTTGACCAATGACGCAACGATGACTGAATGGTACCATTATGTATGTATGATTACTGTATTCTGTAGCTGTAGTAGTAGTAGTAGAAACATCATACAGCTGCAATCAGTCCTTCTTCGCTTTTGCCCACTGTGTCTTGTCCTCAGCCGAAATCCGTAGCTTCCTCAGGTCCATTCTTGACTTGAGTGTACCGAGTCCTGCTTTCTTGAGGTCACCTCGTAACACACTTAGCAGATTTATGCAATGATGTCCTCTCCTGGCTTTGTATTTGCTGGCTCCGAGTAGGGCGAGTTCCAAGGCTCTCCGTGATACTACCATATTGCGTATCTATAACAGTTTCCTAATAGTGTTCAGTTCTACATACTAGGTAAAAAATATACGGGAATTGTCAATTGGACTAATACAAGTTATGTCGAAACTGCAAAGAAATATGTAACATAATTTACGAAATTTCATAATACAGTAATGCGATATTACGGTTTATCGCGCTAAACAATATGGTGATGGAGAAAGAAGCCAGGATAAGTAGACTCGTACAGGAAAATACCAACCTCCGAGGTAAATTAGCTACAAATATCATAAGTAAACCTACGGTGGACAAAAGTGTGAATGTACCTGAACGAGTAGCGACCCAGTGCAGTCCCTTAAACATAAATACCGGGAGCACTACATCCGAGTGCAAATCGGTCAAGAAGACAGTGAGCGGGACGTCAACCGTGGCTATAGAGCGGACGGAGGCGATAACAGTGGTGTCTACTGACGAACCAGCAGGTACAGTGACGAACAATCAACCGGATCGTCCTGTGAAACTATCAGAAAGTGACAAGAGCCATCCCCCTCAAACCATCGGCGTTATAACAAATGTCACGAAATCGGCGACCAAACAGTTTGATGGCTATGCTTCAAATCCCGCTAAACAAACACTGTTAATAGGGTCATCAATCGTCAAGGGCGTAAATGAAAGCGGCTTAGATCCCTCTGTACAGGTTATGTGTTGCAGAGGAGCTAAGATTATGGACATTCTAGAGGTTCTATACTCCATAGACCTACAGAATCATAGAAATATCATCATCATGGCAGGTACGAACAATTCGAATAGTCCGATCGGTGAGGTGTTGCATGACTTTGACAAATTACTAAGTGACTTACACACGCTGGCACCGCAATGTCAGTTGTACATCTGTCAGCTGTGTCCACGGGGTGACGATCGAAAGCGTAATGACTTCATCACTAGATACAATCGCCATTTAGAGGTGCGGGAGCAGTTCTTGGACTTCACTCTTATTGAGTCGGCGGACTTATTTTATTCACGAGCGGGTATGATAAACAATTCCCTGTTTTATGCAGATAAAGTGCATATAAACAAAACCGGATCTTCTCTACAGGTACGTTGCATAAATGATTACGTGACCATTCTTCGAAACGCGGTGTGTAGGTTTTGTGGTGAGCCCAATCACAAATCATCCATGTGTCGTCATGGTCAACTGGTTCAATGCTATTCCTGTTACGGCTACGGTCATAAATCAAATCGGTGCATTGGACATTAATTGGCCGGCCAAGAAGGAGCGCCTATTGTAAACAAACTGTGTAAAATTAACAAAAATATTTCTCAAACAAAGTATAATAATAATAATAATAATAATAATAATAATAATAATAATAATAATAATAATAATAATAATATTAATAATTGTACGTGTATTTATTCCACGGAATATATGTATAATGTTGTAACCAGTAACAGATATGATTTATTAAGATATTTCGATGATGAGAATAATAGCCGTATATCATCAAATTATGACCATCCACCTATCAGTTCAAAGTCTCCTTCTGTTGTATTAGGAACTGCTAGTGCTACTTGTACTGTCACTAATACAGTAACTGTTATCGCTAATGTTAATTCTATGACACCTACTACAAAGTGCTGTCTTGATGATGATACAAGTCATATACCTATTGCCATTCCAAATGATGTTCCATGCGCCCCTGATAGCGCTTTTATACCCGCCAAGACATGTGCCCCGTTTAGTGTTTGTATTACAGACAGCCTGTGCACCCCTGATAGTGCTTGTCTTGCCGCCAACCTATGCGCCCCTGCTAATGCTTATCTTACCGCCAACCCATGCGCCCCTGATAGCGCTTGTATACCCACCAACACATGCGCCCCTGGTAGCGCTTGTATACCGGCCAACTCATGCGCCCCGGGTAGTGTTTGTATACCCGCAAACCCATGCACCCCTGAAAATGCATGTATACCCGCCAACCCATGCACCCCTGATAATGCTTGTATACCCGCCAACCCAGTTGTCGCATCTCCACGCGTTCATTATAGTGCTCATATTACCACATTTCCACATACCGCTACTAGTGCTAATCTATGTTATGATAATAATAATAATAATAATAATAATAATAATAATAATAATAATAATAATAATAATCTCTCCTTTGCAAATAATACCATGAGTGGAGAGAATTGTAATATGAGGATTACGGATAATAATTATCTAAAATTCGTAAATATTTTCTACTACATGAACATGTCCAAAGTAAGTTTTCTAAATTTCATCAATATTATTTCATACTGTGTCGTTGGAAAGATAACCGACCAACAAACACATGCAAGTGTTAGGTCACCTCTTGATCAATGGAAATGTAACAATGCTTTTATCAAATTAACAAAACAATATGACTCCCCATTGTTCAATTCAAATGCGAAAGGCATACGCATAGGCCACTTAAACGTACAGCACTTGTTGCCCAAAATAAGCCAATTGAAAATAATGATGGAAACAAGCATAAAACAAATTGAAATTCTTGGTACAACAGAAACTTTTCTTAGCAGTATCTCGACTAATAACCTAATCGAAATTAATAGCTATAATATCGAGAGAAAAGATAGGTCAAATCGCTCGGGAGGCGGCATTGTAGTTTACGTTGAGGAGAGCCAATCATATTTTAGGAGGGCGGAGCTAGAATCTGAGACTTTGGAGGCACTATGGATTGAAGTTAAGCCGTACAAAACAAAACCATTTTTATTAGGCTGTGTTTATAGACCGCCGGATTCACCGTCTAGCTGGATTGACGAATTCGAATCTTTACTCGAGGCCGCATATTTATATAATACTGATATTGTACTGATAGGCGATTTTAATATAGATTTTAATGTTCCCATAATAGCAAAATGGCAATCATTAATGGATGCATTTCACTTAGTGCAGTTAATAGATAAACCGACCAGAATAACAGAAACGACTGCTAAAATAATCGATCATGTATATTGCACTGAAAAAAGCAAGCTTACTTCTGCGAGTGTAGGCGAGCTTGCGCTAAGCGACCATTTTCCCGTATTTGCAGTGCGGCATAGTGTCACTAATAAAACTAATAGTCATCATTCAATAAAATACAGATGTAAGAAAAAATTTAACAGCAACAAGTTTATTCAAAATTTATTAGAATATAATTGGGATATAATTAATTTCGTCAACGATCCAAACGAAGCACTAAGCGTTTGGCATGAAACATTCCTTAATATTTTAAATAACCACGCCCCGATTGTCGAGCGACGAGTTAAAAAGTACTCCCAAAGTGGATGGATGAACCAAGACATCTTGAAAACGATGAAAGACCGAGATTATCACAAAAAGTTTAAAAATATTGTCAAATACCGGGAATTGAAGAATAAGGCAATGTCATTGATAGAAAACGCGAAGCGGCACTATTTCGGTATACAGCTGACAGAAAATAAGCATAATCCTTCAAATATATGGAAGATCTTAAAAAGCATCAGCCCCAAAACAAACAAAATGCCATTAATATTATTAGATAACCAGGGAAACGAGGTTAGAGATACCGGACAACATTGTGAGATGTTCAATAAATACTTTGCTACTGTTGCATCCGACCTTGCGAATGCCATACAAAATAAAAACCACGCGATTTCACAGGATCTTGTAATGCATGTTAACAGTAGAGTTCCAAACGATGTCCAGTTTAAAATACCTGGAATAACAGTAGATTATGTTTACCGTGAAATTTCCCGTTTAAAAACTAATAAATCCGCAGGGTATGATACTTTGAACGCGCATTTCCTAAAGCTGGCCGCTCCAGTTATCGCACCATCAATCACCGCCATTATTAATAAGAGTATTGATACAGGAGTATTTCCTACCATGTGGAAATGCGCAAAAGTTAAACCCTTACACAAGTCCGATAATAAAAGCGAAATTAGTAATTATAGGCCCATTTCTATTCTGCCAATTTTATCGAAAATTCTGGAAAGACATGTACACAATTATCTATATAAATTTTTGACTACATATGATCTATTATGCGAATCTCAGTCCGGCTTTAGACCCAAACACTCCTGCGAAACCGCGTTGCTAAAATTAATAGACACGTGGCGATTTGCAGTCGATAATGGAGAATTCGTTGGAGCTATTATGATAGACTTCAGAAAAGCGTTTGACCTTGTAAACCACGACATACTGCTACGAAAACTAGGCATTTATAAGTTTCATGCATTTGCGCAAAATGGTTTAGATCGTATTTAGAAAACAGACAGGAGTATGTTTCAATCTCGGACAAAACATCTGGCATGTTACCAGTCACGGTAGGCGTACCGCAAGGCTCGGTGTTAGGACCTTTGCTATTTATTATCTACGTGAATGACCTCCATATGAATCTTACCTGTAATGTCGATATGTATTGTGACGATACAACCATGCATTGCCATTTCGATAATGTAGCAAATATAACTGAAAAATTAACAGCTGATATGGCATCCGTCCATGATTGGTGCCAAAACAATAAAATGGTTATAAATACCGACAAGACCAAATTACTAATGATAGGCACTAAATTCAAACTAAAACAGATAAATCCGGAAATTAAAATATCTATCGTCGATGGAAAAATAGAAAGTGTAGAAAATGCAAAACTCTTAGGCTTAAATATTAACAACAATCTCTCCTGGCAACAACACATCAACAAAATTTGTAGCAAAATATCTTCCATAATTTTTATGTTAAAGAAAAATAAACGGTACATGAATGTTGAGCAACGAACCTTATTTTACAAATCATACATACTTTCGCACATTGATTACTGTTCTCTCGTATATTACGCAGGTATGCCAACATTGTTGAGCAAACTAGAAAAACTTCAAAAACGTGCAGCGAGAATCATCTTAGACGTCCCACTAGAACACCATCGCGGCAATTATATGATGAATTAAAATTGACGCCGCTATCACAACGTATAACTATTAAATCAAACATTATGACATACAAAGCACTAAACAACCATACACCTAAGTACATCAGCGACATGCTTACACCCATAGAGACAGCACACACATTACATCTACGATCTAAAACTAATAGCCATTTGAAGCCTCCGAAAATACGAACCAACTATGGAAAATACAGTTTCACATACACAGCTAGTCAAAATTGGAATTCCCTTCCTACGTGTGTTATAAATTCAGAAACGCTATCATCTTTTAAGCACAACATGCACATACATACACACTTTCAATGATTTTATGCTTTGTTTCAACGTACCTGCATTAATAATAATAATAATAATAATAATAATAATAATAATAATTAATAATAATAATAATAATAATAATAATAATAATAATAATAATAATAATTTATCGATTGCAAAATATAATAGTATCTAACCATAAGAGCCGAATTTAACCTGCTCGGGGCCCCGGGCTAATAACTTTCTGGGCCCCAGTGTTCATTAATCTCCCGAAACTAACGGACTTCTCCGGGTTTATCTATGCCCCGCCCATCTCTATCGAAGCTCCACCTACTCATCATTCGTGTTGGAATCGGTCGATCTCCGCAGATTTTGGATATCATTTTATAGAAAACTAAATAAACTATTGGATATTTTGAAGCTAGTTTGTCTGAGTGCTGTATCTGCCTAAGGCAGAAACGACACCCAGTCAAATTAGTTTCAAAATACTCAACAGCATGTTTATTACATTAGCATAGAATTACAAATACATACTTATTATTGTCGTCTTTCCGCCATTTGATATTTGATATTGAAATGGTTGAAAATAGGTTTTCATTGCAACAATTATGTATAGTTTTGTATATATTTTGTGCATGATTTGTAAATTTTGTAAATATAATTCTAATTAGTTCATATAGTTATTTGGCGAGGGCCTCTGGGAGATCAGGGCATTGCTCTGAAGATTTACCCTCGATAAATACAGATTCTTATCTTGTCTTATCTTATCTTATATATAGCACAAAATGTATATTATAATTAATTCATTCTGCCAGTTGTATCCGGCATGGCATGACCTTTTATCTTTAAAATACACTGAGACTTACAGGTCGGCATGTTTCGTCAATCTGGTATGTAGAACATATTATCAGAAGTTACTTGAGATACCGTTCCCCGATCCTCCAACAGAAACCCCCAAACCATTTATTATGTGCGTCTGCAATTAAATGTGCTGATAAACAGCATGGCATGCATATTCCCCGATGGCTAGGTCATGTGGATTCACCTTTCCAGAGTACCCACCCATCATATGACGTCATAATGAACTGGGCAATGTGTACACTGCCATCATAATGAATGACGCCATGAATGGCGTCGATAAGTACGTCACGAACGCATATTTGAGGACGGTCTATGCTTTGTTGTACAAATTGTTTGCTTTTACTATTTAATAAATATTCTGTTGAATATTTTGAAACTAATTTTACTGGGCGCTGTTGCTGCCATAGGCAGCAACAGCACCCAGTTAAATTAGTTACAAAATAGTCAACAGCTTCCATGTATAGTTTTCTGGAAATTGATAGTTAGGGCATTCGGGGATCGACCAATCTCAACACCCGAGGTGTGGGTGGAGCTTAGCTAGTGATGGGTGGGGCATAGCTAAAATTGAAAGGTCCATTGAGGTGGATGCGGATGGGGTTCATTGATGTATTTACGTTGGTGAGACTGGGCAGTGAAAACCAACTAAATGTCAAGTGTTATGTCGTATGGATGTCATGGGCAATATCGTTCCCCCGCCTTTCACCACACCAAGACACATTTTGAAGTTTAAATGTTTCTGATTCTGAGACTGCATCCTCTGTATTTTTGAGGGGTAAATATGGGATTCAAGTTTAGACAATCAAAAAGTCGGTGGGTGGGGAAGGTGTGGGTGTGGGGTGTGGGTGATGATGGTTGTGTGTGTGTGTGTGTGTGTGTGTGTGTGTGTGTGTGTGTGTGTGTGTGTGTGTGTGTGTGTGTGTGTTGTGTGGGTGTTGGGGTGGGGGTGGGTGGGTGGGGTGGTCGTGGTTAGAACGGGGACTCCTTGTGTACACTGATAAAATCTCATCCAGCAACTCATTTGTGACGTCATATTTGTTATTCACCGAATGACGTCATCGTTTACGTCACAATATATCGTCTTCCATTATTTTAGGTAGGCCTATTCCCCATGAATGGTGTCGGAATTGATAAAAGGACGGTGTAATTGGCAGAGTGTCCAAATCTTCGGAACATTTAAGTGAAAGCTAAATTAATGTAGGAATTTAACCCTCGTCCAACCAACTTATCACCACCCATTGTTTACTGCGTAAAGCAGGATAACTAGTGTCTATTTTTAAAATGATTTTACTGTGAGGTATCATGGTCTATGCCAACAACTCTTACAGTCGTATTCATTTTATTTGATGCACGTCTTCCGAACACTAGCTTTCACAGAGTGGATAGTGTGCAGATTTGCCTAGACAAGGGTTTACAGCTCACGATATTAATTCTCTTTTAAAAAAATCACCCATGCAACAATACAAATAGCACATCTCAGGTAATAATAATATGAAAATAGGCGTTGCCTATAAGCGAACGCAGGCCCCATTTATTGCTTAAATAAATTGGACGAGTTTGTATAGGGTCGAAATGTCATAAATACGTACGCCTATGTATAGTACATTTGAAGCTAATTTTTCATCACGCTTGGAGGGCATTCCGGTAAATCCAGTCTCCCAATATTCACAACAATCCGTATGCACATTGTCAGTAATATCCGTCAGCATTATTGCATCTTTTACCATTAAATATTTGCACCAGTTCAATGACGTTATACAATTTGTACCGACATATGGCGGTGCTCCTCGCTATTTGGGGACATACAAACAAGTTCATAGTAACTATGACTTCATAATGAAATGTCGTCCGCTAATATTTTTAGATCGCATTTATCCAGACATAAGCTACAAAAACGGGAATTAACGCATGTCTGGGCGTAAATACATGAATGTATATTCCATCCGGGTGCAAATGGCGTGGTACAGGGCCTTAAATTTCCTGCCATCAGTGCTAAATACATATAGCATTGACAACACCGACTTTCCACGGCCATGCGTGTTAAAAAATAATTACGGGACAGTCAACCAAACCTCATATTGCTTTTACAGACGCATAAATAGGAATAAAAATACAGATTTTATCTGCTCTGCATCAGACTATTTAATCGTTTTACATTCTGAAGTAAATGAACACGATTTCGTAATAACAATATCCCACAAACTTTGGACATTGAAAATGCGCGGTAGGTTGCCCTAAAACAATATTGGACACATACGCATAATGAATAACCATATCCCATAATGCAACGGTGTGTGCGTGAGTGCGCGCGTGCGTGCGTGCGTGCGTGCGTGCGTGCGTGCGTGCGTGCGTGCGTGCGTGCGTGCGTGCGTGCGTGCGTGCGTGCGTGCGTGCGTGCGTGCGTGCGTGATATAAGCCGAAACCGGAACCAAAAAGTTTTCTCAGCGTCATGTTATATGTATTTTACCGAACACCATTTTCACATATAAATATTTTCTTTTTTAACAACATGTGGTCTTTCCCTACAGGTTTAGAGGTGCATTTTTACAGCACGCAAAGGAAATCCCGAGCTAGATCATAATAAAAACAAATGCAGTAGACCGAGATAGAATCGTTGTTGGTCGGGCTCCAGTTAGTATGCATGAGTTCCCGTTCTAGCCACGACCGTTGAGGGCGGTGTGCGCGTGCGTGCGTGCGTGCGTGCTTGCGTGCGTACGTGAAGGTGGGCAGGGAAAACTCATAGCTTAACTTCCCCACCCCACCAGCCGCTTCAGATGCCTACCTTAATTCCTGGAATTCCCCACTACCTCCCTAATATCTAATGTCCTTACAGTGTGTGTTCAAATATGTCTTCTTAGCCTTTTAACCCTTGAATTGCTAATATCTCCATTTTAACACAAGCACACAGGAAAGCAGTTTAATATTTGGACAGTAATATGACTGGTACATTTAGCAGTGACAGCGACAGTCAAATTAGTTTCAAATTGTTCAACATAATTTTCCTTACATCATAGAGAGTTTGGCATTTATAGTCTGCCTATGATTAAAGTATTAAATTATTAACCACTTCAAGTACTTAAGCTTCATTAGGTAAGTATTTCGTTTTCAATGCAGCCATAATCATTATCACACAATGTCTGCGCAGCTGCGTCAACGTTTGAAGCCACTTTGACATGATCTGGTGAAGTCATCGATCTTGTCTCGGATGCGACATAGGTTAACATTGGATAGGATCTTCCATATGGTGTTGAGGAGCGCAATGTGCCGCAAATTGGCTGGTAGGCCAGGTGGCTTCTTGGGCTTGGGTAGTGCGATAAGGCTGCCTAGGCCTACATCATCGATGGTAATGTGGTGCATAAAAACTGAATTGATTGGGTGCGCGATCAGATTTGAGATAATGTCACTGGCATATTTGAATAGGTCATTGCTCATGCCATCAGGTCCCGATGCAGAGATTTCATCTGCTATGGAGTCACCTTGTTGAATAACAAGATCTTTTAAGCAATGTGGTGCAGATGTTATTACGCCCCGGCGTAGTTTGGTGCGGTCATCACTTTGGCCACTTTGATCGATGCACAGCCATAACTCTTTCTGCTCTGCTTTCGGTTTTACTACTAGAGGGTCATCAGTGTACTTAGTTTGGTTGGTAATAAGAACACCTATTGTGCTGGTAGCTGATAATTGCATAGATTTCAGTATTTTGGCTGAGGCTTGGTTTGGATTGGAGCCGACGTCGATGTTAGCTATCTGCTCCCCGAGGGCCTTTTTGTATGACATTTGAGAGTAAGTGTTGCTGATGAGCTTGGGTAGGTTGTAGCTGACTCTTCTCTCTTGTCTCGTATGGCGTGTACATATTAGTTAGAGATCCTTCATTTGAAGGCATGTACTGACTGGCTTATGATCATAACTGAGGTCTGTGCATCCATATGAACTAGCATTTTGGAGTAAGGGGTTTGCTTCTGTCTTGCATAGTCTATTTGGTTGAAGACAGCTGTTGTGGCCTTAGAACCATGTTGGCACTTTGCGATCAGCAATGTGTTCTATCCATGTTGTCCTGTGATGACATGGGTGTTTGAAAGCTGTATGTGTGGCAAATATGCACTTGGACCTAAGGAATGCCACCAGTGCATCTCCATTTCAGTTGTGTGTGCCCTCTTCATATGATCCCATGCATAATCCAGGTCCTGAACATTTGTCTGCAATTCCGAGTTTACCGAGACAAGATCGATGACTTCACCGGATCATGTCAACGTGTATTCAAACGTGGACGCAGCTGCACAGACATTGTATGGGCTCAACGTATACTTGTCTTGCTAGTCATGTCCAAACACTTGGACTTCCACAAAATGGGCATTGACATGTCATGAGCCTTCGACACAAGTAAGCGCTCTAAGATCCTAGATGTACTATGCAGGCCAGTTGCAATGAAGATGAGCTACGACTAGTGAGACTACTGCTTGCAGACACAAAGCTGAGAGTATGAGTCAAGGCAGTGAAGTCTGTAGGGTTTGAGACATCAATCGGTTGCCCAGAGGGAGATGGTCTATCTCTGATGCTTTTCATCTGCTACCTTGCTGCCGCATTGAAATCTGTGCGGGAAAGTTCCACACGACCAAACCTCCCAGTGTCAATTCTAGATATGGCACTAGAGATGGAATATGCCAACGATATGGATTTCATAGACGAGGAAAATAAACCCATTGACGAACTTCACCCAATAGATGTAAGCAAACTAAAAATCGAGAATCTCTTCTATTCATTTATAAATGAATCCAAAACAGAGTTCACCCACATATACCTATCTACAAAGCATGAAACTAAAGAAAATGACGACCCACTTCGTGGTGGCAACAATGGAGGAAAAGTAAAATCCTGGGCCCACTGCTTTGCAGTACTGCTAATATTGCTGCACGATGCGTCATAGGGAACATAGATGTCCAGTCCTTCTGGAAGCTATTGATTAATCGATCGAAGATGCCTTTGATAAAAAGGCTACGGTTATACAATTCAACCTGTGTATCCTTGATGCTGTATAACTGTAACAGCTGGGCAGCTCCAAAGGTAACTCTAGACACACTTGATGCCTGCCACCGCAAAAACGTACGCACCATCACTGGACACGGATGGCCACACAGCATAATTCCCAACGATGCACTATACAAGATGTGCAATACGTCGCCGCTGTCTGTAAAAGTCGCTCGGCAAAGATGGTCCATGTTTGGCCATGTGCTAATGATGCCAGAAGAGACACCAGCACAGAGAGCCTTGGAATTTTCCCTATATGAAGCATGCAAATACAAGGCCAGGAGAGGACGTCATTGCATAAATCTGCCAAGCATGCTACGAGGTGACCTCAAGAAAGCAGGGCTCGGTACACTCAAGTCAAGAACGGACCTGCTGAGGAGGCTAAGGAATTCAGCTGCGGACAAGACACAGTTGGCAAAAGCAAAGAAGGACTGATTGCAGCTGTTGGATGGTTCTACTACTACTGCCGCAGAATGCAGCAAGCATACATAAACATTACAATAGACTGTTGATTATTTTGAAACTAATTTTATTCGAAACTGTTACTAAGTAATCTGGTAGTAATTACCTTTCAAATAATCATCGGAATATATCATCTATAGTAAAACTGTTGTTTGTGGCAACTCTATTAAGGATGAAATGGGAAATTCATTCTTGAAACCATAATAAAGGTCTCTGTTGGTGGTCAAGATCCAAAATGCAGAGCATCTGATTTTCACAATTGTATGCAAAGGTGGGGCCCTGGCGGGACTCAGATTTCTGATATGGATATATCCAATGTATATTGCACTATCTTTTAAATCTCTAGATCTCTTAACATGGTTCATACATAATTAAGAAAACTATGGAATTATAAGAAACCCATGTCCATTTGAACTTGCCTTTGCAAAGTATGGAAATTTAACATTTTCTTCTACGGATTAAAACAAGTGTGTACGTTTAAATATTGGCAAAATAATATAGATAATATTAACAATATTTATCATTCCGTCTAATACTATCAACAGATTCGCTTGCAGAATGTGTCTGTTTGAATTGGACACTGATTATAGACATTATAAATTGGTCTTAAGATAATCATCAGTTATGAGATTTAGCCTACATTGGGTAGTGGTGGACTCTGGGCAAAATATCTATCCTCGCCTTGTACCGTGTAATGTTATCAGCAAGGAACAAAATCTAAATTCTCCACCTATTACTCATAATCAGCATATTTTTGTCAAACATCAAAACAGCACTCTGAACATTCTGGGCTGGGTCCTGTGGAGCAAACCCTGAGAGTACTATATATTTACATATATATTCAGACCTGTCTATTAGGGGCACTATCTGCCAATTTTTGAAGTGTGCGTGTGCATACATATATATTTGCAACGTATGTAGCTTTGATAGAAATGTTAGAGATTTGACAAACGACCGACTAACAGAGCAAAATCAGTCACAATTATAAAACTTATCAAAGGTATAAATGCGTTTTATTCCATTTCCATATATAGTCACCATGATACCTATGGTAACCATAGAGGTAAATGTAGTAAACATTACACATATGTCCAGGGGAAAGGGTCAGTGTGGAAAAATGTGTATGTTGTTTGAGAAGTTTTACTCAATTGTAACACATTCTGTTACATGTGGCTATTATGAAAAGAATGTGGCTACTGCTCAAATTAGCTTAAATATTCCAACAGATATCCTACGTTGTAGACTTGAACTCTGGAGTTAGTATATTCAGTGCACAGTGGGAGAAACGCTTCTAGGACAGAAAGCCAACAAATGCCTTACTGAGAAAACTACCAAACTTGGACTGGATTATTGAAGCTGATAATTCAACAATATTAGGTTTAAGCTAATAATTCACAGCATAAAGGTTAACTTAATGTATTCTATATTGTACTTATATGACCGAGATCGATCTATCTCATGTGACGGTGTACATTTCCTGTAGTTTCCAGTGGGTACTGCTATGCTAAGTGAATGTGGTGTGGAGAGATGATATCATATTTGTTCCATTCATTGACAATATTTGCGAAATTGTACTGCTTCAGGAATCTTTTTTATGTGTAGAATAGTTGGCTTTAAACTTTTAAGAAGTCATTTATTTTGCAAACAATTTGATTGAAATAATTAGTGCTATACTATGTCCACAGCACATCCCGGGGAAATTGCTTCCAAAATATACAGCAGGTTTCATATTTAGCAAAATTGATCACTAATTGTGTATAGGCCTACTCGGTGGTGGGGGGGGGGGCGGGGTGGGGGGGAGGGGGTGGGGGTAGGCCCTATCACTAGATATTTTGAAAAGCCTTAATAGAAGACTGAGAAATAGTTGCACTGCTCATGAGGATCACAAGCAAGCCATGCCAGTAGTTAGTCTAGCATTTGTGTGGGGACAAATAGTGAAAAAAATCTTCCCATTATTTTGAGCAGTCTTAGGTAGGTAGAAATTCTTAGAAAAAAGAGGCTTATATGTTCTAAGAAGCAATTTCCTGCATTCTGAGTAATAATATTCTGTGGAAATTATTGGGCCAATAACTATTTTCCCAAAATTGTTTCCCGCAAATTTCTTCAGATGTAGTGCTGGTGTGGGTTGAGATGGGGAAATCTGTCACCCTAAACCCACCCTATAGATATTCCAATGTGGCAACTCAATGTACTCACTGTTTCCTTATTGCTGTAGCATGGATTCTTTTGTATCATTTAATTCCATTGATAGATTGAAAGATTTGTTAAATTATCTAGTCTGGAGGAGTGCCTAGAATTCAGAAGCTGAATCTCAATTCTCTACTTTTATAAGCCATTTCCTCCCATTGTGCTAAATGGGACTATTTTATGTGTGGGTTGTGTCAACGGGATGTGTAGTGTTTTATACATTAAGTTAAATAGCTTAATATCTGAATCGAAACAACCACCCACACCCGACCTACCCACCCTAGTTGCCGGGCTGATATGCATGCGGGTGTCATAACTATCCACGAACTGTGGCGTGTCAGTGAGCAAGCAATAATTGATAGATTGTGTTAGTATTATATTAGGCCATGAATTAGTAGTACCCTGCTTGCGTAGGTGTGAGTCCATTGAGGCTGGAATTTCAGATACAACACTGGTATGTCTCTTAGGCCCATAAATTATATAATCATATTAAAAAGCTAATATGCTTTGAAATCGAATATTTACATATGCAATGTGTGTAGGACATATAAGTTATGTTGCGAACTGTGCTAAGCCTGGCTCAGACAATCACATTTGATCGAGTAGCCGATACGCGTAAGATTGTTTATTTCAGTTCTCACTCTACCTAATTAAATATTCAAAATGATGGACGAAACCGTAAATATGCACATGTCTGGAGTAATAATAACATTGAAATAGGATCCTTAGTATGTATCCTTGATGGGAAGAAGCGGCAGATATTGTGATTATTTAACTGATATATTTAGCTAGTTTGACGGCCAATAGAACTGGAAGAACACTTGACAAAGAAAAAATGTTATTTGATCGAATTGCCGATACGTGTGTCTTTGTCTATTTCAGTTCTTACTCTACCTAATTAAATATTCAAATTGCCCGACGAACCCCTGTTTAGGTGCAAGGATGCCCACACGTCTGAAGGAAATAGTGATATTCATATCTGATCCTTAGTCCGTGTCCTTAGCAGAAGAAGCGGCATATATTGTGAGTATTTAACTGATGTATTTAGCTAGCATGTGGAATAGAACTGGAAAAACACTTTAAAAAGAAGAACTGCAGATGAAAGACGAATGTCAGAGTGTTGCGTTTGGCGCCTCTAATAGGCAATTTGTGGTAACTTGGGGCCAATGTGGCATACGCTGGTAATGGGCTTAGCCATCCTGCAAATGTAGCATACGCTAGTAATGGCCTTAGACAACTTGCAGTGCATTGTACCTCAGAAATAAGTTAACATGTTCCCAAAACAAAAACAGAAACATGGTGGTTAGTACAATTTTGAACGCGATGTAGGGAATGCGCTGTTGAATTGTTGTCACTTAATTTAACTAGAAGCCATGGTTGCCATTGACTAATTATTGTGCAATGGCTTCCAATTAGATTACGTAAAACATATTCAGTGCATTGTATTTAGTTTTGGAGACATTTTAATTATTTCTGAGCTGTACTGTCCATACTGATATCAGAATCAGAAAATCACCTTTCTAGAATGAGCTCGATTGTGGAGGAGCGTATGTCTATTAACATTGCGTCAGTCCATACAGCATGTTTCTGTATTGTGCTAATCTACGAGCCAAGTCTGAATTTACAAAATGCCAATGGTACCAACTGTTAGGGTGATCTATGGTGTTCATCACCAGGCTGGATGTAGGGGTGGAAAGTGGTGCAATTAGTTTTTACTCAACTGTTTCAATAATGATACTGTTGAATATTTTGTAACTAATTTGACATGGTTATGGCAGCAACAGAACCCAGTCAAATTAGTTTCAAAATGTTCACCAGCGTACCTATATAGCTTTCTAGAAATTGATAGTCAGGGAGTTCAGGTATCAATTCATCCCAACTCGGACGACGTGTGGGTGGAACTTAGCTAGAGGCAGGCGGAGCTTAACTAAAACTAGATTCCCCCATTAATTCGAGCACATCTATGCAGTCGAGTACAGTGCCGGCCACCCCCACCCCAACCCCAAGCACAACACGTACACATACTCAGTATGTGCATAACCTTTGCAAACACAAACATCTTAAAACAACCGAAGAATCTATCGTCGATCTTGTAAAACATATATCGTATTTCTCCTACTTCCTAGATGCATCTAATGTTGGCAACCTGTGCATTATGATGTAAAAGATGAGAAGATGCGCATTCCATCTATGATATGTAGACTAGATGCTGCCAAACAGGTTCGCAATACTCTGTCTGAAACCGGAATTCCCAGAAACACAATTTCAATAAAGCTATAAAAGGAAGCTCTTGAATAATATAATACAATTTGACAGGAACATCTCCAAATTTCAAACTACATCATAGAACACATTTATTAAATCGTATAGTTTTTGGTGACTGGTCTTTCTGATTCAAAGCGTTAAAGAGGATGCATTTATATGATGCACACTTCAAACGATGTTGGTGCGAGAGTAATTAAAGAATCCCATTTTACACGATGTGTCCGTGCTACCCACACACCGATCAGTGTGACGCAATGCCGTTCGTAAAGAACGATAGAATTTCCGTAGCTGACCTACCTTTATTACGGTACATACCTTAGGCCTAGAATACAACGTATGCATTCAGCAAGTCTGGTAACTGTATGCGAACACTCTTGAAACTACCGCACGGAATAAGCTGTGGCGATTGAATGGCTGGCTGGCTGGCGGCCTGGCTGTCGGGCTAACTATCTAGCTACCTAGTCAGCTAACTAACTAGATACCTTCCCAGCTAACTAACTAACCAACTAACTAACTAACTAACTAACTAACTAACTAACTAACTAACTAACTAACTAACTAACTAACTAACTAACTAACTAGCTAGCTAGCTAACTAACTAACTAACTAACTAACTATTCAACCAACCAACCAACCAATTAATGGGCTAGTTGGTTGGTTGTTTGGTTGATTGGTTGATTGGTTGATTGGTTGATTGGTAGATTGGTTGTTTGGTTGGCTGGTTGGATAGTTGGATAGTTGGTTGGCTATCTAGCCGGTTGGCTGCCTGATCGACTAACTCGCTGACTAGCTGACTGGCTGGATAACTGGCTGGATAACTGGGTGACTGACTGACTGACTAACTGACTAACTGACTAGCCTACTGACCGACCGACCGGCCAACTAAATATCCAAATATAGAGCTAATTAATGGACAGCGCGCTTTACCGAGCCGTTACTGGTAGGTAAATAAATCGTCATTTGTTCATGACAAATTGCATCGAGCTATATGTATCTTCATTTTCAGTCAAGAAATAGTGATACACATAGAAACATACACGCTTCTATGCTGCTCCTGATCTATACTGGGACTAGAATTATCCTTGAGTTCTGACATAGAAGCTTGATTTGCCACCACTCGCAGACCTGCTTTCACAATACATTATATAATCAGGCAAACTAAAGCTAATATGCGTCTGAGTTTTATCACAGGAAAGAATCCATGTAGGGACTAAATTGGTTTGCGGAATATTTAATTGCTGTTACACAACTAACAACGTGTTTTTTTCTGGACAGTTTTCCTGTTTGACATTTTGAATCACATATAGTACAGCTCATAAATAAGTTAAAATGTGTCCAAAACACACCAGAAACATGTTAGTTAGTACAATTTTGAACACAATTTAAGAAATGCTTTGCTGTATACTCTGAAGCAATGGCTTCCACTCAGATTAAGTCCAAAATATTTATCAGTACGCTTTGTATTATTTTGGACACATGGTTCAAAGTCAAGTTATTTCTGAGCTGCATTATACCATGTGCAAGATGAGTACAGCAATAACCCTTTCATGACAGCAGTCCCGGGGAATGTCTATTTGCAGGATAAGATAAGGGTAATCTTGACAATTTACCACTGGAATGTCTGATACGATAAGCGAGCCAGTCATTCCAGTGGTAAATTATTCAAAAATAATCTTCTCCCAGGCGGCAAATTGCTGTTCAATAAGCAAGCATTTAAATTTTCTCGGCCAAATTTAGCTATTAAAGGGTTAAACCACAAAACCAGAGCTCTGATATAAAGAATATGTTTTTGAAAATATGCAACTAATGTTATCTATGGCGGCAAACGGTTCAAAATTGTATGCAACTGTCCTGCATAGTTATCGTGATATTTGTATATTGGGATTTTATGGGTCAAAGCGTTGACCGACGTCCTATCAGAACATGCTACTCTCGTCTATTCATCGAATTATTTATTTCTGTGTTGCTCATTTATATGCCATATATGCCGATATATTATTCAATATTCTACATGTATGGACATAAAATGCTACAATTAAAGACTCATGCTGTATGCATTTGTAGCGTAGTGGGAGAAATGGCAAACCAAACTCGATTTGACGAACGTGGTAAAGAACCCATTGCACCCGACAATAACCAGATGCCGAAATTAGCGTAAGACGTGTTTCCATAATAAAAAAACCCACCACAATATTATTATAAGTGGAATGATAATATCCATGAGGGTAATCATATGACTCATTTGCGTGATCTATTACATCTGCTACTACCAGTGTGTGTGGTCTGTACCCGACTTTACAGAATTGTGAGTTACTGTTTATTTGAAATATCGCGATCGAATATCGCGCAAGGTGCAGCATAGTCGTCATGCAAGCAATCATCTCTTAGCAATATTTCACGACATGCATCCCTGTAATAATGTCTCTCTCCCCCTCTGACGATTACATTACCTTATTTAAAGGGATGCTAATCTCATATCAATTGGTGTATTACAATGATAGATAATGGTTTACAGATTCCATATCATTCATATCTTGTCACATTCCCTTATCCGTATCACAATTATCTGCGTTGTAAAATCGCGTAAAGATTGAACAGTGATCGCAGCCATTTAGTTCCTTCACAGGATAATGTGTGATGTCGTGTGAGTGCCAATGTAGTACATTCTTTATTATTTAATAATCATCTTGTTGAATGTTTTGAAACTATTTGGAATGGAAGTTGCTGCTGCCTATGGCAGCAACAACTTTCAGACACATTTGTTTCAAAATATCCAACAGCTTACCTGTATAATTCTTTTTAAACCATATTGTCAAACTATAGACATCACATCTATGACTGAGAGCATTTACCGAGGCAGTTTGGGTGTTTTCTAATTGGTTGAAAACTAAAGCATGACAGCCATCACAGGCTGTAGAAATTTATCAGCATTTACCTACTATAGCCTGAGTATCTGTGCACGATTAAAATGCTAAAATGTCATGGATAGAGTATGGCTGACAAATTCTATTACCTGAATGATTAGTATAAGATAAGGTCAGTTGTCCTTTAAACGTTGACTAATTGCCTCTCAATGCTAAGTAATGGAACATTTTGATTACGTATTGCATAGCATGACTGAAAAGGCTGACTTCAAAGACATTTTTCTTTTCACAGTCTTCACTATGCAGGATATGTCCGTCGTCAAATACACAAATCCCGGATGCCCTAACTACGCCTATTGACATGCGAATCGTGAGCGTACTACGTTACCATTGTTATGCAAATGAAGACCGCGTGACATTAGCATAAGGAAATTAAACCAGGCGACTTTCTCCAGTCTATCGCTCGATGTCATGGTCTAAAGGGCCAGTGTATTTCTCAGATTCCAATTAAACGATATGAATAGATCGACTTTAAGAAAACGCACACGTTGAAATTGCATAGCTGGGGACCTGCAAACATAAGTCTCACGAGCATAACGTGAGGTCTCGTCAGGATATGACGTACCAAACAATACTTCATCAACATCACAGAATTGGTACAATTCTAACAACTGCTTTCAAATGGGATTCACTCCGCTTACCCTCATTCGTATCTCGCAAGATCTCCTTCGATTCGAGATCGAGAATCGTATCTCGTAGTATGTATTGAGTAGCCATTGGCGCACTGATTTCCACCAAAATATGGTGGTAGAGAGAATTGAAACTTAAAAGGACACGAGCGCTACTCTCCTCATACCAGACAATATTAGTTCACGTAAAACGAGATGATATAAAGCATATAGTAGACTGTATGACAAGTAGTTAACTGAAAAATAGTCCCTCTGAATTCGTCGTAAAATTAAAATCTGTCGCACGTCTGTCGCACACAAAATGAAGTCAAGAATTTGCTGACATTGCGTGGATATTGATATCACACGGACCACTGGGTGGATCAAGTCATTTAAATCTCTGTATTACGCTAGCGATACAGAGGTTAAGATGATACCAAAATCAACCCGATCCATAGTGTTCCTTTTACAGTCCGCTACGGAGATGGACTGGGTTCCGATATGTCTGTGCGCCGAAGTGGAGTATATGTAACAGTCTAGTCGATGTGATGACGTAATAAGACGTGTATTCTCGTAGAAGCAACGCCTCTATTTTTAGATTGCGCTTACCCTCACCATAAGCTCTAACCAGAAAGGATGTTTCATCACATGCTGTTGTATGGAAGCATTAGAACATCCTGGCAGGACTTAATCTATATTCAGTCTCTGTCGTGTGTCCTCACCATTCTTGAAAACTCAACATTATTTTGTCAAAGTCATATACAACTGCTGTCACGCTGTTTCCAAAACAAAATAAAACGTACTGTTATATAGTTTGAACATAATTTTATTGGAAGACATCAAACTATTCAGCAACACATTTCTGACTAACTAACATGTTTCTGTTTTCTCTGATGGAAACATGTTAACTTATTTAAGCGTAAGCGTGTGAATCGTAAGTATTTTCAGAAAATCATCGATCCATTTAAGTAGTGTCGTGTTGCAAATTAAAGGGATACTAATATCATCTTAAGCTCTGTAGTGTGGTCAGAGTTGCAGCTTGGCATTGATTTGTTGTTATAACTTAATGTTGAATGGATGAATACAGGTTATCAATCACTCGCATCATAATCAACAGTGTCACGCGTATGTTGACCTCACGAATCGACTATTTAAGTCCGCCCTCGTTACGCTTAATTGACTGCCTAGTTGCAAGAATTCTATATCTTTAATATTTAATAAAGATTCAACTGAACACGTTTTTTCTATTGGTTTTAAAGCAAATCATGGCAGCCTGTATATGCTGCAGAAATGAATACACATTTAGCTACTAAAGCCTGAATATATTTCTTTGTCGGCATGAAGGCATGATGGCATGATTGTACGCCAAAATGTCATGGATTGATTGCGTCCCACACTGAATGCCTAGTATAAGATTAGACGCATTTTAGTCCTATTTAATCGTTTTGCAGTTTTTCTAAATAATAACCATTACAGCTCATTGTTATATCGTTGAAAATGTTTAATTGGGCTATGCTATGCCAACGATGAATGCATTATATGCTCGGTAACATGAGTGTTTATGTATGTGCAGACTGGAACTTATTAGATCTATAAAGTGTGTTCGTGTGGTTGAATGACGGGTGGGTATGGGGAGGGTGGATGGATGTGGGGGCTGGGGTGGGGGAGGGGGATGGGGATGGGATGGGGATGGGGTGGGTGGGGGAGGGTGAGTGTGGGGTGGTGGTGAGTGGGGGGTGGTGGTGTGTGTGTGTGTGGTGCTGTGAACTATACCTAAACACGTGTGCTTGAGGGGCTCATGCTGCAGAATAGTGATGGCTTAAAAGAATTAAATCTAACACTGTATTGAAATTAGATTTTAATATTAAATATAGGTTACATTGATGCTTGCTGAGCTGTAGAGAGTGGGTGTATTTTATATAACTATCCACATTGCATTTCAGAAATATATTGTGCTAAGAAATTAGCTGCATTATTTTTAAAGAGCGTAAGTCAATTTGTCAAAATGAAAAACCCACTATGAATTCCAGTTTGCATTATAAGTGTAGACTACTGCGCAATAGGCAGACTGATTCAATTTTGTTAAATTTTCACTCATCGCACGTGATACAGTAGACTACGAATTCCAAACTCTGCTATCTGTTTCGGTGAAAAAACAGGAAATCTAAAAAAAAGATAAGGCTAGAGCTAGCAACCTATGATCGTCCCTGCTTATTACTTTCAGTAGTGAGCCTCTTGTTAAATAATCTGACTGTGATTAGATTAAAATTGTTGTTGTTCTTCCTTGCAGAAATAAATTTATACCAAATGACTAAAATATGTCTGACTCTTCTTCCAAGTCTTCCTCCGAGTCTTCTTCCGAGTCTTCCTCCGAGTCTTCCTCCGAGTCTTCCTCCGAGTCTTCCTCCGAGTCTTCCTCTGAGTCTTCTTCCGAGTCTTCCTCCGAGTCTTCCTCCGAGTCTTCTTCCGAGTCTTCCTCCGAGTCTTCCTCCGAGTCTTCCTCCGAGTCTTCCTCCGAGTCTTCTTCCGAGTCTTCCTCCGAGTCTTCTTCCGAGTCTTCCTCCGAGTCTTCCTCCGAGTCTTCTTCCAAGTCTTCCTCCGAGTCTTCCTCCGAGTCTTCCTCCGAGTCTTCCTCCGAGTCTTCCTCCGAGTCTTCTTCTGAGTCTTCCTCCGAGTCTTCGTCCGAGTCTTCCTCCGAGTCTTCCTCCGAGTCTTCTTCCAAGTCTTCCTCCGAGTCTTCTTCCGAGTCTTCCTCCGAGTCTTCTTCCAAGTCTTCCTCCAAGTCTTCCTCTGAGTCTTCCTCCGAGTCTTCCTCCGAGTCTTCTTCCGAGTCTTCCTCCGAGTCTTCCTCCGGGTCTTCTTCCGAATCTTCCTCCGAGTCTTCCTCCGAGTCTTCTTCCGAGTCTTCCTCCGAGTCTTCTTCCAAGTCTTCCTCCGAGTCTTCTTCCATGTCTTCCTCCGAGTCTTCCTCCGAGTCTTCCTCCGAGTCTTCCTCCGAGTCTTCCTCCGAGTCTTCTTCCGAGTCTTCCTCCGAGTCTTCCTCCGAGTCTTCCTCCGAGTCTTCCTCCGAGTCTTCATCCAAGTCTTCCTCCGAGTCTTCCTCCGAGTCTTCCTCCGAGTCTTCCTCTGAGTCTTCTTCCGAGTCTTCCTCCAAGTCTTCTTCCAAGTCTTCCTCCGAGTCTTCCTCCGAGTCTTCCTCCTAGTCTTCTTCCAAGTCTTCCTCCGAGTCTTCTTCCAAGTCTTCCTCTGAGTCTTCCTCCGAGTCTTCTTCCAAGTCTTCCTCCAAGTCTTCTTCCAAGTCTTCCTCCGAGTCTTCCTCCGAGTCTTCCTCCGAGTCTTCCTCCGAGTCTTCCTCCGAGTCTTCCTCCGAGTCTTCTTCCAAGTCTTCCTCCGAGTCTTCTTCCAAGTCTTCCTCCGAGTCTTCTTCTGAGTCTTCCTCCGAGTCTTCCTCCGAGTCTTCCTCCGAGTCTTCTTCCGAGTCTTCCTCCGAGTCTTCTTCTGAGTCTTCCTCCGAGTCTTCTTCCGAGTCTTCCTCCGAGTCTTCTTCCAAGTCTTCCACCGAGTCTTCTTCCGAGTCTTTCTCTGAGTCTTCCTCCGAGTCTTCTTCCGAGTCTTCTTCTGAGTCTTCTTCCAAGTCTTCCGCCGAGGCTTCTCCCGCGTCTTCCTCCGAGTCTTCCTCCGAGTCTTCTTCCAAGTCTTCCTCCGAGTCTTCCTCCGAGTCTTCTTCCAAGTCTTCCTCCAAGTCTTCCTTCCAAGTCTTCCTCCGAGTCTTCCTCCGAGTCTTCCTCCGAGTCTTCCTCCGAGTCTTCCTCCGAGTCTTCCTCCGAGTCTTCCTCCGAGTCTTCCTCCGAGTCTTCCTCCGAGTCTTCCTCCGAGTCTTCCTCCGAGTCTTCTTCCAAGTCTTCCTCCGAGTCTTCTTCCAAGTCTTCCTCCGAGTCTTCTTCTGAGTCTTCCTCCGAGTCTTCCTCCGAGTCTTCTTCCAAGTCTTCCTCCGAGTCTTCTTCTGAGTCTTCCTCCGAGTCTTCCTCCGAGTCTTCCTCCGAGTCTTCTTCTGAGTCTTCCTCCGAGTCTTCTTCCGAGTCTTCCTCCGAGTCTTCCTCCGAGTCTTCCTCCGAGTCTTCCTCCGAGTCTTCCTCCGAGTCTTCTTCCAAGTCTTCCTCCGAGTCTTCTTCTGAGTCTTCCTCCGAGTCTTCCTCCGAGTCTTCTTCCAAGTCTTCCTCCGAGTCTTCCTCCGAGTCTTCCTCCGAGTCTTCCTCCGAGTCTTCTTCCAAGTCTTCCTCCGAGTCTTCCTCCGAGTCTTCCTCCGAGTCTTCCTCCGAGTCTTCCTCCGAGTCTTCCTCCGAGTCTTCCTCCGAGTCTTCCTCCGAGTCTTCCTCCGAGTCTTCCTCCGAGTCTTCCTCCGAGTCTTCCTCCGAGTCTTCCTCCGAGTCTTCCTCCGAGTCTTCCTCCGAGTCTTCCTCCGAGTCTTCTTCCGAGTCTTCCTCCGAGTCTTCCTCCGAGTCTTCCTCCGAGTCTTCCTCCGAGTCTTCTTCCAAGTCTTCCTCCGAGTCTTCCTCCGAGTCTTCTTCTGAGTCTTCCTCCGAGTCTTCCTCCGAGTCTTCTTCCAATTCTTCCTCCGAGTCTTCTTCCGAGTCTTCCTCCGAGTCTTCCTCCGAGTCTTCTTCCGAGTCTTCCTCCGAGTCTTCTTCCAAGTCTTCCTCCGAGTCTTCCTCCGAGTCCTCTTCCGAGTCTTCCTGCGAGTCTTCCTCCGAGTCTTCCTCCGAGTCTTCTTCCAATTCTTCCTCCGAGTCTTCCTCCGAGTCGTGTTCCAAGTCTTCTTTGTCTTCTTGTCTCCATACTTTGTCTTTGGTGCGTCTTCCCCTTTGAAACATAGTTAGGAATACCTTTCCTCTTAAACTGTTCTCATGGGATATCGTGTATTATCAAGATGCTCTACACTTAAGCCACAAAAGTCATGTGCTATATATTGAATACAGAAATACGATATTCTTAATCAACTCCCGCTGCTTCCAGACAAATTCACATTCGGAATTATCCATCAACGGTCTCTTGCATTGTACACAAACGAATTCAGTGATGGGTTTGCAGTACCAGCGGGTCCATGACTCATCGAAACCATATAGGGCACGCGACGCTTTAAAGGGTTTGGCTGACCACACGACATTACGCGTAGGATTAAGTGCCATTATTATTCACCGCGTAATAGAATTATAGTGTGCATGTCTCTGAAGGTGTTACGGTTATTTACGCACTTTTGGAAATGAGAAATATGTGTGTACTAAGTCGCTAGTTCAGGATCTGTTTAATCATATTTTTTATCCGAAATACTCTCTTATATAAGGGGATGGAGGCGCTCGTTTACATGGTTGAGTTAACAGGGTGAACTGTTCACAATCGTGACATCTAGCCACACCAATATATTCTTAACACTATTCATCATCAGACGATTTCCTCAAATGGCATTATAATTATAGTGCAGCTCTACCAACAAGACAGAAATGCTTTGAATTGCGAATGTGCTGTTATTTTTGGCATTTTTTATAGCGCAAATCGATTATTGTTCATCGTTTACAAGGAGCGTTGTGATATAACTACACAACAATGAGATGCTGCTTTAATATAATGGACATCTACACACGGGGTTGTGATGAAGCAATATTGTGCAACGTGGCCTGTGATAGCACCATTTTCATTCTCGTCGAGCCCATGCATTTTGAGTGTTCTTAACCACATGTACGTGGAAGGTACTACTGCCCAAGGCAGCATGCAGCAATAGCTACCATTCAGAATAGTTCCAGAATATTCAATACCCTACTGGTATTATTACTTTGAAAGTTAGAAATTTGGTTTTACGAATAAGAGCAGTTAATATTGTCTGCCTAATCGAGATAGATGGATGAGAATGCCTCCGTCTTCCCGCGGCTATACCTGCTATAGAGCGTAGGCAGTCGTCTGCTCTATGGTAATAGCATAAAACTGTTTCCGTACCCCTTCCATCTCTTGTTGAGCTCCACCCACACTTCGTCGGTGTTGGGATCGATCGATCCCTGAACTCCCTGACTATCACTTTCTAGAAAACTATACAGGCAGAGTGTTGAATATTTTAAAGCTAATTTAACTGTGTGTCGTTGCTGCCCATCACAGTAGCAGCGCCTAGTTAAATTAGCTTCAACATATTTACCAACATGATTATTAAATTGTAAAAACATGCAATCCATACGTCATCAATTAAGCGTTCGTGACGAACTTATCTACGTCATTAATGACACACGTCACGTAGTGGATCATGACGTCATATGATTGATGGCTAAACTGGAATCCTTCATTGTATGCCCTTGGTGAAGTCGTAATTTAATAAACGGTTTGGTGCATATTTTGAACCTAATTCAACTGTGAGCTGTCTCTACTCTATGCAGTAACCGCTCCGAGAGAAATTATTTTCAAAATATTCAGCAGCTTACCTTACATTGAAATTAGTACGTGTGTTTACTGTATTCTCCGGCTGTAGTAGTAGAAACATCCTACAGCTGCAATCAGTCCCTCTTCACTTTGGCCCAGTGTGCCTTGTCCTCAGCAAAAATCCTTAGCTTCTTCGAGTCCATTCTTGACTTGTTTGTGCCTAATCCTGCTTTCTTGAGGTCACCTCGTTGCACGCTTAGCAGATTTATGCAATGACGTCCTCACCTGGCTCTGTCTTTGCTGGTTCCGAGTAGGGCCAATGCTCTCTGTGCTGGTGTCTCTTCTGGCGTCCTTAGCACATGGGCAACCATGGACCATCTTTTCTGGGCGACTTTTACAGACAGCGGCGGCATATTACACATATTATATAGTGCATCTTTTGAAATTATGCTCTCTGGCCATCGGTGTCCAGTGATGGTGCGTAGGTGTTTGTGGTGGCAGGCGTCAAGTTTGTCTAGAGAAGCCTTTGGAGCTTCCCAGCTGTTACAGTTATACATCATCAAGGATACGCAGGTTGCATTGCATGAACGTAGTCTTCTTAACAAGGGCATCTTTGATATACGAATCCATAGCTTCCAGAAGGACTGGAAAGTTATGTTCCCAATGATGCAGCGTGAAATTAGTACACTGGGAATTATGGGTTCAAATGTATACAAAGGGTTATACAGAGTGTACTCAAAGGTGTATACAGAGTGTATTGAAAGGTGTATACAGGGTGTATTCAAAGGTGTATACAGAGTGTATTCAAAGGTGTATACAGAGTGTATTCAAAGGTGTATACAGTGTGTATTCAAAGGTGTATACAGAGTGTATTCAAAGGTGTATACAGAGTGTATGCAAATGGGTATACAGAGTGTATTCAAAGGTGTATACAGAGTGCATTCAAAGGTGTATACAGAATGTGTTTAAAGATGTATATAGAGTGTATTCAAAGGTGTATGCAGAGTGTATTCAAAGGTATATACATAGTGTATTCAAAGGTGTACACAGAATGTATGCAAGGGTGTATACAGAGTGTAGTCAAAGGTGTATACATAGTAGGTGATTCTTAAGTAGAAATGGGTGGGGCATCGATAGAAATTCCTCTAAAAGCTATGTTCCCAATGATGCAGCGTGAAATTAGTACAATGGGAATTATGGGTTCAACGTGGATCAAATGTATACAAAGGGTTATACAGAGTGTACTCAAAGGTGTATACAGAGTGTATTGAAAGGTGTATACAGGGTGTATTCAAAGGTGTTTACGGAGTGTATTCAAAGGTGTATACAGAGTGTATTCAAAGGTGTATACAGAGTGTATTCAAAGGTGCATACAGTGTGTATTCAAAGGTGTATACAGAGTGTATTCAAAGATGTATACAGAGTGTATGCAAATGGGTATACAGAGTGTATTCAAAGCTGTATACAGAGTGCATTCAAAGGTGTATACAGAGTGTATTCACAGGTGAATACAGAGTGTATTCAAAGGCGTATACATAGTAGGTGATTCTTAACTAGAAATGGGTGGGGCATCGATAGAAATTCCTCTCAATATTTCATTACTGGCCAATGGCAATATCTATGTGCGTCTTAGAGTTCTCGTGTCCAATTAAATAAAGAACGTGATATGAAATGAATGTTGATATCTGTTCAATCTAACCAGCATGCAATGTTACCCAGTCTGCATTGCTACCCAGCATGTAGTGTCCCGACTCGTAATCGCTATAACTGGTTGAATTTGGTTTCGTTACCGGGGTACCCCTATCGGAAGCATCACGTGGTTGCTTTACCTATTTACGCATGCGCACACGTACTCTCGCTTGGAGCAGGAGTGATCGAGTAGAATGTGTACCAAGTGATACGAATTTGTACCACATGATACCGTTATCCAATTATACTCTCGGCGTTCGGTATATCCAATCGGGATTATCGGGATAATCGAGTGAGTAACCGAAGTTAGAACTATTGGATGCCATATTCTTTGAATCTATTGTCTGTACAAGCCAGCATTTCTCAAACAAAAAGAACCTGTCTGTACGTGCTACTGGTCATTTATCGTCGTGGATGTGTAAGCATGCGCGTAGGACATATCCATGGCAGTATATTCGACAGCCTGCATTCCAATACTGCTCAGCACAAGTGTGTCAATTTCCAGGATAACATACGGGAAAGCTTTTCTATACTTTAACAATAATGTGTGTGAATCAATGACAGCAACAGCTTTCAGTTAAATTATTGTCAACATAATTGGTAATGCAATTTCTAAAATAATCATCTCGATTTTCAATCCACTCGTCACGGATTTGAAGAGCAATTTGACTGAAAATTTGTGATTCCTAAGCCCTCAACAACATTGTTGAATTGCCATCCACACGCACACAATCAACTAACCGACTGGCAATTTCATACTTTGTAGGTAGAGTAAGCATGAGCGTATATACGCTTTCTCACAAAGAATGAATGATTCGCAAACAGCATGTTCGTTTCGTTGACAGATTGTACATCTGTTTGAAATGCATTGATTGAACAGAAATGTACACACGCTAGCTTTGCTGAATATCTCGTTCATATGGATATCGCATCTTATCATACTAACACACACCCACTCACATATTCGATACGGGAGCAGAGCAAATAGGACGATGATCGTATCTAGGCTTACTCGCGTTATGTTTAGATAGTATATACAATTATTCGTCAAAGTTGTTGGTTCCTTAGTAATCAACAACCTAGTCAAATTGGCCGTTAAATCTGCAGCGAATTTCAACTGAAAGCCATGTTTAGACTGAAAGGTGTAGCAACACTTTTCATTTAGATTTCAATCAAATCTAAGTAGTTATAGCCTGACCTACTAATTATTTTGACAACAATTTGACTGAATGGTGTTGCTGTCATTAATGGGAACAACTTCCACGCAAATTATTGTCAAAATATATAGGTTATTTTATATTTTCTCGTTGTGAAACAATTATGATGGACAGTATTGAAAGATAGTCGAATTTACTGTCTTGAATACGTCGTACATGCTTATGCTTCCGAAGCTGACTGATAAATGACCATTTGCACGTGCGGGATAGTTCTTATTGTTTGAGAAATCCTGGCTTATACAGATAATACACTAAACAAATATGGCGTCCAATAGTTACAGCGATTATGGAGTCATGGCATTACATGCTGGGTAGCATTGCACACTGGGTAGCATTGCATGCTGGGTAAATTGAACAGCGATCAAGAGCCATCTCATCTCTTGTGAACACGTTCTATATTTAATGGGACACGATAACTTTAATCAATGCCGCGATAAAAGGCATACAATAGAGCTCTCGTCGCCGTCTTGCTAAACAGTTTGTCATTTGCATCGCTCGGTTATATCCGCCGGTGTTTCAGATTATCTTTCAGTTATTATTCCATGGCAGCAATTTTCTGGATGTTCTGTTTTTGTGATACCTTGCTGGGAAAAGCATAGAGATAAAGGTTTTAAAGCCATTTTGTGGAACCAATTTGTTTTATAATGACCTGATAGAGCCGCTCATTGCCATATATAGGCCTACTTGGCTTATGAGACGACCATGTGATGCAATTATCTAAGATACACGGATCGGCCATTATCTGACAGAACTTTGCAATCAAAACATACGGACCATTATTACCCATGATAATATCAGATTGCAAGTTTCATAAGCAATACCAGACTCAGCAAATGTGTGCTGATGCTAGGGCAGTGGGGCACCAACCCTTTGGGATGGCGGCGTGGGGATGTGGAAACCGTGTGAAACACGCTGCTATTGCAAGCATTATGGAGGGATCCGTGCTGTCAACCATTACTTCACTACATGTCTGACATCACAATCATAGTGACGTAGTATAACTCCATCATGAAAAAGACTGGCAGCTTAAAAAAGATCATCTCTCCCCCTCTCTCTCTCTCTCTCTCCTCTCTCTCTCTTCTCTCGCTCACTCCCTCTCTCCCTCCCTCTCTCTTTCCCTCTCCCTTTCCCTCCCCTTCTCTCCCACCCACTCTCTCCCTCTCCCTCTCTACATCTCACTCTCTCGCCTTCCATCCACCCGTCCTTCCCACATCCCTCCCACCCTCCCTTACCTCCGCCCCACTCTCCCTCTCGCTATCCCTACCCTACTTCCTGGCCTCTCCCCCTCCCCCCTCTCGATCTCCCTTACCCGCCTCTCTCCGCCTCTCCCTCCCGCCCTCCATATAGATTGTGTATACAAATGGATTTTGTATATGTATGTGCCATATACATTGTGTATATGTGTGTGTGTGTGTGTGTGTGTGTGTGTGTGTGTGTGTGTGTGTGTGTGTGTGTGTGTGTGTGTGTGTGTGTGTGTATATGTGCTTGTGGGCATGCAGGGGTAGGAATCAACCAAACACGCCACGTGCTACTGATATACTGATCCATATCGATCACCATTAAGGAATGTGATCTCTGACCCTGGGATGTGCATATGTTCATATGCATACCGTATACATGTATGCATATGTGTAACTTATACATGTATGTATGTATGTATGGGTGAATGTATGCCTCAAATATCTTATGATTGCATGATTTATGTGAACTCTATGTATAGTCTATATTCTACGTATGCTATTTTAAATGTAATGCATATGTGCATGTTTAACTATGCCAGGGGTCCATCGCCGTATAGGCTCTGCCTTAGCTGGACTACCTATTTACATCTGTTCTTATACTAATATGTAATTAGCAAATAAATCTACACGAATTGGAAAAACCAACTAACTAACATGCTTCTGTTTTTGTTTAGTAAACATGATAACTTGTTTCTGAGATGTACTGTACATAATAGCACATCTTCATTTCACGAAAGGTGTCCCGCATGATACTCAGTCTTCATTAAGTACGTTATAGACAACGGTATCGTTTCTCTGTAGTTGCAGACTACCAAGCCAGCCATTGCAGTGGTACATTTTCAAAAATACTCTTCTGTTGGCCTGTAAATGGAGCTTGCCTATGAGCATTGCAAAGCCATTTTGATCGACACGACAGTTAAAGGGTTAACATAGCTACAGAGAACAACATGTTACAGAGAATTCTAAGAAATTCTGAGTGATAATGAGAATGGCAGCCAAAAACTGTTAGATGGATGAAATTCTGCAATGCCTTAAACTTCAAACATGGATTTTTTTTATAGATATGGGAACAATTAAGTGATATGGCCTATGTTGAATATTGTTTAAATAATTTTACTGGGAGTTGTTTCAACGTATTTAGCAGCTTAACCTATATTGTTACCTTGAATATTAGACTATCCCACGCTCATGTGCAGCTTGTTTGACTATAAACAACTGCGTATACCTCTCATGACACTCTGGATACGTGCTGAGAGAAACGCCACACAGCTTCAGTTCCCAGATAACACTGGAGAATAGAGATATTTGTTTTTCACAAATCATGAATTAGAAACACCAAACACGCACATTCGACAGTGAAACACATTTTCGTTTCCAGGAGCATAGCACTCAATGACCACTTTGAATGGAGATTTGGCAATTGACACCGCTAGGCATAGTTTGACTATGCTGGTAATACGATGAGACAAAGTGCGTATTTGAAAGCTTTTTTTTATCTTATTCCTTTTTCTGTGTACTATGTACCGACATTCTATTGACGCGAAAATATGAAAGATTTATGACGAAATGTGATGAACATAGGTTAGTACCAAAGGCTAACATTTTTCTCCTGCCTTTTGCATTCCATACGTATTGTTTCCTTATCTGTGGAACGAGTATATGAAGACTATACACATCAGGATTGATTCTCACGCGACAGAACACCTTTGCCACCAGGAATCTACAAGGACGAATATTGAAACCATCCTAACTGGGTCAAAATATGTTATCATTCCTCGTCAATCGAACCATCCAATGCGCATAACTGTATAGCGAGCAGAATTTAAACTTTGACAAGTCCAACCCTATGCCATGAAAACAGGACGTGTGAAGGCTAAGCGCACTGGCTATGCAGTATATTAAGGATTTCCTAACGAAGCCGGCCAAATCCAGACTCTGCTGTGGCCATGATGAATGGCCTTTCTTAGACCACGAGAATGCCTTTTTTTTTAAATCTATCCCTCGAATCAGTGGGTCGATAACTGTGCCAGTTATTCCAGTGTTAAATCTTACAAAATACTCGTCTGACGGCCTGCAAATGGACATTAAATAGGCGAATAGTTGAATTTTCTTGGCCCAATTTAGCTTTTAAAGGGGTAAATCGCTACTTACTCTCTCCACATGCGATGTTCACACGACAGACGGATTCATTGTCATGGTGAATTACCGTGTCACGGAGGTAGTAATGGTGGCCATATGATAGCATGGCAGTGTCATGGATTTATGTTATGAGTAGTCATGATAATATCTACGTTAATGCTGTAGTCTAGTTTCCTCCAACAAACCATTCACTCTCCAATATCTCCGGTACTGTTCCATTAGCTCGCCCATATCTCTGGTACAGTCCCATTCGCTCTCTCATGTCTCCGGTAATGTCCCATTCACCCTGCCATATCTCTGGTACTGTCCGATTCCCTCTGCCATATCTCTGGTACTGTCCCATTCCGTCTGCCATATCTTTGGCACTGTCTCATTCACTCTCCCATATCTCTGGTACTGTCCCATTCACTCTCCCATATCTCGGGTACTGTACCATTCGCTCTCCCATATCAGTGGTACTGTCCCATTCGCTCTCCCATATCTCCGGTACTGTCCCATTCACTCTGGCATATCTATGGTACTGTCCCATTCGCTCTCCCACATCATTGTACTGTACCATCACTCTCCTATGTCAGTGGTGATGTCCCATTCGCCCTCCCATATCAGTGTGATGGTTCCTTTCGCACTCCCATATCAATGATACCGTCCCATTCGCTCTCCCTTATCACTGGTACTGTCCTATTCACTTGGCTTGCAATGAGACCGCCACCCTGCCTGGATACCTCCAGCTATAAGCCAAACAGCTGTAGAGCTAGTCGCTTTTTAAATGTTTCCTACATGGGATGATCTGGTCATTTTAGATAACTTTAAACTGGCCAAAGTTTCTTACCTAGGATAAAGAAAGAAAACAAGTGCAGATTCAATAGGCAAACTATGACAATGGGAATTCCACAGCTGAAGTTTTGCCTGACAAAAGCGTGGCCATGGGTTGTATATGTGCTGCCACTATCGCTCTGTGTCCGAACAGAAACACACCTGAAAGTTGAAAATATGCGTTGTGTATATCCTCTGTCTGTGTGTGGTAACGTCAACCCCGTCTCGGGGTGTGCAAACTGTTAGTTATCATAGATATACCATCATGCATCGTCCGAACCTGACAGATATTAGCAATTAGAGATATGCTATTAACTTACCGTAACTGGACGCTGTTGGCGGCACCAATGACCTGCCACTGATTTGTGTTCTGCTAATACAGATTAACTTTCATGGGAATTGTTATTATGTGTCACAAGCTTCCATAGGCCATAGGATCTTTCATTCGTGTCCAGATACTGGATTGATGGGCAGACATGTACCTTATTTGTGATTCTTATTACTCAACCCGCCGAAGACACAATATTTGTGTCTGCTTGCCCGCCTGCCTGATTTCCTGCCAGCCTGCCTGCTTGGCTGACAGTCCACCCGCACCTGATCGCCCATCCACTCACCCACCCTCCAACACATATGCATGCATGCCCGCCCGCCCACCAGTCCGCGGGCCTGCCCGCCCACCGGTCTACCTGCATGCCCGCACGTCTACCAACACATCTCCCCGTCCGCCTGCCCCATGTCTGCCTGCCTGCCTGCGTGGCGAACAGAGCGAAATTTGTCACATCCATTCTTATTGTGGCTGGCTAGAAAGTTTGAATTTCATATCAAATGGTCAAATTCCATCTCGCTCACGAGATAAGAAAACGCATCCCACAATATGTATTTGTGGCCTTAACTTGCGAATACAAAAGGGTAGAGGCATCACATTTAACACATTCATTGATATTTGGGGCGAACTAAACATTATTTTTAGTTTCAAATAAAATAGTTCATTTTCTAGGTCACTGTCGCTACGTGCGTGTGGTAGTGTACATATTTTGCCATAACCTGAAAAAAGAACAAGCCCATAGAATCGCCTTCCACTTATTCATTTATATTTTGCAGTTCCAAGAGGAATTTGAGAGTTGCAGGTGAGATTGGTTAGGTATTTAGGTCATATGGCCACGAAGTACAAATTGCAATGAAATGCACTCATAACTGTGAATTTAAAGAAGCTAAAATCATCAGATTTGGCCCCAGATTTTATATTGTAGGCGTCTAGATTTAATTTTGGCCAAATGGGCAATTGTATATGGGATTGGAGCACACATATGTGTCAGTACATCCTCCGAGTAGAGTGTGGTAATTTAGTTTCTCTCACAACAAATGGACCTTATGGAGAAATGCAAAAGATGGCAATAAGAAATCTACATTTCAACTATTGTATAATAGGGACGAATAATGGAAGCCATGACTAGTCCCTCGCCAAACACTTTGCAGGAGACGAAGGTTTTATGAAAACTGGTTACTTATTTGGCTTGCACTTAAACATGTTGCAAAACAGCATGCGATTATCATCGATTGCCTATGACAGGTTCAAAGATAGTTTCTCACAAGTGAATACATACACCATGGCAATAAGGTCGGACGTGTGGCAAGATCGTGATAAGATAGGTCAGGCAGGCTTAAATACCTAGCAGGCTAACCATGACCCACACTATACATACAAACAATACACACGTGCAGGCAAGCTTCATGCTCAGCTGATGCGTAGATACCCCCACGTATCATTCGTGAATTACATGCTGATATTATTAATACCAGATTTTGATAACAAATCCAATCCAGTCCAAAATTTCAAAATAATAATGGTAAACATGTTATGAAGAGGAAAACGAAGCAAAAAATACAAAAGATTTGGCGAGGTTTGGCAGAGAGGAACTCATTGCAAGAGTGATCCACCATCGAGAACATATAGGGTTAGCTATCTTGGTCCTTTGATCGCGAGACTAATGCAATTGCCTCTTATATGACGGTATCTGCTCAACCAGGTGAGATTGTATACCACACCCTACGATACATTGCCTTGAAGAGAACGAACTGTATTAAGACATTTAAATGCACATGCACAGGCATGATTATACCCACACATTTTGATTAAATCCCAGCAGGGATATTGTAATCGCCTCCGCCTCTCAATCCATCTGTCGGTTTATGCCACTATCTCTTCTTAAACTGGATTCAATCAAATTTGTTATGTGGGCGGCAAACTAACATCTACACAGGGTGGGGTAAGTCTCCGTTGGAACGGTGGCGTTATGTTTGAGCTAATTCAACCAAATTGTGAATGTTAGTTACCCACCTGATTGTGAATTGCCAGACAATGATTACATATGCTCTTCTACCGGGGTATTGGGTGTGTGGGCAATGTCGGCAGAATTCACCAAGCTTGGTATGAAAGTTATTCATGATTGGCACATCAATGCTGATTGTGGGGGCGATATTTACATTGGAGTTCTGCCACTGCACACACCCCACCCCACCCCACCTGCCACAGGTGCTGTGCTGTGGTTGGGAATTAGTGTGTCAGGGACGAAAGGGGCAAGTGGGGGGTGGGGGGGGGGAGTGGAATGATACGTTTAGGGAAAGCGTGGGGATTCCCAATCATGTGCCATAGACTGTGACTTTTAGTTCAAGTTGGGTATGGTTGTTATGCCATCTAAAGTGTATTGTGTAGTTATGTGTGGTTGTAGACCTGCTGCATTTATTCATGGGAAGGGGTCCATCTTCGCTTAATTAAATAAAGCCCATGAACCGTACACGGGATCAAAATATAGTGAAATGTCAATACAGGCCCTATGGTGTACTAGTGTTCTAAGTATCGAGATGGTGATCTGAAAACTGCCACATTTATCAGCAAATCGGGTTCCATCACATGTTCTATTGATGAATGTGTTAGTGATACACATATTTAAAAACCTGCTGAATGGACCACGGAAAAATGTGGATGTTCTTCAACAGATTCTTGACGGCTTTTAAGTGTCAAAACAGTCTGCGAAAAACTCTAAGGGTCACTGTCAGAATCTTGCTTTCATACATTTCCTATGGGGCATTTTAGTAAATGAATTTGAAATAACAGAAACGTTAATATGTTCGCTAATGACTTTATTTTATTAATGGATAGAAGCATAGTGTTTCTACGTATGTACACAATTCAACCACCTGACAACCTTAGAAATATGATTTATAATACCTTGTGATTATGCCTCGTTTTCTCAAAAACCTGTCAGCCCAGGCAACAACCTGTGTAATCAGATGTTGGTCCGCTCGTCCGCGAAGGCTGCTAAGTGTCACCACGATCTGAAACAATATCTAGGAGTCACTGTCCGAAAATCGTTCCCATTCGTTTCCTATGGGACTTTATCGAAACGGACATGCCATAACAGAAAGGTTAATAATATTCGCAAATGGTTTTATTTCGTTAATAAATAGCAGCCTAGGGTATATACATATGTCTACAATGTCAACCATCTGAGTGCCCGATAAATATTAATTATAATGATGCCAAGAAATTGTGATCTTTTTTCAATACATGTAAATTGACACAATACATTGCTTGCTTTTGGTATCAGATGTAGGTCGACTGAAGCTACATGCATATTAAGTTTCAACAAGATCTGCGAAAAACTCTATGAGGAGTTGATGTCCAACTCTCGCTCCCATACATTTTCTATGGGACATTTTTGGACACGAAAATCCTAATTTCTTGGAAAAACAGATTCAAAGGAAAAGTAATAGTCCCATAGGTTCTATGGTGTACTAGAAGCGTCCCCAGTGTGGTGGTGATAGTACCAAAACTGCAGGAGAGGACGCGTTGTAAAAAAAAGAAAAAATGAACCGTTGTTAGAACAACAGTCTAATATATATTTCCCAAAGTCAGAATTGCCTAGATGCTGCTTGCTCATATGCCACTGCTCTGTCGTCATAAATCTAATGACAGAAATTCTGTTGCAATTTTGTCCATTGCTATGCTTTTTCTTAGATTAACTGGACTACGTCTCTGCAGTTTAAAGCCATTACCAAAGTGATAAAATATATACTGACATATCATTGTACTGTCATTCCGTTACTCTGCGCATTGTGAGCAACCTATAAAGGTATGACATTTGTGGAAATATATACTTAAGAATAGGCGTGCAATAAAAAAAGTAGGTAGGTTTCAAATTACCAACAAATATAATCCATGTATACTTGGCAATTACCTAACATGGGTTACTGCGATCGGGACCACCGGAACATATTAGACAGTATCTTTAAATCCGCATTGTGACTAGCATTGGCGATACAGTCAGGTCTACTTTACATGCAATATAACCTTAGGCGTTTGACTAGTCTGGACACCATCTTGACAATATACATTATTATATCAGCACTGTGATCGGACTGAATAGCAACGCAAGATCTGTTGTATATAACATTAATTCAATTTAATTTTTACATGTATGCATGGTTAATGAATATAACGTCACATGGACATTCTTCAACAAAGATAGACAACTACTTGTAGTAGAGCCAACCCTTTCCAGTTTGCGCAATGCTAGATCGTACTGTATGCTTACCTTCAACATTGATGTGGCTTTACGTATACGACTTTTAGTGATGTGTCTAGTTTCATGTCACTATCGCTATCTATCTTTGTTGACCAGCTACATCTTGTGCATATAATCTACCATCTGACAGCCAGGAACATTTATACCCTGGCATTGATCTTTGTAATCATGCATCAATAGATATATATATAGGATACAATATATAGCTAATATTATGCATGTGTGCTATAAATGTATGTCATTGTCTCACCAATCTATCGCTTCTTAACCTTTCAGGTGACTGGCGAGCACATAGTACCACGACAAAGTAAGGAAATAGCATATGCATTCACATGAACAATTACAATGTGGAGGTTTTAGAAGTATACTATTTGCGTGTACCTAGGACTCTGTTCAAACAGATTAACAGAAAGCTGGCTCAATTCTATAGGCTATCATCTTTACTGGAATTTACACGGCTAATGCAGTTTCTATATAATCTAGGGCAAGGGTTACTTTTCCCATTTGGGTTAAAAGCAATGTATCCATCCAAGATAGTCCACCATCTTTTGACCAATTTATAGCGATTCTGATCAACACAATCCCCCCACCCCAAATCAATAGTGTATCAGTAATTCAAAGATTTTAAATCGTGTTTTGTTTAATGCGCTAATTATTGATTCCAGCCCTTGGAAGAATCGAGGCAGTTCGTCTTGTGGCGGGCATAACTGAACGATCCGGAGGAGTAGAGGTTATGCCACGTGGTGTCTGGGGAACTGTGACAGATTTGATGATAATGCAGCGAGAGTAGTCTGCCGCTCTCTGGGTCTCCCGTAAGTACTACTACTACTACTACTACTACTACTACTACTACTACTACTACTGCTGCTGCTGCTACTGCTACTGCTACTGATACTGCTACTGCTACTGCTACTGCTACTGCTACTGCTACTGCTAGTGGAACGTAGCTAGAGATGGCCGATTGGCGGGTCATGGCTAAAACAGGATTCCTCCTTTAAGAAACTTCTCAAAGTCAGTTTTAAAGTTTTATGTAAATTCTATTTTCTTATTAATTATGAAATGTAGACTGTGCTTAATGCAATGCATGCTGGATGTGATTCTAGTCACGGATGTCTACAATTTGTGTTAATTCTTCATCACATCTTTGTCCAAACAAGAGCTAAGTGCTACGTGTTACGCGAGCAGACCTAGAAGTAATATAAACTATAAAACGACACACAATAACCTGGGCGAGCTTAGGATGCTGCTAGTAAAGGAAAATACACCGTGTAGAGATTTGAAGACAACTTATTGCAACTGACAGAAGTTCACACCCTTTCAGCCGCAGAAACAGTCACTCAACGTCTTCGTCGTCGCCGACGGTAGCGGGGGAGCCGGCCGTCGCCGGCATCACCCCACACCTCCCTCCCGCTTTCGTCGTCATCGTCGTTGTCGTCGTCGTCGTCGGTGGCGGCGGCGGCGGCGGCGACGGCGGGGCAGCCAGCCGTTGTGGCCGGCATCGTCACCGTTGTCACTGTAGTTCTTGTTGTTGTCGTCGTCGCAGGCGCAGCCGACACCACCGCCGCCGCCGCCGCCGCCGTCTTCGTCGTCGTCGTCGTCATCGTCGTCGTCAAAGAATGGCAATACAATCTCAACACATCAGACAATAGATATAAGCTGAGAAAGTCGGAGATTAGAAAGGGTTGTAATCCTCGGACGAATATCTGGACGCCATAGCAGTTGCTACCTCGAGTATGTCTAGACGACGTCATAATACATTACATGAAGATATCAAATATCTAATATCAAATCTGTAGCAGTTAACATCTTAGCTAATACTATGATGAGCCGCGGCAAGCATCCTATATCGCTCAGTTCCTATAACCATCGACGTCAGAACCAACGGGAGAACTCGTGCGAACAATTCACTACGAAGCTCTTCATCTAATGGCAAGCGTGTAGCAAACAGCAACATCACCGATAACGAGACGAGACGTGGAGAGCATCCCTTACAACCCAAATCCTCTGACCCACTTCTGCTTCTTGTTTCGTAGATTCCTCCTGTGGTACAATCACCGTGGTGAAAGGACTACGTTTCTTACGTAGTTTTATGGCAATGTTCAGTTTCCAGTCTACAAATCAATTAAATGCATAAGTTAAATATGTCATTAGGCTTAAAAGCAGTGCAGATAGCCTTCAAGTTAAATTGGGCAGGCACCATAGGAAAATAAATCCAATTGAGCAGAGTATCTGTGAAATTTGCAAAACTGTCAGTATTAAAGATGAAATACATTTTCTTCTATACTGCCAGTCCTATCATATTAACAGGCAGTTGTTATTTAATGCTCTAGATACAAGTCACCAACTTCTCCTCGCTGAGTAATGACGACACGTTTTATATTTTAATGTCTTATAACGATGGTGACGTAGACATTTCCAATTACGTATTAACGGTGCATATTCACACCAAAAAGCTTCAAAATAAAAGTGTTAAAACTATATACTTTTAGAAACTTACATTATGTGCATCGGTGTAAAGAAATGAAATCAATCTTAGCATATGCTGATTTCATTTCATATAAATTAATATTATCTTTTAAGTTGTGAAATTGAATTAGAGACACGAGTTCCTAATTCAAATTCACAACTACACAACGTATATCAATTTTTACGGAGCCACACCATTATATGTTAAGTGTTCTTTCGTTACATTACATATTGGTACACAATTTAAGCCCCTAAAAGTATACAATTTTAACAATTTTGTTGAGAGCATTTTGATCCTAATATATACCTTTGGATTTTGTCTAGAAATGTCTCTCAAAATGGGATTACATCAGCCATATTCGTTGGTGGCGTAGCTTACTAATTAACCTACATCGTACTTATGCTTCTATGACTGTAACTGTATCAAACTGGTGCACTGATACGGCTGACTATAGCCGACTACTCTACAGGTCTACGCATGCTGTTCGGACTAGCTGGTCGCGTGTGTTCAGCTTGATGGGTTAACGGCTATGGTTGATTTATGCCATTCAGTTGAATGCACCCAGAGACAACCAAAACGTTCCTTGTATTGTTGTAAATAACTATTTCATATATGTCTTAGAATAACTTATCCCAATAGCTACAAGTAAGCTACAAATTGAAAATCTCTTCATGAATGAATCCCAAACAGACTTCATCCACATATACCTATCTGCAAAATAGGAAACTAAAGAAAATGACGACCCGCTTCGGCGAACCATGGAGGAAAAGTGATATCACGGGCTCATTGCTTAGCAGTACTGCTGACATTGCTGCACGCCGCGTCATCAAGACCATAGCTTGCCAGTGCTACTGGAAGCTATAGATTTATAGATTAAAGATGCCATTGATAAAATACAATGCAACTTGTGTATCCTTGATGCTGTATAATTGTAACAGCTGAGCAGATCCAAAGGCAGCTCTAGACACATTTGACGCCTGCCACCCCAAACACCTACGCACCATCACTGGGCACCGAATGATGCGCCATACAAGATGTGTAATACGTCGCCGCTGTCTGTAAAAGTCGCCCAGCAAAGATGGTCCATGTTTGGCCATATGCTAAGGATACCAGAAGACACACCAGCACAGAGAGCCTTGGAATTCGCCCTAATCGGAGCAAGCAAATACAAGAGAGGACGCCACTGCATAAATCTGCTAAGTGCGCTACGACGTGACCTCCATAGAGCAGGACTCGGTAGCTCAAGTCAAGAATGGAGCATGAGGAAGCTAAGGATTTCGGCTGAGTACAAGACACAGTGGGCAAAAGCGAAGAAGGATTAATAATAATAATAATAATAATCTTTATTTCAAGAGGGTACATCGTCAGTGGCCTGATGTTCCCGAGGCCCTCAAAACATATATACACTATGTACAATAATATATAATTATATACACGCCAGGTATGTACAAATAGACATGTGTACAATAATTGCACTTACACGCACGCATGCACGCACTCGCTGAGACACGCAGGCGGGCGGGCAGGCGGGCATACAGTAAGGCAGGCAGGCAGGCAAACATGTAGGGAGGTAGACAGGCAGACTTATACTAGTTGCGAGTCTTCAAGGTAACAGGTAAGCTGTTAAAACTATTTTGGGAAACTAATTTGACCGGACGCTGTAGCTACCTAAGGCAGCATCTGCCTCCAGCCATATTAGCCCCAAAATATTAAACAGAATATTTATTAAATCATACATGTTCAAGTTCACTTTATATAAATGTACATAACGACTGTGGTGGTAGAGTATTTGCAGTACAGTAATAATTACATGTGTGTAATATTCATAATTCTATGATTCGGTAGTAGTAGTAGTAGTAGTAGTAGTAGTAGTAGTAGTAGTAGTAGTAGTAGCAGTAGTAGTAGCAGTAGTAGTAGCAGTGGTAGTAGTAGCTGCAGTAACAGCGGCGGCGGCGTTTGGCGGCGGCGGCAGCGGCGCCGGCAGCGGTGGTAGTAGCAGCAGTAGCAGTAGTAGCAGTAGTAGCAGTAGTAGCAGTAGCAGTAGTAGTAGTAGCGATTGTAATAGTAAGTCATTTTTTTTTTCATCCTAGCCCTTAATTATCGTATTATAATTGTCCCAAAGGAAAGCCTGGCACGTGTCTAAGACCATTGTGAATCCCAAAGCGTTTTCGTCTCTTCAGATGACCAAAACTTTGTCTCGAAGGCAGATGTGGCAATGAAACGAAGAAGAACAGATGATTATTATTATTATTATTATTATTATTATTATTGTTATTATTATTATTTTTATTATTATTATTAGATGTTCATCTATCTTGTATGTTTGATGTGAATGACCTAAGTGTTGACGAATGCTTAGTATTTATTGGTACAGAATTCCACATTTGCGTTGCCATGTATGTGAAACTGTACCTCCCGTAATCTGTTCTTATTTTTGGAGGCTTTAATAGACTGTTCGTCTTCGACCGTAAATGTCGAGAATGCGTGTCTTCTACCAACGTAAACATGTCTTTCATGTAGATAGGTGCAAGGCCGTTTAATGATTTATATGTCATGATATTGGTCTTAATTGACATTCTCCGAGTTAATGTTGTCCAGTTCAATGTTTCGTACATTTCTTGTGATGGGGTCCTATAGGGTACTTCTAATATTATTCTAGCTGCACGTTTTTGTAATTTTTCAAGCTTATTTAGCAATGTAGGCGTACCGGCATAATACACAAGACAACAGTAATCTATATGGGAAAGGATATATGCCTTATAAAACAGGTTTCGTTCTCCAACATTCATATATTTCTTATTTTTCTTTAGCATATAAATAAGTGAAGCGATCTTGTTACAAATTTTGCTAATGTGCTGTTGCCATGAAAGGTTGTCATTAATATATAAGCCTAAAAGTGTTGCTTCATTTACTATTTCTAACTCGCCATTATACATCGGTACCTTCATTTCTTCATGGTTAATCTGCTTTCGTTTGTTTGCACTGCTTATGATTAATGGTTTAGTTTTCTCCGTATTTACAACCATTTTATTATTTTGACACCAATTCTGTATCAAAGCCATATCATAAGTTAGTTGTTCTTTTATCTTTGGCAAACTGTCAAAATTACAGTGCATAGTCGTATCATCACAATACATGTCAATGTTACTATTTACACCCATATGAAGATCGTTTACATATAATATAAACAAGAGTGGTCCCAACACCGAACCTTGCGGTACACCTACACTTACCGGTAAATGATCAGACACCTTATCAGAAATGGCCACATACTGATATCTATTTTCTAAATAAGATGAAAACCACTATAGCGTTAATGAATCAAATTTATAAATGCCTAACTTTTCTAACAATATACTATGATTAACTAAGTCGAATGCTTTCTTAAAATCTATTAAAATAGCGCCTACAAACTCGCCATTATCTATTGCAAATCGCCATTTTTCTACTAATTTAAGTAATGCAGTCTCGCATGAATGATGAATTAACATAATCATAGATGTTGATTGCAACTGTAGAATGTTTCTACTACTGCAGCCTCAGAATACAGTAATCATACATTCATATGTCTTAGATAATATAAATAAATGTATATAATGTAATCTTAATATTAATTTAATTTTAGTTTCATCCTTTAATGTTATTTTATGCATTACCATTATGACATTTTAAGTGTTTGTTTTAACGTGCTGTATGTGGACAGCATTATGCAAGTAGTTAAGCCGGGTTATGTTTGCTATTGTTCTTCACTGCAGGGGGTCTTTGAGAACAATGAGAATCGTGTGGAGAACAATGGCGAACATACGCACACGAAGGAAATGTCTTTCGAGAACAATGGCGAACAGCGCCCCCCCCCCCCCGGTTTTTGAGAGATTTTGAGAACAATGGCGAACATCCGCGCACACTTGAGAATCAATATTTATTATATTCATGGTAAAACCCTGTTGTATGTTCTGAAAATGTTAACGCTTAAAAGTTGTGTATTTTACGTTTTAACAGAGCGGTGGCGTAATAATGGAAGAATGTTAAAGCACCGCCCATCTTGTTCTAAGCACAAGATATTACAATGTCCTCGCCGAGAGTTTAAAAAAAGTCAATAATAACGCGTGCACCCGCTCACCGGCTATTGTTGTTTACCGACGCGTAAAGACTAGGCAATTAAGATCAACATTACGCGCATAGTAACATAATCATAGATGTTCGTTTACCACAAATATAAATATATCCTTTTGGCTACAGAGCAGTGATACATTATAACCAAGTTTTAACTATATAATTCAGTCCTGCCCTGAGCGACGACCTCATGTTGCACCATTACATGGACGCTAGAGACTTACTTAACCCTTTAACCCTCGAATTTCTTCAAGAAAATGTCAATTTTCTTACTATTCATATTTGTAGAGCTAGAGAAGACTATTTTTGAAAATCTATCACTGGAATGACTGGGTCTGCTGGCTATCCATTTGCCTAGACCTTGCGCCAGCAAACACCCCCACCAACCACCACCAACACCATCAGCACCATCACTAACACCCACCACCACCACACCACCACCACCAGTATTAACACCACCACCACCCACCACCTTCACCACCGACGCCACTAGCACCAGTACCAGCACCAGCACCGCCACCGCCACCGCCACCGCCACCGCCACCGCCACCGCCACCGCCACCACCACCACCACCACCACCACCATCACCAGCACCAGCACCAGCACCACCACCACCACCACCGCCACCACCACCACCACCACCACAACCACCACCAACACCACAACCACCACCACCACCATCATCAACACCACCCACCCACCACCTTCTCCACCGCCGCCACTAGCACCCCCTATCACCACCATCATCCTCACCACCAACCACTAAGCACCATCATCACCGCCACCGCCACTAGCACCACCATTACCGCCAGAACCGTCATACAACACCAAACACTAAGCACCATCAGCACCACCACTAGCATCAGCACCACCAACCACAACCTTAAGCACAACCGCCACTAGCACCACCACCAGTACCACTACCACCAGTACCGATATGCACCACCAACCACTAAGCACCACCACCACCACTACGACCTACACTCAACACCATGCATTAACCTCACCACCAACACCCACCAACCCGCCAACCCATAGCAAATTTCTTCATATTCATACTTGCAGCCCTAGAGAAGACAATGGTTGAAAATTTATCAATGGAATGACTGAATCTGAATGACTGTCTAGAGATTATGGTCGGAATGTGTGAGAGCGCCGTGTCTGAAAAATGGTATATAGGTTGGAGAGGGTATGTCAATGAGGGTTTAATAAAGGTCACGCTCGTATGCACACATGCCAATATGCGATACTGCTAGTTATATGTTGTGCCCTTGTGTGTGCATAGGTGCATGCTGCGGTGTGCACCCTTGTGCGCACGTGTATGCCAGAAAGCTATTTTTTTAAATTTATTATTGGAATGACTGGCTCTGTGGCTATCCATTTTACTAGACATTGCGCCGGCAAACACCACCCACCAACCACCCACCACCGCCACCACATCACAATCATCATCACCAACACCCACCACCACCACCAGCATCAACACCATCACCCGCCACATTCACCACCACCAGCACCACTAGCACCACCACCACCACTACCACCAACCACCACCACATGATGCGGATTGCGACCGCTTGGTGTGGATTGTGACAGTATGTTGCGGTTGCATGTTGCGGATTTGCAGGCACATGTTGCGCATTTGCGTGCGCATGTTGCGGATTTGTGGGTGCATGTTGCGGATGGAAACACGTGTATGTACATGCCTGAACACACCTACACGCCAAAATGCATGTGTACATGTGCTGCCACATGCAGTCCACATATTGCAGATTTGTAGGCGCATGTTGCGGATTTGCGGGCACATGTTGTGGATGGTAACAAGAGCATGTACATGCCTGAGCATGCATACACACCAAAATGCATGCGTACATGTGCTGCCGCATGCGGGCCGCATGTTGCGGATTTGCAGGCATATGTTGTGGATTTGCAGGCACATGTTGCGGATTTGCGGGCGCATGTTGAAGATTTGCTGGTGCATGTTGCGGATTTGCGGCAACAGTACATATAAATGGTACAAATTCAATCCCTTTTCTCATTCCAGTTTAAACATCGCAAAGTGGTTGGACGTTTAACTGCAGAGTAGTTAGGCAGTCGAATTTCTTTGAAGAACCTTGGAACTTGAATACTTGCTAAATTTATCCTATAAGCAATATGCTGAGACATAAATGCTTTGAAAGTGATTCAACATTTAATAAGCCAAATTACATGAAACGGCATAAGATCTGAGTCCATAACGATGAAGATAGCGAAAATCTAGACAGTGAAGATGAAGAAATGACAGAGATGAACAGTGAAGATGATGAGCCAGCAGAGTCGGAGAATGAAGCCGGTCATGACTCAGCGGTGTCTGAGAGTGAAGATGAAGGTGAAGATGAAAAAGAAGCCATAGGCAATGAGGAACTATTTACCATATTCCAAAATATTAAGCAGGTCTTAGACGCTAAACAATTAGGTTTAGAAGATGAGGATGGTGATCACATACCCACATGGTGTAGGCAATGTGTCTATTTCCGTATATGCTGATGTTTTAGTTACACAGTTTATAGACATAATGTTCTAATGGAGAAGATTACAGAACTCTATGCTCGTTAAAATAATTCGTTGGGAATCTAAAGATTTTATCACCGAGGGGTACGCATATGATGAAGCAGTCTTCTCAGTTTTTCGAAAAAGAGAGCTGATCAAGAAGTACATAAGGAACCATTTAGATGCTGACGATAATGATGATGATGATTCTGTCGGTGATGGATCTGATCCATAAGGAATCAGTCATCGATAAATGGATCTCCAGAAAATTGACTATTTGTTTATGCTACAGTAACTATGTTTTATCATATTAATGTTCTTCAGTGTAAAAATATGGATACAAATAAAACATTGGTTCTTTATGTGCTTGTTGATTTGATGATTGTAGCTTCCCAGTCGGGTCCCCCCACGCCCCCACCCCCACCACATCCCTCCATATACAAATTGGAGTGGGTGCTGTTGAACTTGGTGGTGATGGCGGTGGGGATGGCGGTTGGTGGAAACAGGTGTTGTGGTGGATGATGGTGGTGGGGTTAATACTTGGTGGTGGGTGTTGGTGCTTAGTGGGTAGTGGTGCTGGTGGTTATAGAGGTATGGCGATGGTGGTGATGGTGGTGATGATGGCCGGTATTGGTAGTAGGTGGTTGCGGCCACAATGTCTAGACAATGGTTAGCAACTATATTATTTTCCTGTCTGGGTCTCATTGACTAGGTACTTATAATGCATTCATACTGTGTGTACACGGACATGGTAATTTTTCCTAGTTTTATTACCTTTAACTGGCTGACTGGCGAGGTGTTACAGACATTCTACGGATCTACATCCTAGCAAAATATTTTGGAAACGATTTGAGTAAAAGTTGATGCTAACACCGTAGTCAAATTATTTTCAAAATATTCACTAAATATCTTGGAAACAATTTGATAGAAAGTTGTTGCTTACATCACAGTCAAATTATTTTCTAAAGCTTCGTATAACCATTACGCGCATTGCCGGCTTATGCCTTGTAAACAAGTATGCTACTATACCTCATCCCTCATGCCAGGCAGAGTTCGGCTATGCTAGCATACCCCATCCCTCCTCATCCTCGCTCGTTTGACCTCAATTATGCGACCACCTCTACAGTCATTCCATGGATGTTATTTTCTGATTTTTCAAACAAAAATCACGGCGCATTGGTAGTTTAAGCGAATAGTTTTGATACTAATTTGACCTAGGAAGTTACAATTCGCGCTAGTACCTTTATGCGCACAAACTCTTAAGAAAAGGTGCTGTTCAATCCGACAATTTGACATAGGAAGCCACAATTCCGGTTAGTTTCAAAATACTTTTTACTACAACCACGAGGGAGCTCATTGCCCACCTAATTAATACGTTAAACGATACAAGGTTGCTCGTCATTATTCATCAACGATGAGGATGGTGGACATTGTTCCCACCATTTTTATAAAAGGATTTATAATTTAATAATTAAATGACTGTCGCTTTAAATACCACTCCTTAAATACGAGATGCATGATTATTATCTATATAATATTATGGTACAACATCGCTTGGTTTACCTATATGTTACCCACATGGCCATGTACTTTGCTCTGTTTAAAAAAAAATTAAATGACTGGTAGGAAGCCAGTTAATTTCATGTTTGAGGGTTTTAGATGACGGTTAACGCGTTTGCTTACAAATTGAAGGATTAAAGGCCAGTCATAGATACAATAACGAGGTGGTCAGAGAAAACATATTTCCCTGGATATTTTTTTAACATGCACAGATTGTATGCGAGTTAACCATTTAACAAACTGATCCATCGCGTCTAGCCCGTGAACATATCCAATATTTTCGCCTGCATGTATGTGTCATTATATGGAGGCCAGTACGCGACAGTTTTTGATAGGTAGATAGTCATCTCACGTGATATTCCTTATATTTTTTGTAGTAGAGTGATGTAGTATAAATGTAAATGTTAATGTACATTCGGCTAAAATGGCCAACAGTATAAACTTTGATGGATCAGACACTGGGTATGTGCGATGTCACTGGTGTTCCATCGACATCCGCGACACCATACGCCAACGGTCGAAACACGAGAGGGTTTGTAGGCGTATGATCAAGAAAACAGAACCTAAAGAGATGGCGTACATCGGCAAGGAGTGCTATTGTCTATTACCAATCAAACAGTATCCGCATGGGTGTCCTGTAATCGGTGAAACTCCGACTGATATACAAAAAGCAAACATGACGCAGTTTGTTACCAAACTGACAAGCACGCGTGTGCGGATCTGCGAAGACTGAGACCTATCTCAAAACACGGCCCTTTTCAGGGCCCACAAATCATTTGAAAGAGAACTCTTTATCTGTTCAAAAAATAAAATAATGTCATAAAGGTTTTACTTTACACACAACAACCCTCTTCACACATGCACACACAAGCACACATTCTGATCCGTCAAAAGTGGTCGATGGAATATCGACAACAAACTAGACAGGCGTGTTCTGCTTAAGCGCGGAGAACAGCGTCATGCAGAGGCCGGCCACCATAGCATTCCTCCTCAGCCTCCTCCCTCTTCCTCCTACGACCTCCGTTATCAGACCACCTCTTAAACTCTATTTTACGTCCTATTACGGTAGATAACCACGCAGGTGTAGGGAGGGGGCGCCGCCGCTATGGTAAAACGTAAAATACCCAACTTTTAAGGTTTAACATTTTCAGGACATACAACGGGGTTTTACCATAAATATAACAAATATTACTTCTCAAGTTTGCGCGGATGTTCGCCATTGTTCTCAAAATCTCACAAATACGGGAGGGGGGGGGGCTGTTCGCCATTGTTCTCTAAATACAGTTCCTTTGTGTGCGGATGTTCGCCATTGTTCTCCACACGATCCCCATTGTTCTCAAAGACCCCCTGCGGTGAAGAACAATAGCGAACCCAACCCCGCTTTACTGCTTATGCATGGTATTTTATGTAATAAATTGCTTGGTTGCTTGATCGATTAATTGATTGATTGATCGGTCGGTCGGTCGGTCGGTCGGTCGGTCGGTCGGTCGGTCGGTCGGTCGGTCGGTCGGTCGGTCGGTCGGTCGGTCGGTCGGTCGGTCGGTCGGTCGGTCGGTCGGTCGGTCGGTCGGTCGGTCGGTCGGTCGGTCAATTGCCAATCAATCGATCGATCAATCGATCGATCAATTGATTGATTGATTGATTTATCGATTGATTTATTGATTGATTGTCTGGTGCGGCTTTGAGGTGATCTTTCAGGAATCTTGCTGCCTGTACACAGTTCATAGTAGAGGACAATGAGTAGTGATGTGTCCATACAGACTCAGAGTACAACATTCTGTGGTGGAGCCGATTCTCACAACTAGTACTATGTATATCATTGCAAGACGGCGGCCGATGTATGCAGCACTGAGAATATAGCCAATTAAACTGTGTCCAATTACCATTTGGTCTAGACTACAGTAATTGGATTTTTATATGTGCAAGGGGAATTACCTCGTGAAATTTCGATTCTGATTGATTAGGTAGATTTGTTTCTTGTACGGAGACGATATAGGTGTCTCTCACCGTGGTCTTGCTCTTTAATGAACTGCCTAGACATCGGCTACTCCAAGTCACAAAAGCAAACTCAAAATGGTGTAGTGGTGTTCGAGCGCATCTAAGCCGAAATTGAACAAGCTAGTTGATTGCCTGAAGAAAGCTAGATGTGATTAAGCCTGAATGTCCGTTGACATTTTGCAATCCTTAGCAATGGTAGTTTATCTGGAAGCTCACGGACGTGCAGAAAAAGACACTTGACAACAGAATAGGGCTAAAATTAGTTGAACTTTTTAAAGATAAAGAATATATACTTGGCTAGAGAGATGTAGCGTTTGTTAAACATGCCTTGTTTATTCTACGCCAAATTCAGTCTTTGAACATATACAAAAATATAAATATATAGATAAAATATCTCACAATTCCAAAACTACTTACCTGGATATTTTAAAGCCAAACGAGGAATACAGTTTTAGCTCTAGCTAGGCTCCACCCACGAGTTGCCCGTGTTGGGAACAATCGATCCCTGCACAATTCTAGGAATCCCAATTTCCAGAACACTGTACATGTAAGCTGTTGTATATTTTGAAAGAGCGGCGGCGGCCAGGCAAATTAGTTTCAAAATATAGAACAGTATGTTTATTAAATAGTAAATTCGTACACCACCGCTTAGACCATGATGAATTAAGCGATCGTGACGAACCTGTCCACGTCACTCATACCAGAAGACTATACAGACAAGCTGTTGAATATTTTGAAACTGATTTGACTGGGTGATGTTGCTACCTATGGAAGCAACAGCGCCAAGACAAATCAGTTTCAAAATATTCAACAGCATGTTTATTAAATAGTAAAGGCATATAATTCGTACAACAACGTTTAGTCCGTCATCAATGAAGCGTTCGCGAAGAACCGATCTACGCCACTCATTACGCCACGTAGTTGATTATGACGTCATATGATTGATGGATAAACTGGAAATGCCCATTGCCACAATTCATAGGTATATATCTTCAGATATTGTTTCTAGAGATACGTGTGTAAAGTAAAGAGCTCATGTGCGTTCGCTACAACACTTGGTGGGGTGTGGGGTGGGGGGGGGGCGCTGTGGTGTGCACAGATGTATACAGCATGTAGATGTACCAGGGACACAAGTTACACACCTTTAACTAGGTATAATAATCCATTGCCCTATAGCAAATGGCGACAAAATAATCCCCATGACAAGGTGTTGGTCAACAATAGATGTATCGGATCTGTCACTCAAGTATGTGATGCCATAATTTAATACGCCACGTGTAGATGGCGTCATAATTATATTAGCATAGCTGCGTGATGAACATCGAAAAGCTGTCTCAAAATTGTACATATTGTATGTCTTTGATGAATTTACAATTTAATAATACGCATTATGTGAATATTTTGAAAGCCATTTAACCGGGTAGCTTAGTTTTAAAAAGATTCAACACCTTATCTGTATGTAGATTCCGGGAATCTGATTTCAAAGTTTCACGCTGATTCGGACCTGCTTAGAAACGGGCAGGGGCATAGTTAGAAATAGGCGGGGCATAGCTAGAAATGGGCGGGGCATAGCTAGAAATGGATCACTCTAATACCATGGAAGACAGTGTTTCAAATAGTGCCAACTTGATTTAATCAATGCTTGATTCTAGTGTACAAAATCTTGGCTGTTCGTCTTGTGAATGGCACAACTGCCATAGAAGGCCGAGTGGAGGTTAGGTCACATGGCGTCTGGGGAACGGTTTGTACATGACTTCTTCAGAGAGAATGCTGCCAGAGTTGTCTGCCGCTCTCTGGGTTTTATGTAAGACACATTTAAAAGTGTTGCTGCTGCTGCTGCAAGTACACCAACAACAACAACAACAACAACAACAACAACAACAACAACAACAACAACAACAACAACAACAACAACAAACAACAATAACAACAACGATAACTGCTGCCGCCGCCGCCGCCGCCGCCGCCGCCGCCGCCGCCGCCGCCGCCGCCGCCGCCACTACTACTACTACTACTACTACTACTACTACTATCATTACCACCACATCTACCAACACCAACACCACCAACACCACGACCACCCCTTTACACAACACTGCATTACATTACATTGCACTACATTACATTACAATACGCAGCATGGCATGACACTACATGACACATCATATTTACATGACCCTGATTTAGATTGGATGCCATTATGGACATATAGGTATCTCGCAATCTCCTGGTTCGATGTGGCTCAAAGTCTAATTTAAGAAGATATGTGGTCATACCCGAAAGATCCAGAAAATCTGGAAACAACAAAGTTCTGTATAATATGACCCAAACTGGAGGGCGAGAGTCTACCATTGCTGATTTCCCGAATGTTTTCTTTCTTGTAATTAGGAGCAATAGTTCCCTAGTTGCGCCGCTGAATCACTTTGGTTCTGTCAACATTAATAGCCAGATCATGCCGGATGACGTCAGATGTCTTGGGATGAATCATCACTAAATGAGTGTCGTCACGGGGGCATTGGGGTTCATAATTGCGACCATGCTGAGGATGTGGGCATATTTTGTGATGGTATGTATTATACATGCATATGTGCGCATACAAGTAAGCTTGTGTGCTCGTGGCTACTTGCATGCGCGTGGGAGTGCCTGCATATATTCGTGCATATGCCTCGATGGCCGCATGTTACTAAATCAAATTAGCTATTTATACTTATGCTCCTCCACCTTAAGTCCCCATAGAGAGAATTCATACACCGGACTAATTGTTTGCTAACAATGGAAAGAATCGAGTTTTAGCTATGTCCCGCCTATATCTAGCTAAGCTCCACCCACACTTCGCCCGTATTGAGATCGATCGATACTTGCAGTCCCTGACATTGAATTTCCAGAAACAATACAGTTAATCTGGTGAATATTTTGAACCATATGTGGCCGGGTAACGAGAAGGACCATCACGGAACCGATAATCCCACCACTCCTGGGACGTGATGGGATGTGCTACTACGGCCCTACCGTTGGCGATACCCCGAGCACGCACGATGACAAGAATGTGCAAGACACGATTTGCTCCATCTGGGATTACACACCCCCCTCCCCCCTAAATAGACAGGGTTTCCTTCATAGAACGGGAAACAGTCGAGCGTGTGCGATGCCGATGACTTGGTGGACACGTTTAGTTCTTTATGTATATGCTCTTTGCACAACTTCTTCCTCGTAATCGCCATGGTCACAACAGTTTCCGGGAAAGTTTGGTACCTTTAGAAAGCTTGAAGGCTCAGCTTCCTCGTGATAATTATGCCAGATCAAGACGAAGACTGCAGAACCATTCACCCATTGCCGTCGTCGTCGCTGACGGCTAAAAGTTTTAGGCAGCTTTGCAGAGGAAAGTCACACAAATTTGATCCGTAAATATCTAAAGATTTAATGTGTTTCGCGTGTATTTAATGTACTAATATTTATATCATTGTTTAGCTAAGGATTGGGGTGCTTAAGAACGTGTGCTTAGTTTTCAAAATTATGTAGAGTCTTCCGAGTTATAAGTGGTTTTTTATTTATACTATTGATGAATTACGTATATTTTTCGCAGTGTAGTGCCGATAATAGCACCAGCGCTGATTTCTAGTCTTAATGGCGGCTAGAGTTAATCCCTTAACAAAGGGAAGGTACATTTTTATAGCGTTGTTGGTCTACAAAGACATTATCTGCGATATAATGGAAACATCCGGTCTACTGGCTGTAAGCTTACAAACTAACGAGGACCTGTTTAATAGTAATGGAAGTATACATTCGCAACTTGTTAGATGGGATGTTAGATGTGATGATAATGATACTTTCGTAGCTAAGCATAACAAGTACTCTGTAACGGTTAAAGTAAAGGATTCTCGTAAAATTGGGAAATGGTTAGAGAAATGTAAAGAAGGTTACAGCGTAGGCACGAAAATGGGGGGGGGGGGCAGGGGAATAATGTTCAGGGTAGATCGTTTCGTCTCTGATAATAATCAATATAGCGTTATTGCCACTGTGTAGATCTGCACACCAGTCATCCACATGCAAGGTGCGAATTCCCGCCATCTATACACGGCCGATGTGGTGATGGTGAGAGCATGGACAGCAATATTGCGCGCATGATGGACGTAACGTTCCGTAGCTATATACAGATCATGTGCAAAGGATTAGCCACCCCAGAAACATGACCCAAGAAGTTGAATTTCACTCCAGAAATTACAAGTACACCCGCTGTCATAGTCGCGAACTCATCGTGTACATCAGTTGAACGTGAGCTACTAACACAAATTAAGGAACTCAACAATATGCTATTTCAGAGGGAGAGTCAAATACCATTCTTAGACATGAGAATAATGAGTTAAAGGTTAGATTAAATGGAATTATGACCACAAAGACAAAAACAACTGAGATAGGAGTGAATACAGAGGAACTACCAAATAGTGTATGCGCATAATGTGCCAGAGCGTGTCAAAAACTCTCGTTATTGGCCAAAATCAGGATACCCTGCTAATATCAGATCCTCGTCAAGAGAAGAGAACAAAGGGCGTTACACCACGTCATCACCAAAACAGGCCTGAGAAAATACAGAGTCAACAAGAACAGGACACGGACTTGCCATCTTTCCGACAAAATATATCTAGATGTGATGAAATCCATTCAATGAATAATGAAACAAACCGCGAAAAATGAGATCAGCGTCTAAAGCATGACTCGATAGCATCTGAGCAGAAACGGATCCATGTCATCTCAAATGTGAATGCCAATAGCTTAAGAGAACACTCAACAGAACCGACAAAACAAACTCTAATAATAGGTTCGTCCATAATTAAAGGTATAAACGAACGCGGTCTTAGCCCTTCTGTTAAGGTCATCTGTTGAAGGGGAGCAAGGATAAAACGCAGAGTCGACGTGCTTCATCCAATGGACCTGCAACATTATAAAAACATCATTGTAATGGCAGGAACTTATGACACGGATGGAGATATATGCGAAGATCTGAAGGCATTAGAGGGACTAGTACAGGATGTTCATGTGCTAGCCCCTCAATTCGAGGCGTATATCTGTGAACTTTGTCCACGCGCAGACAACCCACGGCGTCAAGAATTCTTCGAAATTTTAATAGGCATCTGCAAGTGCGGGCACATTTATTGGACTTTATTGTTATGGAGTCGCCCGAGTTGTGCTACGCTAACAACTCGACCACTAAGATTAAACATGGCATGTACTTCACTGGTAAATTGCATATAAACAGAACTAGATCAACAGTTTTAGTACAGTGTATTAATGACTATGTGGAGATAGTAACTAGTCTGTGATGTCGGTATTGCGAGTACTGAATCATAAACATCCTTCATGCCGACACGGTCAACCTGTCCGCTACCGAGCCTGTAATGAGCAGGGCCATACAGCCAATCTGTATCCACGAGCCTAGGGAACCGGCCAAGGAGGAGCGCCAACACTAGACACTGCCTCAGACATCATCAGACATAACGGATATTCGGGTAAGATTCCAAATAATAATAATAATACTAATAATAATAATAATAATAAAAATAATAATAATAATAATGACAATAATAATAATAATAATAATAATAATAATAATAATAATAATAATAATAATAATAATAATAATAATAATAATAATAATAATGACGATGACGATGATGATGATGACGATAACGATGATGATGATGATGATGATGATGATGATGATGATGATGATGATGATGATGATGATGACGACGATGATGACTTCAATGCGGTTGTCTGCAATGTGCCTCTATGTAACAGGTTTAATATGTTACTTATTAATGATATTAATGGAAATATTGATGCAGAAACCATTGGCGCATCTTCTGCTGTTGTTGATGATTACACATGTTGAAGATTTTTGGGGTGTCTTTTCCTACTAGTATTCACTCCTAATCTACTCTAAAAAACTATTTACTTAAATTTGGAAGGGTTATTCCCTTCTTTATCTAATCACAAACAACGCTTAACTAAATATTTAGAAAATATAATGGAATAACCTTTATTAAATTATATTCTAAACTTGTGGCCGTATTGCAGGCTTGTACAATTATCTATAAACTTCTATACAATGTAACTTTTATACTAAACGAAATGATGATCTTGTTGGCTCAGGAATCGAGATGTTAAAACGAATGCCCATACACGGTGCACCCGCATTATATAGGACCTGTTCTACATAGGCGTATGACGCTTTACAATTACGTCGAACAGGGCTTTCCCTGTGATTCCCTGCCTTTTAATGATCTGATTGGTCGCCCACATCTTCCGATTGATCAGATTAAAGTGGTTCCAACTAGTTTGATTATGACAAAGATTGACGGCTTTTCCAAAACTCTTGTTGTTTGACAAGCTCGTCAATCAGGCATTCTAGTCAAAGTTTCACATTCTTCGAATTCTATTTTGTTTAGACAACACTGCTGATGACTCTAACTCTGAATCGTCATGAAAAGGCCTTGTAGTGATGGATACGCATATTTAGCCATCAGTGCCAACAGTCCTCATCCATCAAACTACACTGCAATCTGATCCCTGACCAGTCAGGTGCAAATGGACGTGTTCTCGGAAATACCCTAATATTTCAGCAGTGTTTGTCCACGTTCGTCATCTCAATAATTTACCAGAAACAGAACTGGTTCTATTGAGCATGCTATTATTGACAGCCAAATACTGTGTCCAATTCTCAAAATAACCTCTTATATTTTTGCCGTGCAAGATACTGATACATCATATACCGAGAAAACATCCTTAAGACATCCTCGCATCTGATCTATCAATGTCTTGCCGCTCAGCCTTTTACTCTGCCCTTTTATGCCTAACCCTTTCTAAAGTCAGAGGTCTTATTTCACAGGTGCTACACAGAATCAGCATTGGCACATATTAGTTTAATGCTTATATAGCTTTTTGGTCCCAACGACCAAATCGCTATCATACTAAAATGGACTTTATTCAAACAGAATACTGGTATAAGGTAATTTATATCTATATGGGGATCTGCAACATAGCAACAGGATCGAGTAACAGCTCATGGTAAGCTACTTTCTATTGCTAAATAATATCACGCCATTGCCTAGAACAGTCCTTCCTAATTCATCAAATATCCATTCATAGCCCACGCATTAAACACATCATTGCCTACTGTTTATGCAATTGTTAAGTAACATTGATGACTAACCTAATTCTCCAAATAAAATATATACATCCAGCGACTGTCCAATGTGACCAGTTACTTAATGGCGCGCATTCCCAAATAAACTACAAAGATGGTATATGAATATTCATGAATGAGATACGTATCTACATAAAGTCAAATGCAATGTCAACCACACAGCGTCAAATGTCATAAGCAAATACTTATCCAAGTCCCAAGAGATTCTGAAGATTCTCGGTGAGTCTCAAGGTAGCTACTCCTCAAGCCCCATATTTACAAATGCCCATCAACCGAAGTTAAATGACCGGTTCGTTTAGCTAGCTGTGCTCCATCACCAGCATCTAACCACTTCCCACAAAACGCACCAGAGTCATCTCAAACCGAACGAGATTGAAAAATGAAAATGGTATAACAACTAGTCACTGTTCTCTAACACACAGACAAATCAGTAAAATAACAAAACAAGAATATACCTGAGGTACGAGTATTACATGGGTTAATATCCAACACTCACGTGAATTACATGGGAACTGCATCCAACACTCAACTATCGTAATCACGATAGAATATTAACTACAATAGAGATTATACCATACTATACACGTTTTATTATACATGCAATATACCGTTCCGGGTACTTTGGGTGATATAATCATACACGAGCATGGCTCACAGCGATTACAACATGCTGCATGTATGCGGGCCGTGAACATGGCTTCACTTGGACTTCAACTTGGTTCACTCCCACCTCATCAGACATAAATTAAATACAATACGATTGCATACAACAAATTAAATAACCAAATAACGAATTACTGTACATTGAATATGGTGAAGCTACCTGCACAGTGGAATCATTAGATGAAAAACTGTACATAAAAGGTAATCTAATGCCACTGTACAATCGCAATAAGATGAACAACATAATTGGTACAAAGCAGTACAATACAATAGATGGTATCTGATGGATACCTTAGGTATCGTTCGGATACCCGTATATAGAAGAGTGTCAAAAGATATCCTCGGGATCCGCAGAACTGCCTTCACATTCGGTCAATCTGTCCACCCGCGTCGACTCATCAGCACACGCCCGAGTTTGGTCTCCCTCTAACAATGTGTGAGCGCAGTCCGGCTTCAGCCCAGTTCTCTCCTTCTTACTGATTGCAGTGATACCGCATTGTCTCAATGTCGTCAAGACGCCGCACCGATATGAAACAAATAAAATAATACATATTATGATACATATACTTAAAGTAATAACAATGACCGTGTCCCAGCCCACCTCATTGATACCGGTCGCCTCGATGTCTATTTCCGATACAGGTGCCAAATTTACCATTTTGACCTTAAGTAAATGTTGCCATCGGGTGTGCTTCAATGTTGAATTATATGAGATTGGTTCAATAGATCTGATATCTCTATGGTCGACATATTTAGAGTTGGCATGACCCTAGCATACCTATGCTCGTAGGCTTCGATAGGCCTATAGTGCCATCCAAAACCACTATGTGCACATTTAGTGGGGTTTAACACATACACCCTTTGTGACAATATTTGTTCTACAGTCCCCTTACCTGCGCAATGGGTTTTCACCATCTCCCCAACAGTTTGAAGCACTACGCCAGTATACTGACCTTTAAATAGTTTACAGCTATCATTGTTAGACTGGGACCATTCAATTTTACAATTGGGGTCCGTTGTGTTGGTTAAAATGCTCACAATGAAGGGCAAATGGGTAGAATCGACCTGTAAATTTCCCTCGCACATGCGTGGGTTGTCACAACGACATTTGGTTGGTGTAAAATACCACCTGGTGCGAGTATTCAGTCCGATATTGACTACAGGCATCTTAACCTGCAGAAAATTGCCAGGAGTGCTCAAAGGGACCGGCCATGATTGAATACCATGTTCCACATAGCTGCCACCATCTATCAAGGGTAAAACGGCCATAAAATGTAAAGCCATTGGATCTTCCCATAAAGGCCAAACTACTACATTGTGGTAATACCACTGAAATGGTTCAATTAACTTAGTGCCTGCTCTAATTTGTCTACATATGTCTGTCAAGTCCATTGTGCTAAACAATTCTTCCATTAGCCATCCTAATTCCAATGAGGCAGTGCGTCGGTGATATGTCATCAACAATTGATGGTACTCATAGGCGATGCCTTCTAAGGAGTCAACCGCTTGTCTGAGTCGTATTAGAGTAAAAATACGTCTGTTCTGTACTTGCATACTCATCGTAAGTTCGTCTACTGTCTTTGTAATATTCTGAAGTGCATCGGTTAGGTCAATGACCCTGTTCCGGTTAACGTTGACTTCAGTATAAAAATGTCGAACATGCGACGTCAATTCGTTGGCGCAATGAATTATTTTGTTAACCTTGGTCATAGAGGTTTTGACAATTTCTTTTAACTTCTCTATGTCCCCAGAGGTGGCTACGCCAAATAAGGACGAGGCAATTTCGCCGACGAAATTTAATAAACCGTGTCGTGGTCTGGACAATATGTCATGAGACACGTTTTGACTAATGGTCTGCCGACTAAGGCGTGATAATCGTTCAGATAAACCAGTAACGTCATGTCGGGATAACATGTTCCTGTTCTTGGCAATATGAACGACAGCATACAGAAATTCAACCTGATTACTGAAATTGGTTGGTAAACGAGGAGCGGTAATTGACATGACCACTGTCCATTCAGCACGTATTATAGAAATTGGAACATGTCTAGTCACTAAAACTCCATTCCTAACTTTCTGAATGTCGGGTGATGTTATTCCACCAACATCAGATGAAGTGAAAATGCTAACATTATTACTAACAAAACAAACATAGTGGACTGCACAATAAGGTTATTTATGGAACAAATACCTTGTTGGCAGTTCGGCTAGTGAGCGGTGAGTGAAACATGATGATCACTGATCGTGGTTAAATAGCGAATAAACTGCGGATCAGACATCGGATAACTAATCGCCTCTATGCACGGGATTTTCCTCAGCGAACTAAAATAGTCGGGGTTATGCGGACGTTTGCACAAATTATAGCCGGAATTTGATCACTGGCCAAAAATATGCCCAGACCGATAATCACACTGACTTATAGATGCGTCATCTCCAGTCATAATGGACTCTCCCATATCGTCATCGCCTACTAATGACTCTTGCTCAGGAGTCACCGGCACAGGTTCACATTCCACTTGCACAGGTCCCTCCGGTCCAATGGCCACTTCCCTAGAAGGTCCACCTGGGCATACTTGTTCGGAGGTACAACGTGGTTCTTTACGGAATTCCACCAGTTTCTACACAACCTACTTTTCTATTAAAGGGTGGCTATCAGCTGTGCCTTTGCCAGGTTTCCTAACGGGTTGCTCTTGAACATTATCCCAGCACATTTCAGAATCAACAATTCTAAGCTTGGATATGTTTACCGGATCTTTGGTGTCGTATATGTGTCAACGGACCATTAATTCTGAATACCTCGTATTCAGGATCATTCCGTGATGTAAGCTTCATAGCTTCATTTGCCACCACCACCACGGAATCACCTACCTTGAACTCGGCAGCGTTCGCACGCTGGTGGTGCTCACGAGACAGTTCCGTTGCCGCATGGGCACGAGTCAAAGCATTGTTCAGACTAGTAAGTCGATCGCCCATCTGGTAACCATCTACGGGCATAGCCATAGGCAATCTATCGCACCTACCATAAGTAAGGTAGAATGGCGTGTACCCATTCGTAGCATGACGAATGTTGCGGTAAGCCATTAAAGCAGCTCCCAACTCGTTTTCCCATGCTCTAGCCTGGTTATTCACACCTTTCTGTATTAGATCGTTAAGGGTGCGATTAAATCGCTCAGTCTTACCGTTCAGTTGAGGATGGTAAGGAATGGTCCGATGATGATCTATCCCATATTCCCTGTACAAGTCCTTCAACTCTCTCTCGTTGAACTCACCCCCTTGATCGGTTATCAAAATTTCAGGGACTCCGTGCCTTGTACAGTATTCATTGAAGAACTTATCTTTAACTTCTTCAGCACATTTAGAAGGAATGGGATATGCCTCTGCCCAGGCAGAGCAATGATCAATTATCATTAGGGTATGATGGTTACCCTTGGGTGATTCCACAAATGGTCCAACCAAATCCATTCCAATAATATGGCCAGGATACTGGGCCATTGACATCTCTGTATACTTAGGATGGGTGTGGATGGGACGATGCACATGACAAATCGCGCATCGGTCCAACATCTCAATTACATCCCTCCTTAGAGACTTCCATAAGAATGAGTCATGAATGAGACTCAGAGTCTTTTGTAAACCTTGGTGGCCTGCACGACGATGGGCCTCCTCCAGCATTTGCTTGCGATACACCGAAGGCAACACAAGTCGAGGATACTCCGCATCCAAGGCCGACGGAGTGCGGGTACAATACAGTGCTCCATTATGTACGGCATAGTCGTCTGGGACCTCCCTAAACATTTCAGGGAATTCACTACTCTGCTCATTACACAATTCCTTGTATGGATTCCCATATACTTCCAGAGGAATGTACGGCAGAATCCCATCCTCTACTTCCGGAATTGTGTAATCACCAGTATCGAATGTGGCAGCTTCCCGATGATGTCGCAATCTCGATAGCATATCAGCCCGGATGTTGTGGGACCCTTTAATATACTCGATCTGGCATCCATATTTGGCTATTAGTACCGCCCAACATTGAACTTTCGTGTTCCTTACCTCTCCTACAAACTCTTAAGAGGTTTGTGATCAGTGAACACGGTGAACTCAGCTCCAAAATGATAAGGTCGCATTTCTTCAGAGCATAGACTACAGCGTAAGCCTCCTTCTCAATAACCGGCCAATTCAACTGACTGTCCTTGAGAGTGCTACTAACGTACTGTATTACTCGTTCCATACCATGGTCATCTTGGACCAGAATTGCACCTATTGAATAGGACGAAGCATCTGTATACAAACGATAGGATTTCGACAGATCAGAATAGGCTAATACAGTTTTACTGCATAGCAAGTCTTTCAACTTGTCAAACGCCACCTGCTGTTCTTTTCCCCATTCAACTCGTTGGTATTTCTTGGTCAGATCTATCAAAGGTCTGGCTATCTCAGCGTACCCAGGTACACACGACCTGTAGTACCCAGTAGCACCTAATACAGTTCTGACACCAGCCACATCCTTGGTGGCAGCATGTCCCGAATGACCTTCACGTTCTGTACCTGAGGGAGATCCCGTTCGCGGAAATGCGATAACCCAGCAAGTCTACTGATTTACTTGCAAATTCGCACTTCTTCCTTTTGACCTGCATGTTGTGACGTCTAATTCTTTCCATAACAAGAGCCAGATGATGAGCATGTTCTTCGTGGTTCTTAGAGTATATAACTATATCATCTACAAAGACATACATGAACCTACTGACATAACCCTGAAAAACGGCATTCATGGCCCTCTGAAAAACAGCTCCTAAGTTTCGAAAACCAAAAAGCATCCGGAGCCATTCAAATTGACCTGCAGGACAGATAAACACTGTCTTCTCGATATCTTGACTGGCCATTGGTATCTGCCAATATCCAGACTTCAAGTCCATCGTAGAAAACAGAGTTGGCCGCTGCATTCCATCAAATATGTCCGATATATTCGAAAATGGGTATATCCCGAGGTACTACCTCATTAAGCCGTCTGTAGTCAATACTGAACCGGGTTGTTCCGTCCTTCTTAGGGACGAGCGTAATGGGCGATGCCCATGGTGATGACGAGGGACCGATTACCCCCGCATCTAACATTTCCTTAACTTGTTCCTCCACAATGTGAACTTTCATAAGGGGAATCCTATATGCATGCTGCCTTATGGGCGGCGAAGTGGCAGGGATCGTACATTGAACTACTGGATTCCTACCCAACTCCGTGGGATGGGCGGTATCAAAGGTATCAGCGTATTCCTTTAGAATGTCGTCGATATCTTTGTGGCCGGTCGTCTCCATGATACTGGCTTCTGCATAATACCGATTATGGTGCCTATATGGTAGATGGAGTTTGTACTTCTTTCCAAACCACTCCACCTTTTTGTAATTAATGATTGTCCCACCCTCATGTAATGCATCTGCCCCAATCAATCCCCCATGTCTCATTTTCCTAACGATTATGAAACTTAACCTGAGTTTCACCTAATACATCTATGGGGGAACAATTTATGGCTAACAGGACCTGTGCTTTCCTTAAATGTCTGTTACCTAACAAAGTTGTCCAAATGTCACTCCTAATGAGTAACGTACTGGCACCAGTATTTAAAAGAACATTGATACTATGCTTTCCGGTATCAATGCTGCAACCCGTATTGGCATCAAGTAGCAGTTGGACCAGGAACTGGTCGGTTGCAAGTTCACTCCACGTTAATGACTTGCTTCCACCATTTCTCCCAATTACGGCATCAGCATAGGATCGCCTCCTCCTGTCATTGTCACTCCCATAACGGTAGCGGCACTCATCATGAGTATTGCCCCCATCGCCAAAAAACACTTCTCCATTTGTCTTCAGACCAGTCCCATATGCGTCTGTGTTGGCTTCAGTCAATACGAAACCATCTGAGTCCTCGTATTCATCAGCGTCCAGACGAATCTGGATATGTTTCCGCATGTTTCGCGATCCCCATCCAGGAGTCGTGACTGCATCAACTTCCATATCTTCCTCTGGCAAGTTGTAGTAGGGACATCTTGCAGATATATGTCTGTTTGCGCCGCATTTCCAACACTTATTTTCAAATGTCTGGTTTGAAAAATGGACATTTCTTTTCTGCTGCGCAAAACGTTCCTCGTTATGTCGTCTCTTCAACATCGGCCTAAACTGTGGGCGTTTTGCTTGCTGCCGAGCAGTTTGATTCTGCTGTTGCAGTTGCTGGCTAGATCGGGTCTGCTGTCTGGTCGAGCTGTGATCTGGTGTTTTGCTAGCCGTGTATTCACGCGTCATATGCCCGTTCTTGCCACAATTATAGCAAGTGATGACTTTTCTTGTGGTCTGCGGCTGGCTGTTCGTCGCTCGGGTACATTGCCGTTTCGTGTGCCCTTCTTGGCTACATGCATAACACTTAATCGTTCTCTTCGTTCTTGGCTGGCTAGTCTCTTTGCTGGATGTATGTTCGACTGTTGTCATGCCAGTTAATTTCTCCAACATTTCTTCTTGTAGCACCTTAATCATACTGAAG
>CM067372.1:167057072-167117072 GCA_034401795.1 Chaetoderma sp. LZ-2023a | reverse complement strand
TATATGCATCATATGGTTTTTCCAGCTACTTCTTGCATTGAAATCCATCTACGTGTTTGAGGGCGTATCATATCAAATAAATGTTGAATGCTATATTTTGCAAAGGATGGTAGATACAGTACTGCATTGTTATAACATATATTACTATTGCCACACAATTGCTGTTCTAGTACTTCCTTCCAGCACGTAGGTGGAGGCATGTATCTGTCAAATATTTCCAACTCCTTAACTTGATCTTTAAACACATCTGGTATCATTTGGCTATTCGGAGGTGGCTTCTTTGAGGCAAAAACATGCTCCGCCAGAAATGGTCTCATCTGATGTAATAAGATCATTCAGAAATGTTAACCTTAAAGAAACACATTTCACTTTAATATCAATTAAATCAAGTCCTCCTTTCCACTTAGCATTATTGAGAACACGATGGGAAACTAAATGATTCTTTTCTTCCCATATGAATGACAATATCAACTCATTAACCTCCTTTTCTACATGTTTTGGCATGTGTACAACAGATGCTGTATACCATAGCCAAGATAATACCAAGTTGTTGACAGCAAACACTCTAGTAAAAATTGAAAGACGACGACGCTTCCAATTTGCTAATATTCTCTTGAGCTTATATACTCGTTCATTCCAATTTTGTGTTGTATTCGGTTTCCTGCTAAAATGGATGCCTAAGATCTTAATGGTATCATTAGACCAATTGATTACAAGTGGCTGGTCATTCCGCTCTTTTCATGGCCCCAAAAATAATCCTTTGGATTTTCCTTTATTGATTTTCAAACCAGATGCATTTTGGAACTTTTCTAAAACGTGGTTCAAAATTGCAAATTCATTGTTTGAACTAGCAAACACAGTTGTGTCATCAGCATATTGTGACAGCTTAAGTGGTCTTTCTATGCCACAAATACATATTCCTTAAAAGTTATTATTTTGCCTCAATGCTATGCCAAGGGATTCCATCACAATAACAAGTAATAATGGCGATAGGGAACACCCCTGTCTAACACACGTTCTAAGACAATTTCTCTGGATAATTGATTGTTCACTAAATAGCTACTCTTGATATCCGTATATAAAATTTTAACCCTTTTAATAAAGTTTGAGCCTAACCCAAACGATTGCAAAGAATTAAAAAGAAAATCCCATTCCACAATGTCAAATGCCTTTTCGTTGTCCAAGACAATCACAGCTGAAGGGATGCTATCCTTCTCAACCCATTGTATAAGGTCTCTTATAAACATGGTATTGGTTAAAATTGTTCTCCTAGGTACAGCACATGTCTGCTCTGTTCCAATGATTTCTCCTAAAACACTACCTAGTTTCAATGTTAGTGCTCTGGATATTATTTTGTAGTCTACACATAGTAGAGAAATTGTTCTGTAATTCTGAATTAGACTTCTGTCATTTCGTTTAAATATCGGCCTTACGTATGCCCTGGCCATAGTTGATGGTAAATGACCTTTCTCAAAAATTTCAGTGGCTAATTCTTCCATTATTGGACCTACAAGGTGCCTAAACGTTTGGTAAAATTCAACTGGAAGGCCATCAACCCCGGTGATTTGTCTAGTTTCATACCTTTAAGGGATTTAGTTAAATCTTCTAGTGTTAAGGGTTGATCACGAAATTCACTGCCTGTGTCTGACACCTTTTTGTCTATATTTGCTAACAAATCCAATTTTGCATCTTCATCAATTCCCTCTGACTTGTACAATGACTCATAGTAATTGCATACAATAGCACTCATTTCATTGTTTGTAATGACGGTTGAACCATCCGGCATGTTTAATGAGCACATCACCTTATCTATTGCCACGTGATTTTTATAATGTGCAAAAATATCGGGTTGGCTTTTCCCCTTCTGCGTGCATCTGGGCTCTTGCTCTAATTTGTGCACCCTCAAACTCATATTGTTCTACATCTCTTATTTTACTTTTAATTTTAATCAGTAATTCATAATAATTATCTTCACCATTAGTTACTTTAGCATTAATTTTCATCAGTGATCGATGAAGTGTTTTCTTGCATTTGCGTATTTCCTGTGTTTTTCTAATAGCATACTTTCGGGAAACATACTTTAAATCCAGTTTTACATCCTTCCACCATTGCAATGTGCTCTTATATGAAGCTTTCCTATTAATCCAATGTTGCCAACAACTCTCTCTATTATTCTTATAAAATTCTTCTCCCAACAGTGTTGTGTTTTATTTCCAAAACCCAACCCCTTTTGTTACGCAGTCAGCATTGGCAAAGGTTACACAAACCATGTTATGATCTGATAATGCGACGGGCTTAATATTAACATCTCTCCAGTACCCTGTCAACAAACTATTCACATACATTCTGTCGATCGTTGAACCAACTTTACCATCTGCCGAAAAACATGTAAGATCTTTACCATGAGGTTTTGATATTCTATAGGTGTCAACCAAATTTTCATTATCAGATATTTCTTTTAAGAGTCTATGTGATGTATCAGTATAAGTTGACGCTGCATTCCTATCATTTTCTTTGTCTATGACACAATTAAAGTCACCACCCATTACTAAAGTTTCAGTGATGTTATCTAGTGCTGTTGTAGACATCTCATTAAAAAAATTACGACGTAGATGATGAGATGCAGGTGCATATGTACACAGCAACGTGAAACGTGTTTGTTGTATGGCTAGCGTGACTCTCACCCAGCTACCATTTGCACCTGATACTGAAGAGATTATATTTACATAGGCTGAACAACGAGGGAGTATAACAATTGCTACGCCTGCACTATTATCTTGAGATAACGAATAGAATATTCTGGATCCGGAAATCCTTTCTAAATTATCATATGATTCTGACTTCTGAATTTTTGTTTCCTGTATCAAAGCAATGTCAATCTGCTCATTTTTCAGAGTCTCTAGTAAGTGACGTTGCTTTATGTCATTATTTTAGCCTCTCCAATTGAGTGTGCAAATTAGCATAAAAAGTAATAAAATGATGTGTATAACCGCCATTATTAAGCTAACTAGATTTTGTTTTTTTCGACCCTCTCTTAGACCATTTAACTATTTTACTCGCAACTGCTCCATTACTTAGCTCAACTTTTTCCAAATGCTTGTGTTTTAATATATCTGAATCATGACACAGATGCCTATATTTAACCCCCTTTTGCTATCGCATATGGAACTAACACCTCTCCTGCCTCTTACCTGTACATGACCATTTCATCGGGTGATTTAGAACTCTATGTTTGAATGGATATATCGGATTCAGCGACTGACATATTATCGTCTTCTATATCACTTTCCTCTATTTCTGATTCAGAACTCTCCACATCTTTCTGTCGCTTTGTGCCACTCAATCGATCCGAGACACCAATTACTTTCTCTATATTATTTAAATCGTCTAGATTGAGTGTACTCAGTGGAAAATCAGTTAGTTTTAGTATTTTGCGACCTGAATTTTACTTGTCCTAAATTAAATCTCTCTTCCAGAGGGCATTGCTCATCATCTTCAACTTGCGTGGGATTAGCCTCCCTGACATCAGACTTGGATTGACTTGTTACTTGAGTAAGACTTAGCCCCTCATCTAGAAACTACAGCGATTGAATTCTTAGTTTTTTCACCATGCTTTTCATTAACATGGACTTCAGCTACAATCCCAGCAACTACTGGTTCGTTGACATTTTCTTTAGCAACGTGCTTCCCATTAACATGGATTTCAGCTACAAATTCAGCAGCTACCGGTTCTATGATATTCTCTTTAGAGACAACTTGCTCTGCACTTTTATCAGCACCATTTTTGCCATATTTGTTCTGCGGGCATCGCCACCTAATATGATCAGATGATCTACAAACTAGACATTTGTTTTTGTTAGGGCAATCTGGGGCAAGATGTTCTGTGCTTAAGCAGATTCTACACTCTTTGATTTGCCCCCTGTACCATAATGGCAAGATAAGTCGACCATCTATCGTGACCTTACTTGGGAGAGGTTGTTCTACCTTTTCGAACCAAATTCTTCTGATGCCATTTTCTAAGGTTCGATCAAATGGATAAGTATCGTGTTCTACTTTGTTCACTTTGCCATACTTGATCAATTCATTGATAACCCGTTCATCCAGAATCTCTAATGGAATCTTCATCTTGACTAATAGACGATCAGAATCTATTTCCTCCACATTACACACCTCACCCTTCACGACAATGACCTCGTCGAGCAACCTTTCCTTCACACTTTCATTAACTACAGTGACATTCCATACAGATTTGGAAACGTTAACGAGACCTTGAAGGACCCGTGGCCCTGCCCCAACTACATCCTTCAACCCATGATACACCTCAATTGCCGAAACATCCCAAGCCTTTGTCGTGATTTTAAGACTCAGAGTACGCTTATAGGAGGTTGCCATGGTGTTTTATAAAAAGAGGAACCCTATACTACTACAATATATAATACAAATATATAACACCAAGACGTCGGGGAAAGAGCTAAACACTAAATAAATAGTGTCCCCTTTTGAAACCCTGACGTCTACCAACACATATAGGAATAGATAGTATAGTCGTATATTTGTAAGTTTGAACCACTTTCTAAGTGGTTCACTAACACCTAACCGATTAAAGTGGTTTCCTAATGCATACTAACATGTTACAGTCATATATTTGTTAGTCTGTTCGAGTTGATCGGGGACAGCCACCTGACTATAAAGATTTATATAATCAAAGTACTAGGCTTGCGCTTACAAATGACAAAGGAATAAAATCAACCCACTCAAGCGATCTTGCCAAAATGTAATGCGCTAGCCAACGAATTATAGAAATAGCGTACTGGCGCGGGAAGAAATGTATTGCATTGACAACAGTAAGAGGCGTCCTATTAAATGGCGGAATCCGCCACCCAAGAGGAGTGCCTTTAGGAAATGTAGACACAAAATCCGCTCCAACCAAGACAAGAATTTACAAATTAAACATAAAGTTTGAAAGGAAATACTAATACGAAATATATGTATACAACTTATCTACAAAATCGAGCTAGAAACTAGCAAATTCGGGCAGCAATTGCAGAGCTAAATACATGCATGCGTTCACTTCGACTACTACTACTACTACTACTACTACTACTACTACTACTACTACTACTACTACTACTACTACTACTACTACTACTACTACTACTAAGGTGCTAATTTTAATTGTTATTAATAATAATAATAATAATAATAAAAATAATAATAATAATGTATACGGCACACTGGTATGTACGAATTGTAAATTACATGATAAATAGCGAAATATATATTTGGATTATTTAAGTATTTTCTGCTATACTACCAGAGAAAATGTCCTAAATTTGACCAATATTACGCAGTATTGTAAAATTAAAAATGATAATTCTCCATTCACACATACTAGTGCTAACGTCTCTCCCGGCGAGGAGCAGTGGATGTGTAGTAAAACTTCATTAAAAATGTACGGCAGTACGATACTACATCATTCAATTTGCAGGGAAACGGTTTGCGAATTGGACACGGAAATGAACAGCACTTGATATTGAAATTAAGCCAGTTAAAAATAATAATTGAAAAACTTACACAGGAAATTGAAATATTTGGTTTAACAGAAACGTGTGTAAGTAGTGTCGTTACGGATAATTTAATTGATATTCAGGGTTATAGTGCCGAGAGAAAAGATAGAACGAATAATGCAGGCAGTGGAATCGTAAATCGTAAAGCCGAAAACCTGTCCCGTTGTACGCGGCTTGACCTAGAAACAACGACCGTAGAAACATTATAGATTGAGGTTGCGCTCTACAAAATGAAATCGTTTTTATTATGTTGCGTTTATAGACCCCCGGATTCACCTGCGGGCTTGATAGACGAGTTTGAAGGGTTACTTGAGCCGACTTATTCAGATAATACGGATATTATTCTCATAGGAGACTTCAATATTGATTTTTAAAGCCTATCACACAGACATGGCAATCAGTAAAGGAATTATTTCATCTTGAACAATTGGTAAACACCGTAACCAGAATAACCGGGGGAAAAACGGCTACACTAATCGATCATATATGTTACAGAGCGAACGAAATTTACATCAGTAAGCGTAGCCGATTTTGCATCAAGCGACCATTCTCCCGTTTTTGGTATGCGTCAACATCTTAGGCATAAATCACAGTCAGCATTATATAAAATATAGGTGCCGGAAAAAATTTGACGATCAGAAATTTCTTCATACGTTGTCTGAATATAACTGGGAGATAGTAGATTTGATAAATGAACCAAATGAAGCCCTACACCTTTGGTAGGACGCGTTCACAGCTTTTCCAAACGTGTCAAACACATCTGTCAGCCGGGATGGATAAACAATGCAATTTTTGAAGGCGATAAAGGACAGCGATTAATATAAAAGGGTTAAAAATATAGTTAAATATAAGGACTTGAAACATAAAGTGATGTCACTAATTGAACGTTCCAAACGAAATTACTTCAGCACAGGGCTGGTTGACAATAAAAAGAATTCTTCGAATATATGGAAAATTATGACAAGCATTAATCCAAAGACTACCCGAATGTCATTACATGACATTGAGGGAAATGAAAGTAGAAACGCCAAAAAACATTGTGAACTGTTCAAGCAATATTTCACTACGGTTGCTGTTAATCTTGCTAATTCTATAGATGCAGTCTCACGGAATATCAAATACCCTTAAAGTGTATGTTAGAAATAATGTTCCAAGCGATATGGAATTTAAAATACCGAGAATAACAGTTAATTACGTCTACGAGGAACTTAGCCGCTTAAAAACAAATACGTCTGCTGGCTTTGACGGACTAAATGCGCATTTCCTAAAGTTAGCTGCACCAGTTATAATAGCACCATCAATTCCAGGTATTATGCATTTAAGTATCGATGCAGGCATATTTCCAGCAACATGGACGTGTGCTAAGGTGAAACCGCGATACAAATCAGACGACACAGGAGATAATAGTAACTACAGACCAATATCTATTTTACCGATTCTGTCCAAAATTATTGATTTATTATTATTCACAGTCATTTATACACATTTCTTAGTAATTATGACTTACTGAATGAATCACAATCAGGATTCAGGACAAAACATTCATGCGTGACTACACTACTTAAGTCAGCCGAACAATGGCGATTTGCCATCGATAATGGCGAATTTGTAGGAGCTATTTTATTAGATTTCAAGAAAGCATTTGACTTAGTTAATCATAGCACATTATTAGAACAGTTAGGCGTTTATCAATTTGATTCCCTTACGCTAAAGTGGTTCTCATCTTACTTAGAAAACCTACATCAATATGTGGCCATCTCTGATACGGTTTCTGGCCATTTACCTGTAAGTATAGGGGTACCGCAGGGCTCTGTGTTGGGACCTCTCTTATTTATATTATATGTGAATGATCTTCATATGTGTATAGATAGTACAGTTGACATGTATTGTGATGATATGACTATGCACCGTAATTTTGAAAGTTTGCTAACTAACAACGGATATGGCGCTGGTACAAAATTGGTGTCAAAAAAACAAAATGGTCCTGAATACCGAGAAAACGACACTAATAATGAGAAGCACAAACAACAAGCGAAGGCAGATTAACCACGAAGAAATGACGATATTAGTATATAATGGCGAGTTAGACATAGTAAATGAAGCAAAACTATTAGGTTTATATAATAGGGAAGGCTATCATCGCAACTCCACATTAGCAAAATTTGTAACAAGATAGAATCACTTATTTATATGCTAAAGAAAAATAAGCAATACATGACTGTTGAAGAACGAAACCTCTTCTATAAGGCATATATCCTTTCCCACATAGGTTATTGTTGTCTTGTTTATTATGCTGGTACACCGTCATTGTTACATAAGCTTGAGAAATTACAAAATCGTGCAGCTAGAATAATATTAGAAGTCTCGTATCGAACTCCGTTACAAGAAATGTATGAAACATTGAAATGGATATCGTTAACTCAGAGAATGGCAATACAGACCAAACTCATAACATATAAATCGTTAAACGGCCTTGTACCTATCTACATGAACGATATGTTTACATCGGTAGAAGACACACATACTCGGAATCTACGGTAAAAAAACAAACAGTCTATTAAAGCTTCCATAAATACGAACAGATTACGGAAAACACAGCTTTACGTACGCTGCAACACAGGTGTGGAATTCTTTACCGATTACTGTTAAACATGCGCCAATGCTTAGGTCATTCATCCCAAACATACACGATAGACAATAATAATAATAATAATAATAATAATAATAATAATAATCATCTTGTTTTCTTCTTTTCCCTTGCCATATTTGCCCTGGAGACCAAGTTTGCCGTCCTGTTGAAAGACAAACACCTGGTATCCACAACGGTATAGACAAGTAACAGCTTTTGTTCTGGGATATTGTGCATCAGAGCAACAACACGCGAACACGAAATAAGAACTAATAATTGACAAAATATCTGACTTTCTTTGTTAACGCAGCCACTATTTAGATTATCCCAAACTTATTGAAACCAATAACGCCCAGTCATATGTTAACCCTTTTCACAGGCAACCCCCTAAACCAGTACATTTTGCCGCCGCATAGTAGTATATTATGTTGAGTTTTTGTAAGTTGAAATGACTAGAATCTGTTGCTGTCCAAAGCAGCAATAGCTTCCGGTCATAGTAATTTCAAAACATTCAACAGTTGTTCATGTATTGTTGTCAGTAAATCCATATACATGGCACTTCATTGATGAAGTGGTTAAAACGCGCACTGTGTGCACGGATGCCGTGAAGATACGAATTGCGTGTCAGTCATAAGTCGTGTTCTCACTGAAGATTTAACCTGTGTCCCGCCATAGTGAGGTCTGGTGCTCTTCCGGGTTATGTCTCTGGTGGGAACAGGGCTTTAGATCCACAATTTAATAATTGCTGAATATGTTGATACTAGTTTGACTGGTAAAATGGCCAATTTACTTGGTCTTTGTGTATTTGCAATTGCACGAATTGTATTGTCATTACGAAACTCGTCAAAAATAGTTGAATATTTTGGAACTAATATGATTTAAAAAAAAATTGGAACAATGCTTATCATGTACCTTATCGTTGCGTAACTGGACTATCCTAGACAATCAGAAAAAGTGTGTCTATGTGAGTGTGGGAGTGTGTAAGTGTGAGTACACAAGATTGTGCGCGTGAGCGTATGCATGCATATTCTTATCATAAGGTAATGGTAATCGCAGCAACTACCAGGTTTTAGGCGCTTTGGCGAGAGTTGAGAGACATAGCATCAGACGGAAGGACGGATGGACGGACGGACGGACAGACAGACAGGCCGGCAGACAGGTAGACCGACTGATAATAATTGCTACAACGACAGCTACGACGACGAAAAGAATAACGATTATAATAGTGATAATAATGGTAGTAGTAATAATAATGCTAATAAGTGAGGAGTGATTATAAATTAAAGATACTAATATTAGTTTACATCCACTATTTATTTTTTTTATGTTTCCATTGAAATAATCTGTTTGAATTTTTTGGAGATACATATATATTTTTGTACATAGTATATATATATATATATATATATATATATATATATATATATATATATATATATATATATATATATATATATATATATATATATATATATATATATATATATTTGTATATATACAGACGACTTAAACCTTCTAGTCAGTCATGCCCCCAGTGAAATAGCTGGGCATATGAGGACCACGCAGTCGGCCAAGGGAATAGGTAGCAGTGCTCAGGGTACTGGCCCTCTCTACAGGGGCATGCTTTGTGGGTGGTCCACCATTCCCGGGCATTGGCGATCCTCAGTCAACGTGCTCGACTATGGGCTACGCACCGCCCTCCAGCATGCCATGCCTCATATGCTGCAGGGGTCTCGTGATCAATCTCTCACTATTCAGAGGGGTTAAACGTAGGCGACGATGATCTCAGCCATTGCACTCGTTGCTAGCCCTAGAACCGCGGCCTCCATTAGTGTAACACGTTCACGATCCTGGCGGCAAAAGTGTAGGAAGGGCAATATGAGGGCAATATTTGGAATGGGGTGCATTATTCCAAGACAGTGCCCGGCCACCGCACTCACCACTGTAGCGAGGACAGCCGCAGTGCCTGCTGGAATAACCTCATTTCCCCCTGTCATCTTCACCACGGCCGCATTCGCTGCCACGTTACTGGCGACATGGACTGCCAGAGGTTTTGCTTTGGTCAGTAACTTCTGTGTCATGGTTCGCAGTAGGTTCTCCACCTTCTGAAGTCTCGCCTGGCTCTCGGGCAGTTGCTTCGCAATCTGTACCGTTGACATCATTGTTTATGCACTGAGTATACAATGCAGTTAAACGTCTGGGTCCCTTGTCGAGAGAGCTAATAAGATCTTCCCAGTCTGTGTCTGCTATGTGGCCGGGTTGGTACTCAGGAATATTCATCTCTCTATTGAGACATCTTAAGCATGTCTGGGCTCACGCTATGTGAGAAGTACTATGATGTATTCCATAGGGAGTTGAAGGACTACACGAAGAAGACACCAGATGAGCTCGCTCAGTTCTCTGGTGCTGAGCTCACAGAGGATCTGACAGCTGTGAAGCTCTATCTAGGATTTGGCAAGGGACAGATCTTCTTCCTCGAATACCTTATCATGGGCGAGGGTATCGTCAAGCAGCTCCTGCGAGCTAAAGGTTTCTACAAGGATCGGGAGTATCTGCCAGATGTGTTCCAGCAGTTGCAGACTGCCATGGCCTCACCAGACTCAGAGCTGAACAAGGCTCTGCGATACTATTAGCTGGAAAAAGGATGTTCTGCCGAACCCTCCAGCCCTTGGATGTGCATGTTGGCAGCGGGTATAGGGGTTGTAGGGCATGCCAAGCTGCTTCAGTGTCTCACCGTGGTCCCCACTGCTACCGTAGAGAGTCAGGAGAGTCTTATAGCTGATTTGCTCGCGGCGGAGTAGGCTGATCCCGAGCGCCACGATAACTAGGCCTGACACCACATGTAGGGCTACCACGGGAAGCGGTGTCGTGTCGGCTGGCTGCAGTGTCGGGGCGCCTGGAGCTGCCATGTCGACTGGCTGCACTGTCAGGGCCGGAACGACTGTATGGCTCATAATACGCATTCGTGCGTTGATGGCAGTGTTGAAGCTGAAGTGAACACGGGGGAACTCCCCTCGACTATCATGTTGTTATAACCCCTGACTTGGAGGTCCTCGATGTTCATGATCACGTTGCTTGGAATCAACTGCAGGTGTGGCGAAATAGCAAAGTCAATTTGCGACGGGCCTTCTGCAACCCCTGCTGGAACTTAGCAATAAGACTACTGGGGTCTGCCACGATGATCATATCCTCAACGAGACTGATGAACATGGCCTGGACCTCTGCTCCGCTGACATTATCTATGGAATGCGCAGCTGGATCTGTGCCGTAAGGAGGCAGTAGCACAGTGCTTCCAGGGACTGGTTGATCCGAACGATCCCTGCTGGTGTGAGGCCTGAGCTGGTGTGTGGGACAAAGTACTTCCACACATCTGGATAGTCCTGCTGCAAGCCAGTGATGTGCATATTTTGCACCAGCGCTCCAGGATTGGTGTCTGAATCGAACGAGAATGTCGCTGTTTTTCGACGCCCTACACATCGGGAGGTGGGGGGGGGGTGTTCGATGGCGGAATCCTGAGTAGGCACGTCTCTGGTCACCGTACATAACCCCTAGACCGCTGTTGTCACCGCCATGCCACCGATAGTCTGGGTGAGCCCTGAACTCTCTCTCTCTCTCTCTCTCTCTCTCTCTCTCTCTCTCTCTCTCTCTCTCTCTCTCTCTCTGTAGTCTGCTGGCTGCTGAGACGCTATGACTGTTGAGCTGTAGGTCGAAGGCGTTTGTATCAGGGAGGCTTACACCCAGCTCATGGAGGATTCGTCGCACCATAAACTACATGTGGAATCTGAGACAGCTGGCAAAGAGCACAGCTTCAGGAGTACCAGAATAGGAGTGAAGCAGGGTGGAACTTACTCCACATCCTGCCCTGGCACACCACACGGCAAAGTTCAGCTGCTGTTTCCAGTATGAGAGGCTTGGAGCAGCCATCCAAGTCTGAAATTGTCAGTGGTTGGTTGGCTCCGGATGACTGTCGTGAGGTTCAGTGGGAAGGCCATCTATACTGGTGTTCTTAAAGCTACCGTACAGACAGCACACTATTTGTAGTCGTCTCGACTCCAGAGACCAGCGAGGCGACCTCGCCGTAACATCTCATTTTTTAACTCCTCCATATCAACCCACCCGCTGAAGCCTTTGAGGTATTTCTGTCGCACTTTAGGTTTTCTCCGTGCCGTACAGGGCTTGGACCTTCAATATATGGTGGTACTCTTCATCGCCGACCTGGCCATCCTCGAAAGCTTTGCTGACAGACTCGTCGATAGACCGCAGCATACTCTGTGCCAGTGCCATGTACTTAGCATGCTTCTCCAGCCTCCTTGTGATCTGCTGCTGCCCAACCCCCAAGCCCGTGGCCAAGACAGTGGCGGCTAGTGTCACGCCACCCAGCGGGATGTCGACGATGGCCCCATCCCTGTAGCGAGAGTGGCCACCGCTGCCACACCAGCACTGGCTCATTTCATACCCGCAGCAGTGGTTGTAAGTGCGAGGACGTTGTAGGCTGTCTTATATCGCCTGCGCATTCTGCTGTACTTTTCTGCCTCATGGACAAGATTCTGTCTGATGGTATCTATCTGCTGCAGTCGCCAGCCGTGTACTGTACCCCGCCCCCCCCCCTCATCAGCAGTGAGGGAGGGGTATATTTCTGGTTGCTTCCGCCACTCTGATTTTGCCATAGTATACCTGGAGATTAAACCTACATCACCTGCAGAATCTGCTCATGAGTCATAGAAGGGTTCATTTTGGAGAGCCTGGCGAACCGTGCCATCTTGCTGGTTTCAAGACAGACGTCTCTTAGACAGAGGTCATCCAACACTATGTCGGGTGCCAGTAGCTTTCTGAGACGTGACATCTGGAACTTCACCTTATCACCAAGATAGTAGGTCGGCCGCTGGATGGTTTTCTTGGTCTTACACTTCTGCGCCATCTCCTCTTTCAACTGTATGACATCTGGATCATGCTCGTCTGAGAAGCCACCTGGCTCATCCTCGTCTGTGAAGACATCTAGCTCATCGTCGTCTGTCAAGATTCCTGCATCCCGCGTACTCTCCTCCAGGAGGGCCTGCCAGTATCGGAAATTTTCACTGTTCCTTCGCATCCTTGCAAGGCTTGTGTTCTGTTGATACCAGTTCTCCCGCTGCAGTCGCTCTCCTTCTTGTTGCAGTGCGAGCCTCTGTTCGTTTAAGGCCTTTATCTGTGCAGGGGTCATGAAGGCGCGAACCTCTTTCGTCATCATCTTGGCCAGAGTGAGATAATGCTGGTATGATATCATGTCAGGTCAATGAGTAATAAGAGTGTAAACTCTAAATGGGCATCCGATATCCCATCCGTGCTGGCATATATGTTAATGGAGGCGCTGTCAAATAGGTGGTTTACAGGTGTGAACAGGCTAGGACTGATAGCTTTCCATAGTTTGCTGTTGGCACCTGGGAGATACTGTATCATGTCCCGGCCGACTTCTACTAGTGAGCTGCTGTGTGCACTGCCTGCAGGTTAATGTAGCACATCGGCGTGTATGTATGTTGTGCCCCACTGGGGCACCTCGAAGATGACCCATTCTACACGGTACTGTACCACCCGTCTCCCCTCTAGAGAGGGTGAGATTACATTCTCACCACCAGAGAGCAGCAGTCGGACAATCGGCATGGTTATATGTCTTGTTTAAACCCCTACTATAGCATGCTATGGAACACATATTTGCTAACTGAACTGGTCTTGCTGACCTGGCAGATGTGTACGCAGTTGAGGCTGCCAAGGTAGAAGAGAGCGATGTCAAGTCATTCGCCCTACGAAGCAAGCTCAAAGGCATTCTCCCTCCACTCCATTGGTGGTGATGGGGTGGAGCTGCTCACAGACCTCAAGGATGTTTACGAAGGAGCGCCTGGGTTGCAACATAGATAGCCACAAGATCGTGTTTCGGTACGATTTTCCGAAGAGAAAGTACATCCTCGAGCCGTCGATTTAGCTATCGGATACAGAGGTGGCAGACATCGACACCCTAAATAACGACCTCAGCTTTCATCTGCTCAAGTCCTATTCGAGTGGTGCCCCGCCGATGGCCCATGATGGCCTGCTATTGACCTTGGCAAAAAACCTGCAGTTCATATTTGAGAAGAATGAAGTGTGGTACCGCGGTGGTCATGGGGGTGACTGGCAAACATGGTTGCCCCTATATAGGCCTACCACAGTTATTGACATAGAGGTTACTCCCCTCTCCACTGTTGTGAAAAAGGATGGGACAGTTCGAAAGCTCTACAATCCGGGATCATCCTTCGTCACCTACATAGGTGAAGGTGTCTCCCTGACGAGGGTGGGTCACAGGATCGGGGTTACAGGTGGAAAGCTCCTGCTGCGTCAACCATTCGATGGACCAGAAGAAGCTGTTCACCTCCAGGAGGGCACCCTATGGGTAGATGGGGTGTGACTCATATAGTCCTAGAGCTACGTTTCATAGCCGGCGGCAGAGTGAAGCAGCTAGCCCCTGCCCCTGAGGGGATGAAGATCATTATCGATCCGGATATTTCTCGAGGGGTTCACTCTGTTCAGTTTAACTCTTCATATATAGCCATGATTCTCATCATACTGATCGTGCTGGCGTCTACAGCAGTGGCACAGGGCACTGAGACTGCCATGATATTGGATGCCATGTGGGTCCACATCCGGGATGACCCCAAGTATAATCCTTGGGTCGGCCCCTTGCGGAGAAATATATGTTGGAGACCCCTGCTCAGCACCAGATTCCCTGCATAACATGTGAACATGCCAGAGTCTGCCGTGGTTCACATGTAAATCACTTTAGCCTCCACCCAGGTGAGCGTTGTCAAGGTAGACGGAAGCCCCTATGGGTGGTCCCATCATGCCGATGCGACTCTGCCAAAGACTACGTGTTTGTCTGAGCCTACACAGAATAGAGGCCGGCCCTGTGGCCGATCAGTGGTGTATATCACTGTGGAGGCTTGTCTCTAAATGGGCGTTCAGCCCCTGGTAGTAGTAGTATCCCTGGCAGATGGGTGTAGGGCCTGGGTATGTATTTGTGGTTCTCCCGGACAGTGGGGTCCACATGGGGAGTTTTATATTATTGGCCATGGCCATTTGTCTAAATGGAAATCCAGTTATCTAAATGGATTTCCAGTTGAGGGAGGTGAGCAGGGAGGTGGTATTTTTCTACTACCGGCTATACTACTCTGGAACCTGTTGCCGACATAGGCTTCAACAGCTCCTAGTCAAATTTATTTCAAAATTAATATTCAACAGTAGGCTATGTTTATTAAATTCTAAATAACTTTTCGCATTTGGCCTTTCGGCTTCAAAGGGTTAATATACCTACCAGTCTCCAAACTGCATGTCAAGTTGTGTTTCTGCATCTAGGTGGAAAAGCAGTCAGACAAGTGAATGTATTTCTGTTTTTGTTTTGTAGAATAATAACGTACAAGAAGAAAGATAAGTGAGGGGTGTGGAGTGAAGAGACCATGCAACTTGCTGTTGATGCTTTCAGACGTGGTGAACCGCTGAAAGCTGTTGCTCGAACATACCATGTCCCACATAATACTCTGCGACGTCATTCGGCAGACGATGCACCGAGAGTAGTTAAGAAGCTGTTGGGTCGAAAAACGGTACTTAGTGAAGAACAAGAAACTCAACTGCATGATATCATCCTTGAATTCGAGAACTCGCTTTATGGGCTAACATGGAATGATGTTCGTGACCTTGTCTTCCAATTCTGTTCCCGAAATAGTATAGAAAATCCATTCGGAGATAGAGGGAAAGCTGGTCGTGATTGGTTGTGGGCTTTTTTAAAGTGGCATCCTGACATCAGTGTTCGAAAACCCGAAAACGTTTCTTTTGGCAGAGCATACGGATTCTCGCGTCAACGAGTCAATGACTTTTTCAAGAAGTATCTAAGTGTGATATTTGACAATGATAGCAATCGCCTAGTTCCAAATGGCAGCATATATAACATGGACGAATCTGGTTTTACTATTGTGCACAGACCTGAAAAAGTACTAGCTAAAAAGGAATACATGTCAATGGCATTCTGACGAGGCAAAATAATAATGTTTGTTGCTACCGTGAGAGCAATCAGTCATTATATTCCACCACTCTTTGTCTTTCCTCGGAAACGTATGAAGCCATAATTATTAGAATATGCTCCAGAGGGATCAATGGGTGGTGCCACTCCCACAGGCTGGATAAACACCGAAACATTCGAGGAGTGGTTTGACCACTTCATCAGCGTGGTCCAACCTAAGACACGACCAAATGCCACGCTTCTCATATTTGATGGTCAAAAGTCACACATGAAAAATATGAATCTGATCGAAAAAGTAAGGATAAACAACGTGATCTTGTTATCATCCCCCACCACCCACTACTCATAAGATGTAGCCCTTAGACAGATCTTTCCTCAAAAGTCTGAAAACAAATTATAATGAACAGGTGCACCTCTGGCTGAGATGTCATCACGGAATGGGTTTATCCCAGATAAAGATTCCTGAGCTGCTCAATCGAGCATACCAAAAAACAGCAATTATGGAAAATTCAGTAAATGGATTCCGCGGCAGTGGCCTTATGCCACCAAATGAAAACATCTTCACTGATGAGGACTTTCAAGCCAGCGACAAATTTCATCAGGAACAGATGATTCAGGCTGATCTAGTGCCACACGATTCCCCCAATACTAATGAGGATGCCTATGCCGAAATTGATCATAAACCTGTCAGTGATACTGATGCCACTCACAGCCTAATGCTCGATATCAGACCAGTCCCTGCTAGCAACATGGATAGCGAACGAGCTCCTACTAGCAATACTCGGAGCGAACCAGCTACTGCTGGCAACGCTGACAGTGAACCACCTCCTGCCAGCACCAATGATAGCGAACCAGATCCTACCAGCAACGCTAACAGCCAATCAGATCCTGCTGGCAACGCTGACAGTGAACCACCTCCTGCCAGCATTAATGATAGTGAACCAGCTACTACCAGCAACGCTAACAGCGAATCAGCTCCTGCCAACAATGCTGACAGTGAATCACCTCCTGCCAGCATTAATGATAGTGAACCAGCTCCTACCAGCAACGCTGACAGCCAATCAGCTTCTGCCAGCAACGCTGACAGTGAATCACCTCCTGTCAGCATTAATGATAGCGAACCAGTTCTTACCAGCAACGCTAACAGCCAATCAGCTCCTGCCAGCAACCCTGACAGTGAACAACCTCCTGCCAGCATTAATGATAGCGAACCAGTTCTTAGCAGCAACACCAACAGTGGACCGGTACCTGACAGCAACATTGGTAGCAGACAAGCACCTGCCACCAGCACTGACACTGGACCAGAACATGCCAGCAGCAGTGATGCTGCTAAAACAACATCTAGAAGCAGCACTGCACATTCGTTTAAATCGATACTACGATGTCTCTCACCAAGACCTGCTAAAAAGAAGTGCAAGCGAAAGTCAGAATGTACTGAAATTATCACATCATCTCCTTATAAGAAGCGACTGATTGCTGAACAAGAACAGCGAAACCAGGCAGAGCAGAAGAAAGAGCTGAATCGCAAACGTAGGCCAGAGAAAAACTCAAGATAAAACTAAAGCCAAGGTTAAAAAATGCACAAGTCGCACAGTAAGAAAAGCAAGAAACAAAGCAATAATACTAAACCTTCTAAGAAAACATGCAAAAGGCTACATAGGCCTACCGTACATGCACATGATCCCTCTGTAGCAAATACTAATCAGGCTGGGCCTTCTAAACCAATATCTGCATCTCCAAATAGCCGCAATGATGGTCCTCAAAACTGTTTCATCAACTTCTATTGCATCTACTGTGATGAGCTGTACATAGATCATCCGACTCTATCGTGGATCCAGTGCAGTCAACGCTGTACTGTGATATCGAGAAATATTAAATGGACTGAAGTCCGCATTTATTTGATAAATAGAGAATCCGGAACGAGGTCACTTTTCATATCACTATTATGGACCGAGTTGAAAATGATCAATTTGCACGCGCTTTAGCGAGAGCAAAATTGATAATTTTCAATGAGGTTCATAATAGTGATATGAAAGGTGACCGAGTTTGAGATTGTATTTATCATAAAAACTGTAATTTTGAAATATTTGCCAATAGTTGCTGATGTGACTTTTATCTGATTTCTCATTGTTGATTTTCGTGAAATCGATACCGCCCCTGTGGCGCACCACTACTTGATAACAGATACTGAATGCGCAGCAAAATATAGCGACAAACACAAAATCTGGCGATGTCAGCCGTAAACTACACTTTTCTTTTAAGACTATCGCGGAGCCACGGCCATCAATCGTTACTTCGCTCCCGACTGATAAACTGTCAAACGATGACATTTTGCGATGATGTTTCTTGAATGACAAATCGTAGTAAGCAAATCGTAGTAAAACAGTACCGCGTATTAATCCCTACGCGTCACGCTCACGGCAATCAATGTTTTAATTGGTCGATTTAAATGGGTTGCACACCCAACAACCAATGGAAAATACTCCATTGAATATGGCACATGCACTCATATAGAAAAATATGGAATGGGCTAGAAGGCGTGTTTATATGATAAATATTATCATGCTCCTGGCATTTGTAGGTGTTTGTTACATGAATAACTTAGTTGTGACACGCATTTACTTGAATTTGCAATCCGTGTCCACTATAGTTCATTTTAAGATTGTTTATGTTGATGGTTGCTGTCACATATAAATGGAAATGTATAAATTATAATATAAAAGGGCACTGAATACCTAAAGTCTTTAATATAGCATGGCACAATCAATACTCTCCTAACTTACATGGTATATGTGGGTAACGGCACATATGTCGTTGCACACTGTACTGAGGAAAGACAGTCAATTAAAGGAGCCATATCTAGCTATGCTCCGTCTAGTTTAGCTATGCTCTGCACATTTGCAGCTAAGCTCAGCCAACTTTTACACGTATTGGAAACGATTTATATACTTTACACCATAAATTCACAAGATCCGAAATTTGAAAGTAGTTATATATATATGTTGAATATTTTGAAAGTCATTTGACTGGGGGCTGTTCCTGCCTATGGCGAGAACAGCTACCAGTCAATTTATTTTCGAAATATTCAACAGAATATGTATTATATTCTAAACTAACTAAAGCCATACAATTCCTTCAGAATTTGAAAAATCTTTTCGATGTTCATGACAGAGCAATGGCATTTTATAGTGATATCAGCTGACAGTTACTGTAATGGAGGAATACAGACTTAGCTATGCACCGCCCACATTTTATCCAACCCCCACCTACACTTTGCCCGAGTTGGATCAGTCGATCCATGAACGCCATGACTATCAATTTCCAGAGAACTGTGCAGGTAAGCACTTGACTATTTTGAAACTAATTTGATTGGATGCTTATGCTACCTATGGCAGCGCCGGGTAAACCTACTTACGCAATATTCAACAGCATGTTTATTAAATGGTAAAGACATACAATTCCTACAACACCGCTTAGTCCGTCCTCAATTAAGCCTTCGTACCGAATTTAGCTACGTCATATATGATGTTTTTGGTTATGACCCAGCCTACTCATATAATTGATTATTATATCATATGATCGACTGAGAATCCAGAATCTCCAATTCTCTGTGAGGCCCGCTATTTGAGCAACATATCAACAGCCCCAAATCCAGGAAATAGCAACAAATGAGAACAGAAACAGAAGTATTCATAATCAGCTGTCTACATGATTCATAGTTCACATGTTCTTTATAATGTTTTATTACGATTGCTTTATGTATCTACGTGTTATATAAGAAAGACAACTGTAAGAAATAATTTACAAATCGACCTCCTTCACTGCTTTCTACAATAATTCGTATTGGTAATCAGACTTAATATCTACCAATCTTTAACTAGAACCCGTTAATGATGCAACAGTAAATCTGCGATGCCTGGGTATTAAGGAGTATTATAAGCCCTCTTCTCATATGACCATTGAACATGTCTGATGCTGATCTGAGAAAAAGTCTAAGCCTTATTGCAGTTCAAAGATCAATAGTTGAAATTCCCATAGTTTTACACAGGGCATGGAAAAGCTTATTTCTTGAAAACCGATAGCCTTGACCCTAAAGTATAAAATAATGTGTCCTGATTTGCTGTAGCAAAATTTTAACCAAAATCAAGGGAAATGCCATTCAATATAAAAAAAAGGAGAGTTTAATGAATTAAAGGTGAAAGGAGGCAATTCATGCAAAATAACTCACTAATTTCTGATTTGGCAATAATTACCCCCCTTTATCTGTTGAAGATCATGAAGGGCAGGTAACTTGCCAAACATGAAAACTGGAAAGATTTATCAGTGAATGACCTTGACCCCAATATAGATATTATGATTTTCATTGGAAATTGTTTAGATCTGTCAATGTTCTAGAATCTGGCCTGGTTTGAAGAGAATCGGAACAAAACTGGAGGAGATAACACGGTTCCAATATTTCTCCCATAGGTTTACTATGGCGATATGTACCACCGAAAAGCTGATTTTCTCGAAAACTGTTGGTTGGATCACCCTTGAATTGGATACCAAATCAGGTCCATATGAGAGCTAGAAGTTCACCAAATTTCAAGTCGATCGGAGAAAACTCATTTTGGCAGCCATTTTGGAAAAATACTGAGAGTACCAGGATTAAAATTCAAACACGCACTCATCTCAATGTGTAATGTTCCATGCAAGAAAGTTGCATTGCCAGACCACATCTTGTCAAACGATGGAATCAAAGGGAAATCTAAGTAGATATATTGACAAATGAAATTGTAGCACATATTCCCAAAGATGTTACAGATTTCAGATCATTTAATTATTATAGAAGGTCTATTAAATTCTGTCATCTCATTTAAGGCTATAGAAAAGCAAAAAGATGGGCAAAGGCAGAAGATGAATACTAAGCATTAAAATCAAACAGTATCAGACACAGTAATATATAGGTTAATATGTTTAGAAAAAGCAAAATCTGTTTGTTAGTACAAGTCTGAAAACAATGTAGGAAATGTATGCTGAGAATTGTGAACATCATTATTATTATTATTATTATTATTATTATTATTATTATTATTATTATTATCAATATTATTATTATTATTATTATTATTATTATTATTATTATTATTATTATTATTATTATTATTATTATTGCAATTATAACTTTAAAAGAACATCAAGAGAATGGTATTACATGTAGATGCTCTAATGTGAACATAAACATTTCATGCTGCAGCAGGCTAAACCGACATCCGCAGTGGTCTAGATGAATGGACACTTACTGGCCAAGTGATGTTTATTTTTTAAGTTTACCACTGGAATGAGCCAGTCATTCCAGTGAATCATTTTCAAAAATAGTCTTCTCTTGGTCAGCAAATGGAGAAGATATTTGGATTATCCTGGCCACTAATCCTTTACTTGTCAAACCCGCCAATGTCGTGAGAAATATACATTTGGATGTCAACAGCATAGTATCTTTGTAAATTCCAATGGGAAATTAACAACACAAGCCCTTACATCGACATTTACTGACCAAAAATGTTCTTGACAATTAACGGGTTAGCTGAATTGAGTAGCATTTTGACCATGTAACATGTAGCTGTCAGGAGACGATAACGAAACTCGAGGCTGGAATGTGAGTCACTTCACTGAATGGATTTTGGTATAAACTGTATCATTTTGTAAACAAGCTGATACATTAGTATTATCTATGCTTATACAGAATGAAATTATCAAGATGCCGCATGCTTCAATGATCGTAGTAGGCTAGTAGGCGCAATTTCGTTGGTGGTGGTGTGGGATTTATGGATATAGAATAATATATTAAATCGTGTAGTGACAAGTTAAACATCATAATCACTGTAAAAGAGATTCATTGCGATCGCATCCAGCAGAATGACCACCTATTAACATTCATATTGATACATTTGGCTCCTCTACTAACATGCATAAACGACTGTAAGCATATATTTTTAAGCGTATGTCCATTCATAAAATATGCAGAAACACGATCGAGTCAGATTAGTTACAAAATAATAAAAAGCTTAGCTGTATAGCTTTCTGAAAATTGAAATTCAGGGAAGGCAGTGATCTACCTATCCCAACATGGGCAAAGCGTGTGTAGGGCTTGACTAAAACTGGAGGCTGCACTAGCACCCACTAGAATTCGTTTCAAAATATTCAATAGATGACCTTATAGCTTTCTGGAAATTGAGAATCATGGAGGACAGTGATCGATCGATCCCAACATGGGCAAAGCGAAGGTGTAGCTTAGCTAGAGATGGGCGTGGCATGGCTAAAACTGGATTCCTTCTGTTCTTGTTAAAATTATTTTGTTTGTCATCCCATATCTGTACATGTGCATAGGCGTCTCCATGTGCACTGATGTGGCACTCTACCGTGTAATGTTATATGAGTTGGTGCACCGTTCACAACATCCGAGGGATTCATTCATTCCTCGGACATCTCTCGTAAAGTCTGTCTACTTTTTATGCGTATTGGAATAAGATATAGCACATTGAACATTGACTTCCCAGAATCCAAATTTAAAGTTAGCTATACACATAAGCTGTTTAATATTTTGAACATAGTTTTAATGCTTGACAGTCAAATTAGTTTCAAAATATTAAGCAGAATGTTTATTAAATTGTACATTTCTTAACAACATATTAGATCGCCCACTATCAAAAGAAACCTTTCGATTTTCATGATGGAGTTAAATCATTTTGAGTGCAATGTCAGGTAACATGTGATGTATTTGATTATGACGTCATTATGAGTGACAGTTCAGATCCATCCATATCCAAAATATAAAAACACATGACAACAAGAACAGAAGGATTCACAATATCGCTTACTACATGATTATTAGCTTACATGTTATTTTATTTTTATTGTTTATTAAAATTATGTTTATGATGTTGTCAGTACATGGTATATATGAAAGACAACTGTGAGGAAGGATTTACAAATCCATCTCATACACTCATTTCTGAAATTACTATTGCCAAATGGTCTATAAATCTAATAATCCTTAATCATCCCAGTATATGCTGCCGCTGATTGCTGTGTGCACATAATCAATTCTTGGTCAGTTGAGTTATTCTAAATATATCGTTATGCAACTGTGTGAGGGAAGGGGTGCGTGAGGGAGAGAGGGAGAGAGCAAGAGAGAGAGAGAGAGAGAGAGAGAGAGAGAGAGAGAGAGAGAGAGCGTGGGGAGGGAGTTGGAGAGAGACATAGAGATCTTAGTTGCACAAATTAACATTTATTAATACATCATCTGATTAGATTTTGAGTTGGATACAATGACATGTTGATCGAACCAATGACCTCAGGGCTTAAATAACACATCCAACGTACTAGTCCTACACTATGTGTGTGAATTATAATAGAATGCATGCCTTCTACCATATGTGGCACGTATGTCATATGGTTCTACTATTGCCAAGGAACAGTCAACTGTGCATCTGCATTTTTCCACGAACTCTCTTCTGCAGTCGGAAATTTCGTTAATACCCCTAGTAAGGGCTAGGTTCCTGACAGTGCAGCATTTTGGGCTTCTGAATCCACTTCACGGACGTTTAATTCTATGCCAACAGATAAGTGTGTGCTTGTTGGAACCCATAGTCTCTGTGTGTCACACGCAGGTGATTGTCTAAGAGCCATCCATGATAGTAGTACATATATCAATCCATTGCAATATGGTATTTACAAGTCATTACAAAGAGTATGCTATGTATACCGTGTTTGTAACTTTCAAATGTTTGCATACAATTGCTTAATATCACAGAATGATTTGAATAGTTTTACATATGTTAGATAGTTAGCTATTCATAGACTGTATAGATATAGCAATGCTGATTTGCTGTATTTGGGTACTTATATACAACAACTCAACACACAATAGTTGAACTGCCCTTTTGAATTGGTCCATAGTAGTTACTAAACAATCACCTGCTTTTTGACACACTTAGACCATGGTTTCCATCCCGCACCCACTTATCTGTTGGTCTAGCGGTAGCCACGCTATTTAAAACAAAGTTGGTTTATTAAAAAATATAATTCTATTTTAACTACACAAATTTAGCAAAATAATATTTTATATAGAACTGTAACAACATGTTCAAATAAAAGGGCTCAACGCTGAAATTTCTTGCCCTAAATCTTCTTTTTCGAGATCGAGGTATCTTTCATAACATAGCATTTTAAAGACATATATTGGCAATACCCATTCCTAGGTGACCTGCCCTTTTCAAGTGGCCCAGAGTAGTTAACATCTAAAGCAATGTCTTCATCAAAGACTGCACCTTCCAGCTTAGATTCTGTAAAACAAATATAGAATAGTAACAGACACACCCGTCAATTTCCCTCCAGTTTGTGATTCAATCTGTCTTTATTCAAATGCAGTAAGCATAAACAAGAAACCTTTTCTGCTTCAATATTAGGACTCTGTTAACACGTATAACTCGAATATACTCTGTGAGATGCCTTTGTATTATGTCATGAGACTGCACTTAGTGACGTCGTGACCTAGATAATCGATCAGTTAACCACCATCTCAAATCAGTCGTAAAGTTATGTAATATGAAGGCATGTGATAAATCTAGTGATGCTATCATCTTGCATTTCTGAGGTATGGCCAAATTTTGTATTCAGATTATGCACTTCGGGAGCCTCCAACCTAGATATGTAATTCTTTGTCCTGAAACTCATAAACCGTCTAGCCGGATCTATTACCAGAATGAGCCGAATGTGGTTATTCTATCTACTTGCATTCCAGATTGCAATGCCAGTATTTTGATATGCACTTTATAACCCAATGACCTAGATATTTGACATTTTGACCTGCAACTAAAGTTTTCTTCTAGCATCCTTCAACATTAATGGGTTCGACAGATTTGGCGAGTCTACCTTATAGCTCTGCAGAGATATTGACACAAGTGACACAGTGGCCCTGACTTTTAAGGTGTTGACCCCAAACAAAATAAATTCTCTATCAACTTCTAATATGATTGTCTGTGCCAAATTAGAAGGCACCCACCGTAATACTCACTCAGGCCCTCGGTGGCGTTGGCAATTGGCAAGATAATTATGGGTATAACTGGTCGATTGTGGTGACTGGTGACTGAATACTTTTAAAGGGAACCGGTTTATGACATTTGACCATAGTAGGAATAATATTTTATGTGAAATAAAACTATGGCAGCGCTGTGTTGTTGTATATAAGTACCCTTTAATATGCGGCAATGGCTACATAATTATTGCGCAGAATCGCCATAGTCTCACCTCCATAGAACATTATTTACATTTCTTTGCGGATGTTGTGCGTAAGTTGCTGTATCGCTCTCAGAATATTGAAAGTAGTAGTACTATAGTAACAGGGACAGGCCAAAAGAAAGAAATAGTTTAATAAATGTCAAAGATATATAGAATTAACAGCAGTATTTTGGTGTGCATTTTTGAAAAAAATTGAACATATGCATAAAGCACACCAGAATCCAGAAATTGTTTACGATTTTTGGCTGTTCAGAATTCAGTCTTTTCCAGAGCAAATGTTTGGACTTGCTTAATATCACAGACTGATTTGACTAATTTTATACATTTTAGATACTAATATATTCATAGACGGTGTAGATATAGAAATGCCGATTTGCTGTATTTACAATAGTCATGCTATATAAAACAAAATTCATTTATTTATAGATACACATATATTTTTTAATCATTATAAATTATCAAAAATTCTCTTCTATCACGAATCATAAATATGCTTCATGAATTTCTATCAAGAGCAACCTTTATTACGATATCTAAACATTGATTAATTAATACTTGTTATGTGAATCATCATAGCATGAGGTGCAGTATATCCAATGGGGCATCGAGGTTGGGATTGGATGGGGTGGGGTGTGCTGTGGTTGGGTGTGGTGTGGTGAGTGTGGTCGTGGAGGTACACAATGATTCCAGAGCTACACATTAGAAGCAAGCGTTGGACAAATATGAGGAATTCGTAACTCTTCACTTGGGTATCGATCTAAGCGCAAGTAGATGAATCATAATATTTTCGTTAAATAAGTATGCATTATAATTATAGAAATTGCTGTGTGTGCATCAACTAGATGTATTAGTTCGCACGATGTTTGATTATTATCAACGGAGAAATCAGTTTGGATCAAAGGCTCATTTGCGTCTCAATATACCCTAAATTTAACAACAATGACGACTGGTGCTGTGACAGACAATTGGACGGATATGTCAGCTGGGTCGATCCATCATGTCTAGACTTGCGTGATCACGTGATTAAATCCAAATTCTCAATTAATTTTTAAATCGTGATTGTATATGATTAAGAATTAATCGAATACTGGTGAACTATTTTTCTTGCATAAAACTTCAAAAAACTTGCATGGGTTTAATGTAACTCTTTAATGTGATTAGTTACGAAAATTGACATCTTCCAAGGCGAATGTATGTGCAATGACAGATCAAGAGAAGATAATTTTGAAAATGTATCACTGAAGTGATTAGCTCAATCATCGAGTCAGGCATTGCAGTGACACATTTAAAAAAAAGGTGTTCGCTTAGCCTGCAAGCTGACATTTGTAAACAACATTGCTGTTTTCGACATTGATATGCCTTCACTGTTGTGTCTTGGTAATTTGTAAAGAGGCTGATTAATCAATAACCGCGATTATTCATAAATAATTGATTGTGATCGTAAGGTACAATGTGTCAACCACGAGCGCACGTGCACACGTACATATCTTGGCAGGACGAGGACAGCAATCGACATACTGCACATGGACAGACAGGATATGACTGCATATGTATGGGCACACGCTCATCAAATAGCATTAAACACTTGAATCGACATATAGTTTGGACATGAACTAAAACCCGAATCCCTCCATAGAATAGCAATCAATAACTTGAATATACTTCGAGTTTTGAAAGAAAACACGCCTGTTTAGAATACCATTCAACACTTGTATCTACATACAGGTTCGACAAGACCTAACACATAACACGTGTACAATGAAGATTACTTAGATGCCAACTAATCAACTGGAATTTGTGAATGAAATCAAACATTAATGACTGACCTGTAAATTAATTATTCATATAACTGCATTATCAAAATGCACAGTACTTTGAATCTACGTTATTTTCTGGTAGTGGTTAATTATCCGTTCAATTTTTTTAACTAATTGGCTAATTCTACCTGCTATTAATTTGAGTATTCCTAGAACAACCCACGCTTGTTCTTTCATGATTGGACAGACGCTATGGTGTCACTGTAATATATTTATGTGACACCAAATGAATGGAGGGCGGTCGCTCCAGGTTCGACGGTCAGTTGATCGGTTACTCACCTAGATACTGGTTAGGATTTAGTGATTATTATTAATAGTCAGCAATGGTTTAGTAATAATTTAGTAATAATTCTTAGTAGGGCCAGGTAACTGGCTTTGGCAATCCATTTATCTGTGGTGAGAAATTCGTCATCTACGAACATAAGTTAGTATTAGAATTGTCAACATATGCCTATGAACAGTGGTGGGGGCAAGAGGGGTTGGTGTGGGGTGGGTATGCTCTTTCCTGTGTTCTCTCTCCTATTTTGTATCTCCATAGCTCCTCTATGTTTCGGCCCCACCCCTACTCCTGGTCCATTTCACGTTCCTACAGTGCGGGGTAGATAAAATATGCGTGCGCTCAGTACTGAAGTGTTATGTTGTTTATCTGAAAGCTAGATTAGCGATCTCGGTTTACCAGTGGTAAGCATTCAACTGGTATGAAACATGCATTCGGGCCGAAGACCTTGTATCATAATCGCTCAAAGCAATAATCGATCAAGCCTAATCACGTGGGATGCATGGCCACGAAAATATCCAGTTTACTATATAATAACTGTGGCCATATATCATTCAATGGACGCATTCGCTTTTAGATATACACTGCCATTCTCTAACTAAGCTCTGACTATGTTATGTCATTGTTGGGATCGATAACCTGAACCACCTGAATCTCAATTCCGAAAAAACTACACAGGTAAGCTGCTGAATATTTTGAAACTAATCATGAAGAACTTATATACGTCATTCATTACATATTTTGATACTCAAAATATTCAACAGAACGGTTATTAAATAGTTAAGACACGCAATTTGTACACATGACAGACAATTACGAGTTCATAACGGACTTATATACGTCATTCATTACATATTTTGATTGTGATGTCAGCATAACTGTGACGTAATTTGTTTAGATATCATTTACTTGAGTAACTGGTTTGGATTCATCAATTATGTCACATCTTACATTTTGTTTCAGAAAATACTAGTATTGGGCAGCGATTGACTCTTTATCCTTGCGTATGAAGTAGCCATTCGTAGAGATATATAGAGGATCAGAAACGACGTTCCATTTCATATCGCTATGATCGGCATCATGGAAAATTATCTCATTGAACAAACTTTTGTTTAATTTTTGACGAGATTGATAATTGTGATAAGAAATAGGATCGGGTTTCAGATTCTATTTATTATATAAACTGATATATTGACAGGTTTTCGATTAAAGTCGATCTATGCTCTATCTGTGGGTCAGATGACACCTTACAAAACAGAGTCTTCAAAATGGGGGTGACGTGCAGGTTAGTAATGCAGGGCGTGCAAGTGCTGAGGTTCATAGAATGCAAAAGGACAGGTTTGCACCAAATTCCTAATGGGTTTACTAAAGACCGTACCTAGTCTGTTAAGTGGAAAAGAAGAACAGAAGTTCTTTTAAGAAAATGTTTTGCTACAAGGCTAAGCAACGGTAAATTACGTCAAGTTGGTTGGTACTGGGGTTGTGCAAACTTCCTAGCCTACACAATTAATCCTCAGTTAGCACACGATTTATCAGCTGAATACCTAGATAACTAGCTTATACTTTCTTACTCCAATGCTTAGTCAGGCGTTAACTTTATCGACCTAACGTGTAGTGTAAAGTGTGCAGTTGTATCGAGGACAACTTAAATATAAGCCACTTGAAAATTGAACGGATGATTTTCATCAAACTTGGTATAAATTGAAAATAAATGTCAGCCAATCAACCTATACAATAGCTAACTCAGAGACTAAGTGTGAATAATAAGTAATCTAGCAACAGTTAACTATGCTCAGATTTTTGTACCGTATGTAATAGCAGTTTAGCGCCCTATCTGGCAATAACGTCTTCGACTATTTTGGAAATGTTGTGCTGGTAACAATCTGGCGGTTAGCAATGCTCATGTTCTGTACCATAAACGATAGCGACAGAGCACACTATCTGGCAACAACACTCCAATAAAAATTCTATCCAGCTTAAATATTTTCTAACTGATGTTGAAAGTCAGCAATGCTAAGAAGGACTCGGATACTATCTATAAACACGTTGTGCATACAATCCTAGGATAACCTGTTCAAGTAAAAAATATTGTGTCGCTTATTGGACAAGTAGTTAAGATGCTTTCACCTGAAAGTTATTCTAAGTACTATATAAATAAGTGGGCTGGGACTCCTAGTGACTAAATCCTGAAACAGCCGCTAAAGAAGATCAAGTATAAAAGTATAAGAAAGATCTCCTTGAAATTTGGTAGTTAGGAGCTGAAAAAGCCTAGCTCACATTCTACTGAAAGCAGAGTGATCTCTCTAACTACCGAGCAAGTACAGGTGAACTGAATTGATGGCCTTGAGCTATGACCTTTATCCTACAAACGTGTCTGAGTTTCTAGACTGAATTTAGCTTAATCGAACGGCTCGAAAACACGGATGATAGAAATCAAGTTTTAACTGAATCGATCAAGCAAATTTAAAGTTTAGACTACCGTGTGTTAAGGATGGCCCGTCCTTTCCCCATAACGTTACGCTTGGTTTATGTGAAATCGGATAAGTTAATTTAGATTCAAGATGCGGTTTTTGCCAAAAAGGTTAAATCTAGAATAACTTAATTAATAATTTAGAACCAGCAATTCCATTACTTGCATCCCAACACTGAAACGAAATCCGGCTCACCTATCCTAGCCCAACCAGAGGGGAGTCCGGACATAATAGATACTTAATCGATACAGAAAAGATTTGACGTCGCAATGCTTGAACCGTTGCTAAGGTAGGCACCTTCTTAGCATCAGTAAGGCACTCACAAATAGTAATGCCACGATAAAATACTACTGAAAAATATGTCCTGTGTAGTGTAAAAAAATCTGTGTCCTAATGTTAACGAGTGTGCCTACGTGGTGCGATTCTAAACTGATTACAATACAATGATTCTGTAAAAACTGTGTACCTGCTCCTAAAAAATCAAGAGCGGTATCTACTGAATACTAAGAAAAGAGTGCTGAGCAATGATTCTGTTAAAGCTGTGTACTTGCTCCTAAAATCAAGAGCTACTGAATAATAACAAAATATTGTCTATCTATGTCTTGACTGCTGTCTACACCTTGCTTCAACAGGAAACCGGAATCTACTGGATAATGCGAAATCTCTCAATGCTGGATCTGTGCTTTTGCTAACTGCAAACTCGATAACTTGCTTCACTACAGGAAACCAGCACTTACTGAGCAAAATAACATCTCCACGCTGGCGATCTGTAAATTCTGCTATCTGGAAACTTGCTTCTACTGGGACAGCAATGTGTTCTCAAAATTCTCTTCAGAGACAGTAAAATATGACAAAATCTAACTGGCAGTATTGCGAGGCGCCTCTGTACCAGTTACTTGAAATTGAATCATAAATGCCCTATACAGATGGACTGTATTTCCACTATCCCTGCCTCTTCGTAAATCGAAGGGGACTGATAAAATGGTGTGAAAAGTGGAAACTATGAAAACGGAAGTGAATAAACTTAAGGTTTATTCTGGATAAGTTGCTTTATGAGGCAAATCGGTACAGATATTTATCTGCTGTTAAGCAGCGAAAAGATGACTCCTACCTCTTGGCGTCTTGTGTCCCGTGTTCGTGTCCTCAAACTAACACATTTAACTCAGAATGAAATAACTGCATTGGCCACAAATCAAGAAAAGTGCGCACAGTACAATCGACTATGGATTAACCAGTTAGGCCGGCCGAAACTATCACAAATGCCAACACGATGCAAAATGCCTTTCCCGTTAAACGTGAACAGTAAGAATTAATAAGGCGAGAGCACACAAATTATAACTGGCTTCACATTAATCCAAGTCGCTGCACCAAGCTTAACACTGTCGAAGAATTAATTTCTTTCGACTAGAAAAACTTCCAGAAACTTTAGGCCCACAGTTTGTCCAAATTTAGAAGTTGGCAAAAGATCATGTAAGCGGAACACAAATTTAGATGTTTCTACGTTTGCGTAAAGACGCCAAGAGAAAGAAAATCTGAGACGTCTGTGGTTTCGTGAAAATGTCTCAAAAGGAAAAACATGCACAAATTACATGCTACCAAAATAACTGGGTCTGCCTGAGCATAACTCCAATTTGACATGCTCCCATATTACCTCTGAATGCTGCCAAACACCCTGGCCAAGAAAGCATCGGTCAAAGAATGTACGAGAAATCCGTCAAGTAATAGTTGAAAATCATTGCAAAGTGTATTTACAACAACTTTCAACAACATTTTTGAAGAAAGATCAGACACAACATCCAAGACACTAGCATCCTGACCAGAATCTCTAAACAGGTTATCAAAAATAAGAGGGATAACATGTCGAGTTAACTGCTAAGTGTTATGCTAATCTGAAAGTTGACAAAAGCTGCACCGGTGTTCGTCTCCTATGACTAGTTGTATGGTGACTACTCATCCAACGAGCGCAATCCCATATTAAATGTGGTCAGCTACCTGTGTTCGGCTGCCCAGTACTTACAGAAGACCTTGATCCAGCTGCACTGCTGAACTCCATGATGTTAATTTCTTGAAATGTGACATGTAGACACTGAATAAGAAGAATGTCCTCCTACATTTAAGGAGAACCAAAATCGCAATTCGATTGAATTGAAAGGTGACACAACTGACAATACTCGATCCAACTGACATGTTTGTTTCAATATATATATTGCAGAATTTAAATTATCAATATAACATATCCCGTTATCTTAACATATTCGCGTTGGTTATGCCTAGGATCTCTCAGCGCATGTGCAATTATGCTTTAACTATCCAATGAAAATAGTTCTTACGCGCTATCGAACCAATGAACATATTTCGTTGATTATTAAACTGTGTGTCCATATCGAGATATATGTAACAGGCTAAAAGCCATGTTTATATGATAAATGGTGTTGCTTGAAAAGGTTCAATAATTTGATTTGCATTGTAGCATTTGCAAAATATCACGTCTAATGGAACTGGCACAAAAGGCATAAATGAAGGGATTCAATGCAGAATTTCCATATACCAATTTCATACCGATGTGGATAAGTAGGTTATGGCAACTGTGTAATAATGGAACTCCAAATATGTGCATGTATATATGAACGCATTGAGGTAGAGAGCCGATACAGAACATCACAATGACCACAGTCACAGCTCGTGTATCTGCTGTCTGACGCTTAAGATCCATTTTATCATCAGAAATTGTTCGTGTCGCTTGCCATTTGACAAGACAATGTTTCGCCAAGTGGAATCCAGCAATGAGAATCGTTGGAACAAACAGATATATGGTTATCATGAAAAATCGCAGTTCCGCGAATTCAGTGTCGAATTCACACACCACGCGGGTCACTGTCTTGTAAGAGAATGAGTGAGACTTTAAGTAAATAGGAGTGAGACCATTGAATCCAGCTACACAGATCCATAGTGCAAGGCATATCTTGGTAATCCGTGAGACAGTCACATTTGCCAGAGCTGGCAAAGGGAATACCAGCTGGTAGAACCTGTTTAAGTGTTAAAATAAAAATAGATTTATTCTTGATCAACGTAAACTCTTTCAAGACGGATTTACTACCGATGTTAAATGTATGCTAAGAATGCCATATTATGTCATGCACATTCTATGTTAATTACTTAGGCATATTTAGCATCCTAAATGAGCAATTCTCACCATCTAAAGTTACCGTCTGTTTTGTTTTCACAACTTCTAATTAGTCTGATAGACGGAAGCACCATATAAGCATCATTAATCACGCTCTAGAAGAGAGGGTTGTGTGTGGATCCGTGGGTTGGGGTGTGGGATGTCGATGCGAATCCTTTGCAAAGAATTACAGAAATCTCAAACCCCTCACAGCACGTATTACCGATCGGTAACCATGTTGCAAAGATGTTTTCAATTCAAAGTTTGTCACCAACATATTCAACGTTTCCACAGTAATAGCAGCAGCAGCAGCAACAACAGAAGTAGTAGTAGCAGTAGCAGCACTAGTAGTGGTAGTGGTAGTGGTAGTGGTAGTGGTAGTGGTAGTGGTAGTGGTAGTAGTAGGGGGAGAAGGAGGAGGAGTAGTGTTAGGGGTAGTGCTAATACTGGTATTGGTGTTGGTGGTTTTAGTGGTAGTGGTGATGGCGGTGGTGGTGGTGGTGGTGGTGGTGGTGGTGGTGGTGGTGGTGGTGGTCGTGATGGTGGTGATGATGATGGTGGTGGTGGTCGTGGAGGTGGTAGTGGTGGTGGTTGTGGTGGTGGTAGTGGAGGTGGTAGTAGTGGTGGTACTAGTGGTGTTGGTGGTGGTGGTGATGGTGGTGGTTTTGGTGCTGGTGGTACTGGCTGTGGTGGAGATTGTTGCAATATACTCACCTAAGCATTGAGAAGAATATCATATGTGCCACGCTTGCACCATAGAAAAATGAAACAAGCCAGAAACAAAAAGAGCAGAGCCACCCTGGACCAGTGAGTGTTGGCATTGTAATAATGGTCATGATGATAGCTCCTCCACATGTACCTAGATCACAGATGGCCAGGCTGAAGATGAGTGTGAAAATCGGAGAGCGGTAGCGACGAAACTTCAGGAGGTAAGAAAGGAGGAGAATATTAGCAACTACCCCAACTGCGTAAAGCGTCACAGTGATGGACCTGATCAAATCCAGCGGTTGCTTCTCTATTTGCTCCATGTATGAGATATATGGAGAACTTGTGATGCCTTCTCTGGTTAGGGCACGTGTCCAGTTCTTCTGGAACACAATGTCTAAATCCTGGTGCCGGTAGCCTCCAGTACATAACTTGGCATTGGTCTCATCAGGAGATCGGCATCCATCAACATTTTGTGTTGCAGTCTTAGGATCATCTGCTTCCATTTTACCGTGCTGTTATATTTAAAGGTCTTATGTATTGCCACGCTTAGCTAGTATTAATGTATTTTGCGAATGGATCGACACACGCGTCTTATTACAATAGTTGCCTTGCGTTTAAAAATTTACTGAATTCTTAGTTATATAGAGACATTTTCAATGATGCCATGCCGTGCTTCCCTTTTACAATTTTAGCAACAATGAATAATGGTACGCTAAACGAGTTGTCCATTATCCTAATGGCAATTATATAATTTGATTGTCTAAAGAAGACTGTCTGACGAGATATTGATTTTCATATTTATACATAAATATGTCTTTGTCTACCTGGTAGGTAGCAAACGAATCGTTGACAAAAATCGCTCTGATGAGTATATAAATAATGTTTGTGATCGATTGGTTATGTTTCTATTGTTAAGACCATTTGAATATTTGGAATATGCTCTGCATATTGTCTGAGAATCAATATATCAGTATTCCTTGTCTGCAATTTTGTTACATATATAGCTCCTTATTTTGGCGATAATTGCGGGATACGTAGACTCGTTCTCTAGGTATGTGTCAGTGCCATGCGTTTATTTTAGTGTGGACCTGAACATCGAGCTTATAATAGGCCCTTGTTTATAGATATATTTCAAACAAAATTTTGGGAATTAAGAACGAGAATCAATAGTTATTGATGTGTATCTGTTTCTCCATACCACATAGTTACTCAGTTGATGACTCAATTTCCAGAAATATATGTCTGTTAAGTTATTGAATATTTTGAACTAATTTTTGAAAGATAGGCAGCAACATCTTCGTTTCAAATTATATTCAAAATATTCAACATACTATTTATTGCATTGTGGAGAACGTGTGGATTTCGGACCTACAACGACTTAATTCGCATTTTTTCTCTATAGCTAATGGGAAAATAAATTTGATGGCATCTATATATCTTGGAATCATTTGTTGCCCTGTCTTCTGGCCCATGGTCAAAACATCGTTACCTTCTCTTGTTCTCTAGTTAACCCTAGAGTTGCCTTCTCATTCAGAATCTATATTCGTGTTAACTGATGCACGGTTACATGAAAAATAATATCAACACAATGGATATATCCAATCTGTTGACCTAATATATGGCATCATCATCAATTACGTCATATGTACGCTGACGTCCGACTTAAAATGCATAGTGAATGACATATCTCCCTTCATCAGGAACATTGACTAGCCCGTCACGTGTACGAATTGTATCTCTTTACCATTTGTCTCTGGCAGCAACAACACCCAGTGAATTTAGTTTCGAAATATTTAACAGCTTACCTGAATAGTTACATTGAAAATGGGAATTTGGAAAGTCGAGGGTCAAATCATATAAATCGATCCCATTTTGCACAAAGCATGCGCGAGCTTAGCTAGAAATGTGTGGGCCATAGCTAGAAATGATTCTTCAGTTGTTATATTTTACTAGCCTCGTCCTGCAAGGGGGTGGTTTGGACATGTCGGGTGTGTGTGGGTGTGTGGGGTGTGTGGGGGTTGTGGGGGTGAAGAGAGTATTGCGATATCGTTATGTCTGCTTTTGTGTCTGCCTGTCTGTGTGTCTGGAGATTTATCTAAAAATTACTTATCCAATTCACCTCAAATGTGCTAACAATTTCCAGACGTTGGACATGATCCAGGTAAAAGAACGCGGGTCTCGAGTGGATCAATTTAAGAATTAATAGATTTTTTCGGAATGTACTGGTCCGATTTTGGGTCAGACTTCAGCACAAGAAAGGGTGAGACCATATATTATGATTTTAATACTTTGGGCATGCCCCCAAAAAAGCAGAAAATCCCCAAAAATTGGAGAATCTGAAAAAATAAAATTTGTTTTACAATGTTACGAAAGCTGTCATGTATGTACACAGATATAACACTGGCTTCATTGTTATGCAAATGCTATTTTTGACTATTTTAAAACTAATTTGCCTGGAAGTTGTTGCTGGCTAAGGTAGCAAGAGTCAATTTAGTTTCAATATATTTAAAAGCTTACTGAATAATTGTTTTTCGACCACTAGTCAGACTATATTGTCGCAATACCATTGCCTATATATACGAAGGTGGACTGGTGATGTTTTTCCTGATTGTTTGAAAAGTAAATAGCGGCTTAAATAATTATATGCTTTTAGAGGCTTAAATTGTTAATCTCAATGCAATGAAACGAAAAGAATCTTAACATATGCTTCGCTATACATCTATATAATCTTTTACTTATAAAGTTGGATTTGGGACCCGTGACTCTAATTCATCTTCTCAACTTATGAAAATTCTATTCATTTGTAAGGAATGAAATCATCATATATATGATGTATGATTACGGTGTTCTGTGGTTATAGTAGTAGAAACATCATACAGCCGCAATACGTCGGTCTTCGCTTAATCCCATCATGTCTTGTCTTCAGCCGAACTCATTAGCATCATCATCTCCATTCTTGAAATGATTGTACCCAGTCCGGCTTTCGGAGGTCAACCCGTAGCACGCTTAGCAGATTTATGCAATTACGTCCTCTCCTCATGGCTCAGAGTAGGGCGAATTCCGTGGCTCTCTGTGCTGGTGAGTCTGCTGGCATCCTTAGTAATTTGCCAAACATGGACCACTTTTACTATGCAGTCAGACAGCGGCGACACATTACACTTGTATTATGCATCGTTGGAAATTATACTCTCTGGCCATCGGCGTCAAGGGATGGTGCATAGGTGTTTGCGGTTGCAGATATCGAGTTTGTCTAGAGCTGCCATTGGCGCAGCCCAGCTGTTATAGTTATACAGCATCGAGGATACGCAGCTTGCATTGCATACACATAGTCTTTTTTATCAAGGGCATCTTTGATCTACGAATCCATAACTTCCAGAACGACTAGAAAGCTATGCTCCCCATGACGCAGCGTGCAGCAATGTCAGCAGTAGTGCAAAGCAGTGAGCACAGAATGTTACTTTTCATCTATGGTTTGCTGCCACGAAGTGAACCCTCATTTTCTTTAGCTTCATGCTTTGTAGATAAGTATATGTGTGTGAGCCATGATTTAGATTCATTCACAAAGACATTCTAAATTTTTAGGTTACTTGCAGCTATTTGGAGAATGTTGTCAAGGGGGTCATTTCAAGCTGTATTTTGGGGGTTTATACGCTTAAAAGGACCCTTATGAGAATCCCTGGTTGAAAGTTTGCATTTGCCGGCCAATCATCGGTTCGCTTTAGCGCTAAGATGACCACTCCCAGGAGGTTTACAGGTTTTCATACGTTCGTTTAACGTGGCGATTTATGGCCAGAATCAGCGAAAATGAACGGGTTTGTCATATGTCCTAATGAATTTAGATTAGTAGGACAACCCTTGTTTAATGATTGTGTAAAGGGAGGGTGGAATGGTGGCATGTAGCCTTATTATTGCCATTAATAATTATGTAAAGGGAGGGAGGGTGTAATGGCGGCATATAGGCTTATTATTGCCTTTAATATTTGTGTAAAGGGGTGTAATGGCGGCTTATTGGTGTTATACTTGTGAAGATAATATAGCTAAATGACGTATACATGACAGTTGGCTAATTATGCGACTACCTAGGTGGGTAGGTAACTCCCCCATCTTACAAATTCCTCCCTTTCACCCCACCCCACCCCATTCATTGTCTGGGAAAAGATTTGGAAAAGTACAGGCCTGGGGAGAGTAGGAGGTCCAGGGGCCCACTCCAGGACAATTATAGAATTTAGACTATCTGAGAAGCCATTTTGTATTTAACCCTTTAGCACACATATCAGCTAAACTGACTCGGCAGTGGTCTTGGGAAATGTACTTTTGCAGATCAGAGTCAGAGATGACTATTTTTGAAGATTTGCCATTGGAATGACTGGCTCGGTTAACCAGTCAGTCATTACAGTGGTGGCTTTTCAAAAATAGTCTTCTCTTGGTCATAGAAATGGATTTGGACAATTTGTATAATAAAATTGAATTTTTACCATCTCATTAGCTGTCTCTCCACCTTCGCTACCCCAATCCCCTCCCCCCTCCCACGCTATCTCCCTCCCCTCCTCTCTCCCTGTCCATCCCTCATAGCTATGGTAATGGTTCAAATATTTGCTCATATCTTTCAGCGTACATCCCCACCCCCACACACACACACGTGCTTTCCAGGATGTTTATTGGGAAACTTCTGGGTTGCATAGCTTGCGGATGATTATGGGTGGGCGGGGTTTAAGACTTTGGAAATTGAGTAAAATATTTTTTTCAAAATATTCCAGGAGAAACAAGACAAACTCAACCAGGGCCTCTGGACACACACGCAGTGCTCCAGATAGCTTTCTTCATGGAGGAGTACGGTACACCTTAATTTTTCAACTGGTGAGTACAAGAGATTTGTGAGGAGTACAGGAATTGCTACAGCTCAGAAATAAGTTAACATGTTTACAAAGAGTACAATTTTTAAAACAATGCAAGAATATATTCTGTTCGATATTTTGGACGTAATTTGATTGGGAGTCATTGCTGCCTTAGGCAGCAATGGCTTCCAATCAAATTATGTCCAAAATATTCAACAGTACGGTTTAATTTGTCTTGGACACCTGTTAAATTATTTCTGAGCTGTTCTGTGCCTGTTACTTGCTAACTGTTCCCATTCAGTTACTCTCACATTTTATTTTTAAGTTGTTCAACTAAGCAAAATCTGCAGAATAGTACTGTTTTAATAAAGACATTTCTAAAATTAGTAGGCAATAACTTATTCATAAAGCTATAAATTAGTGATGGTAATAAGCCAGTACTGCCAGTCTAATGCGCTGCTACGTACTGAACTTCCATTATGTGTACATGGTACTCCTGAATTTTTAAACTTGTGCGTACATGAAGGATTTCAATGCGTACGGTACTCCTAAAAATGCCTTATCTGGAGCACTGCACACACGTATATCTAGGATTACGCAATTAAATCGAAAATCGCGATTATTTTTTTAATCGTGAATTTATATGATTAAAAATTAAATAATTGAAAGATCGCGAATAATTTCTAGTTGCTACTGAATAAAAACCTACTTTTTAAATAATGCTATCGGTCACGAAAATTGACATTTGGCTCGACGAAAGTATGTCCATTTGCCGGCCATGAGAAAGCTATTTTTGAAAATGTATCACTGGAATGCCTGGCTCGAGTATCGAGCCAGGCATTCCAGTGATACATTTTCAAAACCAGTCTTCTCTTGGCCGGCAAATTAATATTTCTAAACACCAGCTTTCGTCATTGATATTGCGTTGTTGCTTTATACGGGTAATGTGTACTCAGGCTGATTAATCGAGTAATCGCGATTATTCTTAAATAATTGATCGCGATCACGCAATGCAATAATCGCGCACGCCTACGTATATCATTGGCACAAGGCCAACTTGCCAAGTTTGTAGTCCTGAACCTGGAACTTGACAATTTATTAAAAATTGTTATTTTAAATAAGGTCAGCAGAAGAATCTGTTTCAAATCAAAAGTTAAGCTGCCAATTTCATTGCATCATAACAGAACCTGCTCCTATTAGTGTATGTCGTGGTAGATGTTTCTTTTGTGGCTGTCACATAAATTATGCACAGTATATATTTATTGCCGCCCTGCTTAATTCATGTTACAATTCATATTTTATGTTGGTATTTATTTCGCTGCTAACATGGCTAACATTGAGAGTACTTTGAGTGCCATTTATAAACATGCAATGAACGCAGAAAGGCAAGTTGTATCAAACTACAATGACTGCGATTGTAGTTTCTGCCTTTTTACATTTAGCACCGTAATTTTTCAACTCGCTGTATATGATAAGGAAATAATAATTACTTATTAATACTTATTTAAGAGGCGATTGAAGATGGCATGTACATGAGGCTAAACCAAGCCGCTTATAAGTTTCTTAAGCCACAGCTCACTTTTTCTAGAGCTGCATATGATTGCCTTAGGTTCCAGGGTTCATTGCCGTACAGGACTGTCTTACTCAAGGGTGGGGGGGGGGGCGGGGGCGGTGACTTTTTGCCTAACTCAAAATCCTATTTTGCCAGACTCAAAATCCTATCATAGACAGTGAACAACCCGACCGGGGTTCATATGAGACAATGTAGTATACTGGGGGACTCTGTTTCTCTTCTCTCCTCTCTCTTCCCCGTCTCCCCCTCTCTATGCCTGACTTTGCCCACCAGGGGCTGGCTACCCCCTCCTCGTATTGCTATGCAGGGGTTTAAACAAAGACTACAACTCCTTAACCATTCGTATTATTTTAACCAACTTTGGCACGGGGATATTCTTTAATGATCCTAAAGTAAAGTGGTAGGCTTCCATACTTGCATTCAGAAATCTGATTGGTCATTTTTCTAAAATCTTGGGAATTCTTTTAAAAGATGGCTCCTCATTATCCCCACATGTTTGGAAGAAAGGGTGGGAATAATGTGATCGCCCTCCGTCCGTCGTTCATGGGATTTCCTCCTAAGGAGGCAGAATTCAACCAAGTTTGGCATGTGAGTTACCCATATAACTACAATCAGCAAGAGCGTATTTCCTTTGGGCGCAGCCAACCCATGGGCCTGAGAATGGGGTCCAAATGGCACTTTTTAAGATGTCGCATCCTAAAATGATTAGTCAGAATTTAATTAAAATTGGTATGTAAATTACCTCTATGGATGTGCTGCGCAAGGGGACATTTTTCTTGGGCTCCACCACCCCCTGGGGGTCTGGAGGGGGGTGGGGTGTCAGGAAGGGCAAAAATTGAAAATAATTAAAGTTTTTCAAAGGTGGTCATGTCATATATCATTTTGAAACTCATGAGTAGTACACCATATTATGAGGACTTATTTTGTTCTTGGGGCAACTGGTGGGGCTCGGAGTTGAAGCAGGGGAAGGGTGATTATTTTCGTTGGCGCGACATCGACCGACCAGTCTAGTTAACAGCTAAAATTAATACAATTAAGGATCCTCATCAACATCATCAGGAAAATTTCTTTCTTACTGGAGCGTCTCCTAGTTGTTGGGTGAAAAGTTCCTACAGCCTTTCTAGCATCATTTACCAAGAAGCGGTCCCTGAATGTTGATCATCATCATGTTATCTAATGTGGATTGGTGCAGACTGCAATGCCAGTCTGCCTTTAGGGAACTGAAGTGGTCAGTAACCAGTGATAGGGTCGAGAAGTTTCACTACAAGGAACACTGGCTTAACTCCTCACTAGTAATACATTATTATATCACATACTTGCCTTAGCGATCACATGACGCTTGTTCTGTTAGTGGCTGCATTTTTATGACAATTATTAATCGGATGGCAAAATTGTGTCTGAAATGCGGAAGCTATGACTTTGTGATCACGTGATACTCAGTTTCATTTTGTAGGATGGTCGCCTGTCGATCAAAAATTTTGCATTTCTGTCAAAACCGTACTGATCGCAGTCATAGTGCATATGCGCTTGTTCATACACCTAGTACAGGTTAGTAAGCATTTCAGAAATCTCAACTAGGTGTGTCTTATTAAATGCGTCATTCAAGCCTATGTTTAAAATAGTGCATAGCTATTAACCCGTCCATATCATCACTGCAAAGCAAATGAGCTAAACCGCCTCGGAAACCCATCTTGACAGCAGCGCCATTGAATCTTTAACATTCTCAATCCAAAGTTCAGCAAATATTTGCTCAAGTCTAGTCTAATCCTACCGGACATTACTAGTGAGGTATACATTACTAGTGAGGTCCAATTATACATTACTAGTGAGGTATACTGGTGTACTGTCCAATTGTACATTACTAGTGAGGTATACTGGTGTACTGTCCAATTATACATTACTAGTGAGGTATACTGGTGTACTGTCCAATTGTACATTACTAGTGAGGTATACTGGTGCACTGTCCAATTGTACATTACTAGTGAGTTATACAGGTGGACTGTCCTATTGTACATTGCTAGTGAGGAATACAGGCGTTGTATGCAATTGTAAATAGTTATCACGTGAGAAGCCATGCTTCTGGATGGTATACCTGACGTTTGAATCCGGTGTGGCGACCAAGTCATATGCAGTTGTACATTACTAGGGAGGTATACATGTGTATTGTCCAAATGTACATTACTAGTGAGTTAGACAAATGCACTGTCCAATTGAAGATTACTAGTAAGGTATGCAGGTTTACTGTCCAATTGTACTTTAATAGTGAGGTATATATACACCTGTGCAAAAGTTAAGCACCACCCTATTTTTACGCACATGCGAGGGTATATTCATGTGCTATGAAGAAAGCAATAGCATAAACATGTATGAACCCATCCATCTTAGTGCAAGAGGTAATAATGCAACTAGAGGAATGCTGATTATGATGGTGGGGAAACACTGTATGTTTTTGTTTGAACTTGAAAACGAGGCCTGAATATGGTTACGTTGACACAACTGACAACTATTTCCCTACAGTTGACACACGTGGCTAGATTGTCATTAATGGTGTCTGAAAACGAAGTTTAACATCTGTGCACGAGTTTGAGACTGTCATTATTAATACCGGGTATATCCACCTTGTGCCTGGATGACGGCCTGGACACAACGTCTCATGCTGGTCACCAACCGACTGATATGCGATTGTGGTATTCGTTGCCATTCAAGATGGAGTGCGTCTGTTAATTCCTGTAGGTTCTGCACAGGAGGATCCCTCCTTCTCACCATGTTTCCCAGAATGTCCCAGATATGCTCAATAGGTTTCATGTCAGGGCTCCTTGCTGGCCATGGTAGGGTTTCGATGGCATTCTGGCGGAGGTATTCATGCACAGCTCTAGCACGATGTGGTCGGGCGTTGTCATCCATGAATATAGGGTGGGTTCCAGGTGCATGATTTACAAAATGAGGGACCACAACTCTATCCAGTATGGAATCTTGATATCTTTGTCCATTTAGTGTTCCAGGTACAGTCAACAGATCCAGCTTACAATCAAATGAGATGCACCCCATATCATAACGGAACCTCCACCAAATGGAACTTCTTCCATGATGTTACGTTGGTCGTACGCCGTGCGTCTGGACCTCCATACACAAGTTCGACCATCTGTGGCATGAAGCAGGAACCGACTTTCATCAGACCAGTGTACCCGTCTCCAGGATTTCATGTTCCAGTGTCTTCTTTCGTTGCACCACCTCAGACGCTCCTCTTTGTGGTGTGCAGTGAGGAGAGGACGTCTGACAGGTCTCCTAGCTTTCATGCCAGCAGCATACAGTCTCCTTTTGACTGTAGCCATTGACACTCTATTGCGCGTTTCCCATTGCTGGCTGAGCACTCTGCTGTTGGTGAATGGAGATCTCCTAACAAGGCGTACTAGGGCTCGATCATCACAGGCAGTAGTCTTCTTCGGTCTTCCAGATCTAGGCCTGTCCTTCACCTCGTTAGTTTGCCCATGTTTTGCAATCAAACGACTGATTACAGTATGGTTAATGTTCAGCTGTCTGCCAATCTCTCTGCATGACATATCAGTGGTATGCATGCCTATGATTTGCCATTTCACACGATCACTTAACCTTCGACTTGCCATAGCGGTTCACAATCAAGAGCTAATTCTCTTTGTACAAATAAACCACGGTCATGAACACAAAATTCCTAATCTTGTCGCCTAAATCTGTATGTAATGTTCTACACCTCAAACTGGACTTTTACATAACTGAACACGTGTGCTGTTTCCCGCCACGCACGGACATCAAGCGGCGTGAAGTCATGCATGCATGTGCATTTCGTACTTGGAATTATGTCAGCTAACGCGGGGACAAAAAGTATGGGAGCCTAGTTGTACCATCATGTTTCTACGTTCTATTGTTTTAGCTGGTGCTTAACTTTTGCACAGGTGCATAGGTCTCCTGGCTAATTGTATGTTACTAGAGGTGTACTATCCAAGTGTACATTACTAGTGAGGCATACTGGTGTACTGTCCAGTTGTACATTACTACTGAGGTATAGAGGCATATTATCCAATTGTCATATTGATATATTGTTAATCTGTTTGTCTGTTAGTCTCTGTCTGTCGGCGTCCAATCTCTGTTAAGTTTTTGGTTTAGCTCAACATATCACATTAAATCTCAGGATTTGTACATCCTATTGGGACCAAACTTGGACACATGCTTCCCTATATCAACACTATGGAGCACAACGATGATGAGGTCATATATTAAACACACACACGCGCACGCGCACACGCACACACACACACACACACATACACACACACACACACACACACACACACACCTGTCCAATTGTATAGTATTAGAGGTATATACATGTGTACTCTGCAATTGTACCTACTAGAGAGATACATGTGTACTGCTATATTGTACAATACTAGTGATGCATACACGTGTTGTGTTATATGCAATTGTACATCACTAGTGAGGTATGCAGATGTATTGGGAAATTGTACATATCTAGTGAGGTATATGTGTATTGCTCAATTGTACATTACTAGTATTATTGCTAGTGAGGTATAGGAGTGTACTGTCCAGTTGTACATAGCTACTGAGGTATACAGGTGTGCCGTCCATCTGTATATTATTAGTGAGTTATACATGTGTACTGTCCAATTGTACATTACTAGTGAGGTATACAGGTGTCATATGCAATTGTACATTAGTTGTGAGGTGTACTGGCTAATTAAACGCAACTAGTGAGGTGGTATACATGTGTCATATGCAATTTTACATTGCTATTAAGGTATACAGGTGTACTGTCTAATTGTACATTACTATCGAGGTATACAGGTGTACTGCCGAATTGTTGCATTACTAGTGAGTTATACAGGTGTACTTTCCGATTGTACATTACTTGTGAGGTGTACTGGCTAATTATATGCAACTAGTGAGGTATACATGTGTACTGCCCAAGTGAACATTACTAGTGCGGTATACAGGTGTACTGCCGAATTGTTGCATTACTAGTGAGTTATACAGGTGTACTTTCCGATTGTACATTACTTGTGAGGTGTACTGGCTAATTAAACGCAACTAATGAGGTATACATGTGTCATATGCAATTTTACATTGCTATTGAGGTATGCAGGTGTACTGTCTAATTGTACATTACTATTGAGGTGTACTGCCGAATTGTTGCATTACTAGTGAGTTATACAGGTTTACTTTCCAAGTGTATATTACTTGTGAGGTGTACTCGCTAATTATATGCAACTAGTGAGGTATACATGTGTACTGCCCAAGTGTACATTACTAGTGAGGTTTACAGGTGTACACTCCAATTATGCATTACTGGTGAGGTATATAGGTGTCATTCAATTGTACATTACTAGTGAGGTATACAGGTGTACTATCCAATTGTACATTACTTGTGAGGTATACAATTGTAGTATCGAATTGTGCATTACTAGTGAGGTATACAGGTGTACTATCCAATTGTACATTACTGGTGGTGGATAAAGGTGTCATGCAATTGTATATTACTAGTGAGGTATACAGGTGTACTATCCAATTGTACATTACTTGTGAGGTATACATGTGTACTAACCAATTGCACATTACTTGTGAGGTATACAGGTGTACTGTCCATGTGTACATGCCTAGTGAGTTATACATGCGTATTATCCAATTGCACCTTACGTGTTATGTATACAGGGGTAGTATCCAATTGTACATTACTTGTGAGGTATACAGGTGTACTATCCAATTGTACATTACTTGTTACGTATACAGGTGTACTATCCAATTGTACATTACTTGTGAGGTATACAGGTGTACTATCCAATTGTACATTACTTGTTACGTATACAGGTGTACTATCCAATTGCACATTACTTGTGAGGTATATAGGTGTACTGTCCAATTGTATATTACTTATGAGGTATACAGGTGTACTATCCAATTGTACATTACTTGTGAGGTATACAGGTGTACTATCCAAATGTACATTACTTGTTAGGTATGCAGGTTTAGTATCCAATTGTACATTACTAGTGAGGTATACAGGTGTACTATCCAATTGTACATTACTTGTGAGGTACATAGGTGTACTATCCAATTGTACATTACTTGTTAGGTATACAGGTGTACTATCCAATTGTACATTACTTGTGAGGTATACAGGTGTACTATCCAATTGCACATTACTTGTGAGGTATATAGTTGTACTATCCAATTGTACATTACTTGGGAGGTATACAGGTGTACTATCCAATTGTGCATTACTAGTGCGCTCTACAGGTGTACTGTCCAATTGTGCATTACTAGTGCTGTATACAGGTGTACTACCCAATTGTACATTACTTGTGAGGTATACAGGTGTACTATCCAATTGTACATTACTTGTGAGGTATACATATGTACTATCCAATTGTACATTACTTGTTACGTATACAGGTGTACTATCCAATTGTACATTACGAGTGAGGTATACAGGTGTACTGTCCAAGTGTACATGCCTAGTGAGGTGTACTGACGAATTGTTGCATTACTAGTGAGGTACACAGAATCATTCTTACGAGGTAGCAACATAGTACCTCAGTAGATAATTTCAGAAGTGTGCGTTGCAGACATTCAGACCCCACAAGAAGAAAATCCTCACAAGTTAGGATTATCCTCTATATATATATATATATATATATATATATATATATATATATATATATATATATATATATATATATATTTGTACATAGTATATATATACATATATATATATATATATATATATATATATATATATATATATATATATATATATATATATATATATATATATATATATATATATATATATATATATATATATATATATATATATATATATATATATATATATATATATATATATATATATATATATATATATATATATATATATATATATATATATATATATATATATATATTTGTACATAGTATATATATATATATATATATATATATATATATATATATATATATATATATATATATATATATATATATATATATATATTGTGAGGACCTCTGTAATATCAGTTAGCTCAAGATTTACCCTCCGTAAATAAAGATTATTATTATTATTATTATTATTATTATTAAGAGAAAATGATGCATTCAACTTTCTGGACGCACTTGAAGAAAAATAACACAGAGTTACAACCTCGCCATTGAACTTTCTGGCTCCTGCTGCTACTGCTGCTGCTAAGACCGGCACATCCTAATAGACGATCACTGATTGGCTGAACAATTCATAAGAAAGCCAACCATTCGCAACAGGATAATGGGATGCAGAGCTGAGGATATAAAGCCTGCTCGCTCTGTGATCTCGAGACCGAGCCGGTATACTGTTGCTGTATGGCTGCCTCACCAATGGCCCCGGTCGATGGTATACATCCCGCTCTCCGATTCAGTAATGAAGGGAAAATTGCACTGCAGGACCACCGGGGCTTTAACCGCTCAGAGTGGGCTGACATCTACATAGGCAGCTGTGCAGTCTGTTTTTTAAAAGGCCGCTCCACAAAAGCGGCCAAATTAACACCCTAATACCCTAAATGCCTCCACCTTCAACAACATTCATTGCAACTAAGAAAAATTTGCTGATTTGAAACCGTCTTCTGACTCTGAAGAGAAATAGATTCGACTGCACACCAGTAGCACTGTTGGTTCCATTATGCTGGAACAACGCCTAGAAGTGACACTGCCATCTTGCGTTTGCTAAGAAACTCGGGAAACCTGAGTTCAGTACCAGGCTCTGACCGACTTCGGTTTCTGACACTTGTTGTTCTCGTTCTGAAGAACATTTCTACCGCGACAAAAGAACTTTGGCCTGGACTTCTGATTCTGACTCTACCTCCTTGTGCCGTTTTATCACAGTCTAAACCATGAGATAGACTAACGTCTACCGCACTGCCTTTTCGCAACTGTGTCTTATGCGAGGAAGCATTGAAGATTCATCCATTCGAGGAACTGCCATGTGCTCAAATTATTGTGATCTCTGGCCGTCGAGGATTAAGTCACCACGTCATGTTGTGCCATGGGAACAGACCTGCCAAGGTTGGTTAAAATACAGCAGGGCTCGCAATAGCAAAACATAGACCCCACGTTTTCGGGACTGTTTCGACCATGACTGTACACTTTCTACTGCACTTAGGAATTGAATTGTGCATGATAAAAACCTTAAATATATGCACTAATCTACTTCTTATTTTTCTCTTGTAGAATCAATAGAGATATGGCCTTAAGCGGCATTATTATTTTGCTCCACATTCGAGTGGCTGTTCCGTTTTCGCCTCTGGGAACATTCTATAGGAGATCGCCCCTCTTGGCCTTAAGCCGCAGGCAACGTTCTCATGCACGTACAATGTGAAGACTAACTGTTAGCATTGCAACGGCGTCGCCGTTACAGAGTATTTTTACTTGTAAGGGCATTCACCCTTTTTGCTCCTTCTTTTAAGCTGCTGACACCCTCCACACTCAGCGCGAATTCCCCGCCAAAAACATTTCTTCTTCAGTAGGCCCAGAGTATCTGACTTGGAGCTTCCAAAAATAGTATAACAGTTGCAAGCGGACTATCTCTCACTTTCCGCTGGTTAGCCTCTAAGAGTAAGATATATCGCTAGGACTCATTAGCAAGTTATATAGTGAATGGTTTGGATGTCACAATATTGGTTTGTGCCATGTAAGATCGGTCCCCATGGACGCCGATTGCCCGACACCTCGATCAACCGCCAGCCATCCTTTCGACCATCACGACGGGTCTTGTGACCCTTACAGATATTTTTTAAAGGAAAGTTTCATGCCAATCACTCAGACACACTACGCGTGCCCACCTAGGCTGAATAAAGAATGCTGGCGCAACTCTTTCCAGTTGCTTTGTATGCTTTTCTTTTTTGTCCATTTAGCAGGCAGTCAAGGTAAGTGTAGTCTTAATTAGATGATCCTGCCGTAAAGACTAGTTATGGCGACCGAACCAGATAACAGCCATGTCACTGACATCGCTTCAAAGCTTGTCGCATCGTCTTAGCATCCAAACTCGGGCGAGGTTCCACTAAACTCTTTCCTCCTTAATTACACGAGCCTGTTTGCGTATCTGAAAACTGGGAGGACCGCCTTTGGACCGCATCAAGCATCTTTTGACGTAGCTCAACTTAGTCTAAAGTCCCGAGCCAAAGATTCGCTTGACCCTGTGAGGCAAGTGGTTCTCACATAATCTAATCAATCGCATCTTTCTGCACCACTAGTCGTTTTCAGGCACCTAGCCATGCCGGATCTCCGCGTTTCCATGGAGACGCTGACCGCTCCAGTCAGCAAAATCAAACCTGCATGATGGGGCAAACCATGAGACAAGCACAGCGAACTGAAGGACACACACGTGGACTCACGAGCGCGAACTGCCTCCGCCTTCTCGATGGAGTGAGCTCCTCACCGCTCGACTGGCGCTCCTGCTCGGGGCCCGAGGGGACGATGGGCACCCAGTGCACTCGGACGACAGGGCGGGGGATATGGAGTGGGGATGGGTGGGGTGGAACCAGCGCAGGACGGCGCCCGCCTGGCCATACTTATTTGCCTGGGTGCTCTTCCTGCCTATGGCAGCAACTGCGCCCAGTCAAATTAGTTTCAAAATAAGAAACACCATGTTTATTCAATTAGTAAATTGCATACAATTCGTACAACAACGCTTAGTCCGTCATCAATTATGCGTTCGTGACGTCATTACGTATGACGTCACAATACACGACACGTAGTTGATTATGACGTCATATGATTAATGGATAATGTAGAACTGTCCATTGGCATGGAAGGGAATGCATAAATCAGTGCTAATTTGGATATAATCAATTGTTAATTGTAGTACTTGAAATTGAGGCAGTTCGTCTCGTGAATGGAAAAACTAACTTCTCTGACAGAGTAGAGGTTATGTCACATGGTGTTTGGGGAAGTGTCTGCGATGATTATTTTACAGAGAATGCCGCTAGAGTTGTCTGCAACTTTCTGGGCTTTATGTAAGTAATTTTAAGTATTATTAACCTGCTTAACCTCTTCATCCTCCGCGTCCTCCCCGAACTGCTTATGCCGCTGGAGATGCTACTACTACGCCTACTACTACTACTACTACTACTACTACTACTACTACTACTACTACTACTACTACTACTACTACTACTACTACTACTAATACCACTACTGCTACCACACCACCACCAACATCACCACCACATCCGGCGCTGCCGTTGCTGCAGAAGCTGCTACTACCACCGCTACTACCACTACTACTACTACTACTACTACTACTACTACTACTACTACTACTACTACTACAACTACTACTACTACTACTACTACTACTACTACCACTACCACTACCACTACCACTACCACTACCACCGCCACCGCCACCGCAGCCGCGACCGCCACCACCACCACCGCCGGCGCCACCACCAACAGAACCGGCGCCACCGCCGCCGCCGTTTCTGCAGATGCTACTACTACTGCTTCTTCTGCTGCTGCTGTTGCTACTATTGCTACTGCTACTACTGCTACTACTACCTTTCATCAGCATACCCGCATTAGTTAATCCATGAATGAAAATTGTGCGACATTAATCATATGCCAAGATCTCATCCTTAGTGCGCATGCTTGTTTTAGCCAGAAGTTGTTTTCTGAGGATTAATATTTCTTAGGCTCACTTTTCAATTGTTAAAGTGTAACTCTATAATTTGAGAAACTTCTGCAAGCATGGGCAATTCCTGGCGCTACGTGTGACATTATCGCCTATGCAATTAATGCTTTTCAAAGCCATTTAGAAGACTTTTTTCATATTCCAATACTGCCCAATATGTCAAACATTAACACATCATCAGATAACGTTGGCAGATTTTCTATCCTAGTAACAGTGTTACAAGCTCGTGGCATGATTAACTCCACACAAGCGACCTTCCTGGCAATGACGGAATCCAGTGTTTTTAGCTCTTCCCCGCCCATCCCTAGCTAAGCCCCATCCACACTTTGTCCGTGCTGGGATCAATCGATACACTATGAATATCAATTATACAGGTACGTTGTTGAATATTTTAAAACTAATTTGACTGAGTGCTGTTATATCAGGGCGGCGGAAGGGCTTTAAACTGGGTGCTGACCCTAAAGCAGGGGTGGGTGGCTCTGGTGGTCCTCCTCCAGAAAATGTTGAAAATTAGATGACTTGAGAAGCGATTTTATGCGTTCTGAGTAAGAAACAAGCACTTAAATTCCGGCTTCACTTTGTAGATTTTTTATATTTTCTCTACCAATTGATCGTGGTATTGAGGGTCAGGTTGGAGTTGCAGATAGAGAGACCCACTTAAATCAAGTTAGTGTTGATTTCCTAATTGTTACATGTAGTTCATTAACATTAACGAGCCCAATTGTGGGTGTCTCTATCTGCAGTTCCAACCCGACCATCAACAACCCCATCAGTTGTTAAGCCCTGCCGTAGAATTGATTAAATATGATGATGTGATGGGGCATATGATCTGCCCCCACACCCATACAAATGATGGGGCTGCAGCCCCTACAGTACACCCACAACCCTCTTCCGCCGCCCCTGTATATATATAATAGACGCCATAAATGTAGCCTGAATTTGAAACAATTTTAGGAAATGTTGGGTAAAATGTACAGACAAATTCCATACTGTAAACTGACTCCATAGCAGCTATATCTACAACACCCATAGCCCATCGTCCACGTGCGTCTGCAGAGGGCGCAATACCATTTACAGAACGTAAATATTTAGGCAATGAACAGATTACAAAATCTGCATTTGTTTCTGTGAATAGCTTGGACATTTGACTAACTCGATTGATCCCTGCGCTCTATGAATCTCAATTTCCAGGAAACTATACAGGTAAGATGAAGTGAGAAACATTCGATTTCCTTTTTGATGTGAAGACATTTTACCCAGCGATGGCTGGCTATTTGTAGATTCGCTATAGCCAAATTTGGCAGTGTGTAGGACACATACAAAGTGATACAACATTACACGAAATGGCGACCTGAAACCTTGGACCGTGTCTTCTAGGCTTTGTAGATAAAAATAGCCCTATCAAAGTGTTAGTTTTCAAGCACGTCAACTACAAATATAGACTAAAATCTGACAATATAGAAAGAGAAATGAAATAAAGAAGAAGCTGCATCGACAAGCGACTGACTGCTACAAACATGCCGATGGGGAAATGTTGAGAAAAGTAACAGCAAGATGCAGCATCTCGCAATAAGTTTCCAACAACAGCACTAGAAACTGTATGTGGCAAACTGCTAGGGGCAACACGATGAACGAGACCCCACCCGCCTCTAGCTCACTTCCGCCCACGTATTCCCTGTGTTGGGATCAATTGAACCCTGAACTACCCGAATCTCAATTTCCAGAAATCTAGCAGGTAAGCTGTTGACTATTTAGAACCTGATTTGACTGCTTGTTGTCGTTGATGTCTAGGGCAGCAACAGCACCCAGTCAAACTAGTTTATAAAAGTATTCAATAGAATGGTTATTAAATAGTAAAGAAATACAATTCATACAACATAACTGACTATTAAGCGTTTATGATGGACTTAGATACGCCATTCATGACGTAATTAATTGTGACGACAACCTAAATGGGAGGTAGTTCATTATGAAGTCATATATTTGACTGGTAGATTGGATTCTTCTAAAATGCAGTTATTTAGCTAATCACTGATTTTGATTTTTCGCTGATTCCCTTTATACAATTTGTATTTATTTGATATTATTTCCGTGAATTAAGAGCAATCTTTCTCTAGTTGCACCACGAAATCACTTTGTCCTGGTGGCATAAGAACATGCATTCTGCTGGATGACGTCAGATGTCTGGGCAATGAGTCATCACTAAATGGGTGTAGCCATGGAGAAATTGGACTCCACAATTGTAACCATCGCGAGGATGTTGGCATTTTCTGCGACGGTAAGTAAATACTATCAATAATAATGGTCAAGTTCGACTGACCATAATGGCCATAATGGATTCATCTAGTTTTAGCTATGCTTCGCCCATCTCTAGCTAAGCTTCAGCCACACCTCGCCGTGTTGAGATCGATCCCTGAACTGCCTGACTGTCAATTTCCTGTTTACTATGTTGAACCTAATTTGACTGGGCGCTGTTTCTACCTATGGCAGCAACAGCACCCAGTTAAATTAGTTTCAAAATGTTCAACAGCATCCTTATTAAATAGTATGGACATATACGTCATACAACAACGATTAGCCTGCCATCAAATAACTGTTCGTGATGAACTTATCTACGCCATTTATGGCGTCATTGATTATGACGTCACCCTACACGTCATGTGTTTGATTATGACGGCATACGATGTATGGCTACATGGGAAAGGGCAATCCTTCCTGGATGGCGGCAGCCCTATTATGAAATGTATAGGTGTATGCACGATTTACTAGCATTTTCGGTTATGTCTTGAGAACCTTTAGGCCTTATGTTCTGCTTTGAGACCAAATATACAATAACACAATTCAGAAGGCAGTGAACTAATTACCTTCATCGCTGGAAGGTTGCTCGAGTTCAACCTCTGTGAATCTGGTTATGGACGAAGAGAGAGTAAGATATACTAATACGCAGTCAACTCACTGACACACTAATACGCAGCTAACGCACTGGCACACTAATACGCAGTTATCTCACTGACACACTAATACGCAGTCAACTCAGTGACACACCAATACGCAGTTAACTCACTGATACACTAATACGCAGTCAACTCAGTAACACACTAATACGCAGTTAACTCACTGACACACTAATACGCAGTCAACTCACTGACACACTAATACGCAGTCAACTTAGTGACACACTAATACGCATTCAACTCAGTGACACACTAATACGCAGTCAAATCACTGACACACTACTACGGAGTCAACTCAGTGACACACCAATACGCAGTTAACTCACTGATACACTAATACGCAGTCAACTCACTGATATAATAATACGCAGTCAACTCACTGACACACTAATACGCAGTCCAACTCACTGACACACTAATACGCAGTTAATTCACTGACACACTAATACGCAGACAAAACACTGACACACGAATACACAGTTAACTCACTGACACACTAATACGCAGTCGACTCACTGACACACTAAAACGCAGTCAACTCGCTGAGTCATTTACAACGCAAGCATATTATGTTGAATATTTTCAAGCTAATTTGATTTGACGCTGTTGTTGTTTCTTTTGGCAACAACATGCCCTGGCAAATTAGTTTGGAATTACTCAATAGCTTACCTGTATATTTATGTTGAAATTGAAATACTGAACGCAAGCGCTTAAATGTTTCAAACCAGGCCGGAATGATCCAATTGATACCGTGTTACCATAATCTCGGAATACAGTTTTGGCTATGCCCCGCCCATCTCTATCTAAGCTCCACCCACGCTTTTGCCCATGTTGGGATCGATCGATCCATTCATTCTCTAATCTCAATTTACATAAAACTATACAGGTAAGATGTTGAATATTTGTAACTAATTTGACTGGGCGCTGTTGCTGCCTATGGCAGCAACAACGTCCAGTCGGATTGTTTTCAAAATATTCAACAGCATGTTTATTAAACAGTGCAGACATACAATTCGTACAACCTAACTGCCTATTCAGCATTGAAGACGGACTAAATCGCACAATTCATGACGTAATTGATTATAAGGCCAGCCTAATGTGACGTAGTTGAGTATGACGTCATATGACTGACTGAGAAATTGAATTACTCTATTGAACAGATAAAAAGACGTATACACCCAGCTCTAATATAACAATAACGTAATAACCATAGCGGTCGCTTGAGGCCCGACTTGTGCGACATTTTCGTTTTGTAGCCCGAGCGTATCATAACGCCCAAACAAAATAACGCTATTATTAGTAATCTACCTGGTAGGTTTAGCCATCGTTTACTGTAGCATTTAGCCGTCGTCTGCGTGATCGGAATGCTAGATAGATTAAAACGTAGCAGCCTTGCGTTTGGTAGGGAACACTTTCCAGAGCTCTATGCACGTGCAAAATCAGCTTTTCTCGTTTTGTATAATTCTATCATTATGATATAATTAATGCGAACACAGCAGATTGTGAATAGTTTGCAAAACGTTTTGAAACGTTTGCCCTACAGAACGCAAGGCAGTTTCTCAAGGCTAAATGTGTCGAGTTGTAGGCTAATTTATGTTAGCTGTATTACAATTGTTGTTGCTGCTGCAACTGTGCAACCCCGATGCGATAACGAACAACTATGTATTACAATTGCGTTTACGAACCACCCGCTTCAAATTTAAAATTACGTCTAAAATATTCAATAAAGCGCTGCCAGCCGCGCGTCCAGAGGAACCGTCCACTAACACACACATCTTTTACAATGTAATACGTATTTTGCATAGGCCTACTAATTTGACTGAACACCAATGCTGACAGGCACACATTTCAGTTAACATTGAATTAGTTTCAAACTATTCAACAATTCTATATATAGTGAAATAGAAATTCTTGATTTTGAAAGATAACTAATATTGTGATTCAGAAGAACAGTTTAATGCAATACAATGACCTACCACATGTAACAGATGCATAGGCTATAGCCACTATACGCACGCACGCACGCACGCACGCACGCACACACACACATACATATATATGTATATATATATAATTATATATATATATATATATATATATATATATATATATATATATATATATATATATATATATATAAAAATAATTTGACATTCGTCATTCTATCATTATTGTAATGCGACGAAATTCAGAAGCTCGCTTAGTTCAGAACTGCGCAGCCCGGCTAGAAAGCGCTATAATTGTAACAATTTAATATTCTTTGTGAAATTGAGTATATAGCTGTATTTGATTTGTGCTTTGTTTTATTGACTTTCCATGTACGTAAATCTCTTGAAAATTGACAATTTAAAAAATATAATTACCAACACGATGGAGGCTCCTCATACAAATGACGCCCCTGGGAAATCATGGGGCTGGGCCCCGATATGCCTTTGCTTTATAACGGTACTGGGTTTACCTATTGAACGCAAGGCCTTCTATGCTATGAGCAATCCATTTCATATCGACATGCTGATTTCCGTATTTGACGGGCTTGTCACTCTGAAAGACACCAGGTTGCAGGACAATATTCTTGAGTCGTACTGAAATGCACAACATTTTGATGACTCTAATATGGCATAAGCTTGTGTAAAACACGCATATAACTAATATTCTCGTTGGAGTCATCAATCAGCGTTTTGCTTTCACCGCCATGCAGCACGTGACGTCAACAGCGGGCGGTTATCGGGTATTAATGCCCGCCGTGGACGTTATAGGTCAAGTTCTACCGACTAATCATGGCCAGTTTGTTGTTTTACGGAACATGCACAGTTACTACGGCCGGCAGACCGCTGGATAGTTAACTATAGTTCGTTGGTACCCGATTCCCTATTGAATTACTATTACATAACATTTGGAGCCGGGTACCAGTCTCCATTAACCTTTCAGTCGTCTGTTTTGAAGGCCTACGGAAATGGGTTATTTTTATCTGCTAATACGTAAAAAAGCGTCCATATGAAATACAGTGAGAAGGAATATGGCTTGGGAACATTGACATACAATGTGAAAGCCTAATTTCATCAAACCCGCGTATTTACACTTTTTCATTCGTGACAAGCTAGGGGTGTCTGCCAGTTTGAAATTTGCGCAAATTTCGTACTGCCCATTTGGAACCGAGTCCGTGCTCGGCCGACTATTATAGTTGACCAGATACTTAGCTATTTCAACTTTCAAGTTCGACTGAGATCTAATTAGATGGGTAGCCAGTCGAACTTGAACATAGTTTGATATTTCCGCGGTTTGAGCAAGCAGCTTCGTTATTACGTTCATTTAACGTCATGCACTCGCGTTACTTGCCATACACAAGCACGTTGCTATGTCCGCTATATTAATAATAAGACTGAGCAACTGTTTCAGTTGGTTGGCGAAATTTTCTGGTGGTTTTCTGACAAATTCGGCTACATCGCAAAAAGCGTGTGGATGTGCATGTTAAGACCCATTTCAATACTTTGCAAGCGGAACAACATGCACAGTAAATATGCGTTGGTCGTATTGGTTATACCGAATGATGGTACACGCGACATTAAATAATGGATGAACCCAGTCTCTTAGTCAATCATATGATGACATAATCAACTACGCCACATGTAGTTTGACGCCATAATACAGTGCTACAAACCACAATCATAATTGACAGAAAGTGTCCGTCATAAACCTGGTATAGTCTGGCAGGTGTGCGAATTTTATCTCTACTATTTAATACACATTCTTTTGACTATTTTGAAACAAATTTAATTGGGTCCTGTTGCTGTTGCTGCCATAGCAACAGCGCTCAGTCAAACTAGTTTCAAACCATTCAACAGAGGCCCGCGCGAGGCACTTTCCTATCGCAACAACAACATTGTGTATGTGTGCGCGCGCGTGCGTGCGTGCGTTTGTGCGTTTGTGCGTGCGTTTGTGCGTGTGTGCGTGCGTGCGTGCGTGTGTGTTAGGAGTGTAATTAGTTTGTATTAAACTACCAAGTGACCTCGACGCGATGCTCCCTTGCGGGGATACCTTTGCGGATTTACGGATCTGTGTGGTACCTTCGGCGAGATCACGCGGAAAGAAACCGGTTGGCTCTATGCACTGTATTATTTGCGCATTACTCTCAAACGAGTGATATTGTTTGCATAGTATATACTAATGTATGACCGTTTAATTATTATCATCTTGTCCTTGTTCCTAAATTTTGATCGGCCGTCATACAGGTGACACTAACAGTTGGGACGAGACCGTGTTGTTTAATCTCGGCGGCAATGGGCGCACGGCCCCACTGGAACGTGAACGTTCCACAAGCTCTAGAGGCCGGGCTTTGCACTTTTCGGAGAGACGAGATACAGGATGGTGTAGTTCGGATCGAACGGTCAGGTGCCGGTCGTACCAGCTAAGCTAGGTACGCGCCGCCCGTCCTGGATTCGTTCCCTGAACACGCCCCCCCCCCCCCCTGGGTAGAGCTATACGCGCATACGGGCCTATGCGAGAGATTGTTCGTTAAAGCGCGTAGTGCGCATGCGCGCACTTAATACTATTCTGACAGAGAGCGTATTTCATGACCAAGATAGGGTGGCGCTTTTAGAGTACCGAGTAGGTACATTGTAATCCTTTGTCATTACTTATTCCCGCCGAATCCGGCATTGTCAAGACCAGAATTCGACGGGCTTTCCGAATCTGTAAACCATTTCAAAATCAGTTAAGAAATGGCTGAGCTATCCACGGAAAACCCCTTTTGATTATCTTCAAACTATTGCCGTGTCGTCGTAGTCACGTGTATGCAGAACTTCTAGAATGTTCTAGAACATTCGACTGCGTTGTTATTATTAGCTACGTGGTGATTGGCTATTGCTCGACCGATGATTGGTTGAAGCCTGCGCCTATGACGTCACGAGTAGTATAAAAGGAGATGAAATCCAGAACTCGAGAGCATCCTCGGCCAGGGGCCGAATAGGTTGGATCTGTATGCAGCTACTATCAGCAAGACAGGCATTAAGCAGATCACTTCTGTCTCGAAATGTTTCTCTTCCATAGCCACAGCAGCAATCCAATCCACCGCATTAAAGCAATTTTGTATCTCCCGATTGTGCGGGAACATTTTTGTAACTTTTGAATACTGTTCACGAATATCTCAAGAACTAACTCGGAACAGAAAACTTGCGGTGAGGCCTTTCCCGGCCTGAATATGTGATTATACAGATGTAGAGGCAGCGATGTTCTTTGGGTGATGACTCGCCGGATCTGCCGGCCACGCCAAAAAGTGTTTATTCAACCTTCCCCACACTGATGTCATGCAGGTTTATTTAAAACCTTTGACCGCAGCAAGTACACTTTGCCCGGTACGTCTTAAGAGCTAACTGGCGTACCCCGCACTGTTAAGCTTAGTTATGTATCTTCATCCGTATTCAACAACCCCCCCCCCCCCCCGCTTATGATCGGGTTGTTATTAACTTCCATCCGTATCATCGGTGTAAGGGAACTTTCGTCTTAGCAGTAATGTTATTGTATCTCTTACTGACCACTCGTTAGACATTCTATATTGTGATTACAGTCCTAAGTTCGATCCGCTCCCGTCCGGCACTGCATGCGGAAATCCTGTTTGCGAGAACCAACATGCGATAACTTTCCAGCTTCCGGAGAACGCGTCAACTCACGTCACACCAAGGATGACGTATCAATTTCAGTAACACGATAGCCCATGCTTAAGAATGGCTACCCATTATTCAAGTAACTATACTTAACATTTTAATTATTCCGTTAATTACAGCTTTAATAATTATACTTCGTCTGTATACACGGTCCCGATGACTAAAAGTAACCGTAACGGTCTTAGGACCGCTAGTTATAATTTATGTATCAGTTTATAGTTATTCTTATTTTCTGTAAGGTGTTTAACTAGCCGCACCGTAGTAGGTAGCTCAAACTGTACTTTATATATTATTCTAATCATTTCACATTGCATTACTTGTTCTGATTAGTTTTAT
>CM067372.1:166954572-167052072 GCA_034401795.1 Chaetoderma sp. LZ-2023a | reverse complement strand
TTATTTATTGAAGCAGTATTCTTTGTTGATATAACCGATAAACCTATGGCATAGACATATGGCAACAACTTCCCAGTCAAATGAGGTTCACAATATTTTACAGAATGTTTATTAAATTGTACATTCCTTAAAAATATGAGATTCGTAATCTTGTCAGACATTTCGAGATTCATTACAGAGTTTTAATTTTATAAATTTATTAAAATATGTTATCAAACAATATACACAATCGCCAATATGAACCAGAAATATACAATTTATTGATATCTTAGCGAGGGATACTTTCATTATATCCGCCAATAAGCATATGGGCGATACAATTACATATAATTATTTGACATGAGGCCGTTTAAAAGAAAATGCTTGCCATTTTCTCAAGACAAATACTATGTACAATGATTAACTCTGTTGACTAAGGAAATCGGCGATCTTATGATCTTATTTTCTTCTTCAGATATCACTTCAATTCTGAATTATTAATTATGTGGATATAAGGACACATGCATGAGATTTTTAAATATAGAACAGAGATAGGTTGTCTACATTTAACCAGACTCCTATACCATGCGAATATTTTTGGAACCCTTTTGCTGCAAATCTATTGCCGAGCAGCTTTGCTCTCTTGGCAACAGTCTGTTGCGTGCATATGCAGCTGCAAATACACCATCAGCATGCGTTTGCATCAGCACTTTACCACCGTCGATATATAATGCATCGGTTTCCATAGTAAAATGGTGTGGCAGATCAGTGTGGTGAGTGCAGAATGAGTGCTTGAGCAAGCCTTTCCCATAGGGCCTTAAATACATTTTCTTGATGTGGGCCCAAGTCGCATTGCTTGGTTGTCCCGTCCCTGCCGGGTCTCTGAGTGGGACAGCTATCTCTGAGAATTTAGAGATGAACTTTTTCTCATATAGCCAGCAAGGTCCACAGATTAACAGACTTGTTTCTTTATTTTAGAGGGTTCTGCATTTCCTATCTTAAGCAATTTCTCCTCTTCCAGAGCATGGCTTCCTTGGCCACCTGCGTCCATCCAATGATGTATAATCAATAAGACACGCTGATGGTCTAACTGTTAATCCCACATTCTTTGTCCTGGATAAAATAGCATGCAGGCACTTAAGATGGTTCTCCCATGTTAATGTATATTCTAGAGCGCTGTCTATAACATTCTCAACATGATCACATCATATCCCATGCATGCTGGTTTGTATTTCAGTCTATTACTACTTCACCAGTTTTACGCATGTACCCATTTATACTCCTGGTAGAGGCAGTGAGGAGTGAAACGATTTCCACCGATTACTCGTCCACCACTTCATCGCCTGACAGTCGAACGGGATTTTAACATCACCCAGCTGATTACCAGTCGGTCACGCTAACACCACTGCATGTATTTTTGCTCAAAGGTTCCAGACAACACAAAGCATAGTTACTACATGCTTATCTAAAGAATATTACATACAATAAATTACACACTCATCCCTGGCCCCACTCACCCCATAAAACCGGTATATGGTTCAAACAGGTTTGAAAATTGAAACCGTCAATGGTTTGCCATTATGCCATACTGCGCTGCCTTAATCATAACCTCCTTTGCATGAGCACCGAATTAACATGCGCATGTGTGTCTTGGTCATCCGCAATTAACAATAATTAACAATAATTAACAATTAGGTAGAGGCAGTAGCAAAATTGAACATACTAAGTAGCTTGTATCTACGTGTATGACGTAAGTAATTTAAGCGTCTAGCATGAGACTCTAATGTGCTCAGGAACTCAGGCTTCAGTAGCCCATGATCGATGATTCTTTTACAATCGAATATAAGTTGTACGAGTTCTTCAGCTGAATAATCACTAACACCTAAATGACATTTTGTCAGAAGGCAAGTTTCGATAGACTGAATGGGTGCATGCCTAATGGATCTGATTAGAAAGTGTTCCAACATTTCCTGTTCAGATTTACATAATTGGCATACTGGATTGACGAGATCTTTTTGAAATCTACTTCGACTCTCTTGTAGTTCATACATTACAGTGAGAAATTGAAATTCAACCGCTATGCAGTCTGCATATCTTTCAGACGAGCAGGCGGCATATAGTACAGAATGCGGTTTTCCTTGAATAAGTGGCATTTGATTCAGGTACCTCAGTGAACTGTAACTCTTCCAGTACAGCCGAATAGCTTTCCTAATCAAGCACTTCCACTTCCCCATGCCCTCTTCTGCATAGGAGCATCCAGATATACCTCGGCATCCTCTAAGCAATACTTCTGCAATATCATTTTATCTCAAAAAAAACAGATTAAAAAGCATAAGTGCCTTATGATGAACTTGTGCTACAACTGAGAGAACATCTGTTAACATATATATTGCCGGATCAGCTGTGTTCTTTGGTAATAACAGAAGTTGCTTCAGAAGCCTTTTTGGTACTTCTACAGTTTGGACAGGTGCACACTGTCAGGTAATATGACTTCACGCCCATGAGCTAAGACCGGCGCTATATAGATTTTAGACAGGTAATTATCGTAAGCGGATCTAGACCGTCATGCCCACGAAATCATGATGAAAAAAGACTGTAGGCTGTTCGCCGTGCCTTCCTTATATGGTTATCCACGTTCTTCACTATGTTATCGTTCAATGATGACCATCTTGTTACTCCCAAATGGGCACTAGCAGTCGCGACCGGCATCTGCTGATCTTCTAGGAAGAATTCTTCGGCGTGTATATATTGAGAAGTCAGAGATATTGTAACAGAAACAGTTTTCATAGGTTGAGCTTGATATCTCTCCATATTAGCAAAGTCTACTGCCATGTTGATAAGTTCCTGCATGGCCACACTCGTATTACTCAGCAAGGAAACGGCATCCGCGCAGGTACTATTTTTGCATAGAGTGTTTCCTATGTGTGCTCCTATATTCGTAGCTCTTATACTATGAAGTAATTAGGCAAAAGCAAGTACAAATACAACTGATCCGGCAATTTAAATCTATATCGGTACTAAATACCATACCACCATTCACCCATATCCCCACAATGCAGAAACACAATAATATAAGGCAATAACATTTTGATGTGCAATGGAATATTTAATGTTTTCTTGTTTTTCTTTAGAGTAGGCCTACACTGCAAGGATGCTTACTGCAAAATGTGGTGTGAAGTGTTACTGGTTGATCTCCAGGTATTCATAATGGGTTCGCCTATATGTTCTAATAGGCAATCTGTGGAAGTTTGTTCTACTGTTCACATACATGTACACAGTTTAATAGTATATCTGTGATTATCATTGCTCTGTTTCTATGAAGGAGCGTCCGCATAATGCCACTACGTTTGCAGTACGGTTTGATCATTGATTTAATCTGTTCCTTGAAGAAGTGACGCTCGTAATCCAACGGTTGGTGCTTCTACAATAATTCTTGTCTTCTGGATTCACACCAAACATGCAATATAGGATATGATTATATCCATAAATCATACGGCGTCATAATCAATTATGTGATGAATGACGTAGCTAAGTCATTCCCGAACGCGTAAGTGATGACGTACTATGCGTTGTTGTACGAATTGTATGGCTTTACTATTAATAAATATGCTTTTGAATATTTTAAAAATAATTTGACCGGGCGCTGCTGATATGCAGCGACAGTACCACAGCAACAGCACCTGACCAAATGAGTCACAACATATTCAACAACTTACCTCTATAGTCTTCTGGAAATTGGTATTCAGGGAGTTCAGGATCACAGGCGAAGTGTGGGTGGAGCTTAGCGATCGGCGAGGCATAGCTAAGATTGGATTCCTCCATTCTTGAATGATGGCTCTAGTGGCTTCTTTATAGCTGCTTCCACTTGATAACTTGTACATTGAACACTACATCTCGTGTATGTGTCCAACCCAACCCCTCATTGCATAGTTACTGTTATGTAATTGGGTATAAATCCCGAAAGAAAATTGACCATGTTGCATGCAGTATGTTGAAGATATTAAGCCATAGAACTTAATCTCTATTTTGCTGAGCTCACATTTAGCCTTGTCCTTGTTCAAATAGTTTGAGAAAAAAGCATATCATGTACTCGTCGTGTGTTGCTTGATTAACTTCATACACGACACGAGCATCTTATGCCGCTGATGTGCTTATCCATGCTTTTCAATAATACAGTGGCACCATTGCTTCAAATGTTGAATCTCTTGTAATGATGCAACCCAACATGAGTTGAGAAAGGTGGTATATACCTCGATTCTGTATCAAGTAGTAGCTGATAATAACCTGATATAAGGTAGCACCCCCCCCCCCTCCCACCCCTATAACATGTTGAGCATACCAGCAGCATTTAGCCAACTCGTTATTTTATCAACTCTTGGAGATGGATGCCATGGACTTACCAGGCCAATCTGGCGAATAGCAATGCATATCTAAGCAATTCATCGTGAGATTTTGGGAGCAAACATTAAACGTGGTATTCATAAAAATGTTGGACTGTCTAGAGACTCGTTTAAGTAATATTTGTTTATCTTGATTACAGTGAAAGTGATTTTGATATCTTTTAATCAGTTTAGCTGGTGCAGCTTTAATCACAAAGACATCTTCTTGGTACAACACATACCATCAAAAGATTTTCACATTAGAAAGATGGGCTTTTAAACTGGTCACCTGCTTTTTTATTATAGTACGACCATAAGCTTTTGAACTACTCAGTTTCTTGTGATAGGTCTACAAGTTATAGCTTTCTGTCACATGTTTGTTCGTCAAGAATGCAACATATTGGCTGTACTACATGCTGTGAACATAATATTCGAAGAGTGGCGTAAATCTGTGTGCCTTTGTGACTTGCATTTTTGACTTAATATATTTAAGCTTATTAGTCTTATTTGGGAAAGTGATTGGACATTTAATAAGGCAATTATCAAGATAAGAAAGAGTGCTATGAAACACATTAAGGAAACAAGGGACCCTTCCAGTTTTAGGCATTCCCGCCAATTTATAGCTTAGCTCCACCCACACCTCGCATGTGTTTGGATCAATCGATCCCTAAACTTCCTGCCTATTAATTTTAAAAAAAACTGTAAAGGTAAGCTGTTGACAATTTTGAAACTAATTTGACGGGGTGCTGTTACTGCCCATGGCAGCAACAGCGCCCAGTCAAATTAGTTTCAAAATATTCGACAGAATGTTTATTAAATAGTAAATATATTCAATGTGTACAACATGTCGGACTATTGCGCGTTTAGGACCGACTACATCGAGTCATTCATGTTGTAATTAATTATAATGTCAATCTACGAGTCATGTAGTTGTTTATGGCGTCATATGATGGATGGATAAAAAGGAAAGTTCCATTACATTTCATATTTAAATGTGAATAACGAGTCAAGTTCATTGTGTAATGTTTGAGGCTATACGACAAGGGCTCACTATCGTTAATAATCTCAGTCGTCGTCGCCACCATCATATATATATTTCTACAATGAGTACAGACGTTAAACTTTCGACATTGTTGCGTTATTCGTTTTATATATATGGGGGTCAACGGTTTTCATATCTCTGATTTGTAAAAATGTGCATTATCTTATATGATGTTGTTTTCGTGCGTATGTTAATTGTGTACGACTGTGTACAATACATATTTCTAAAAGCATAGGAGATCCAAACCATCCCAAACTGCAGATATCAACCAATTATATATTTCATGCAAACAGTTTTTAAAATAATCATTTTAAATCTGGCTGTCATGGCCATGACCTTTGAGCTTGTGACACCAAATTTAGCAAACATTTTCAGAAGTCCACCGGTGAACCTTCCCCAAGAATGATTGCTGTATGCGAAAGACTCCTAAAGCTAAAGCACTGGATACGCATTTGTGACTGACTGACCGACCGACCGACCGACCGACCGACCGACCGACCGACCGACCGACCGACCGACCGACCGACCGACCGACCGACCGACCGACCGACCGACCGACCGACCGACCGACCGACCGACCGACCGACCGACCGACCGACCGACGACCGACCGACCGACCGACCGACCGACCGACCGACCGACCGACCGACCGACCGACCGACTGACTGACGGACCAACCGACCGACCAAATGACCGATTGACAGATTAACTTGAAGGTTTATCGGGCCACTACCAGCAGCTACACTCATATAGACATGTTCTAACGGGTAATAAATTTGTTTTGCAACACTTTAATACCGGTATCGAAGTCTTTCATATATGGCCCTTGCGAAAATGGAACACTTGAATTAAAACTGACACATGTCACGAACCATAGTATGGTTAGAGTCTGCAACTTTATAGAATTAAACACGCATACAAAGTGTATGGAGATTGCCCAGACATGAGTGGGGCTTAGGTACACAAGCCTCCCTCTATTGAACGTGCAACACGAATCCATGAGCACTATAGTCAGCTAGTCAGCATGTCAACTACGGCTGCTATGACAGAGTATGCCGCATCAATGGGCGATATGTATATATGATTACTGTGTTCTGCGGCTGTAGTTGTAGAAACATCCCACAGTTGCAATCAGCCCTTCTTCGCTTTTGTCCACCATGTCTTGTCCTCAGCCACAATCTTCAGCTTCCTCAGGTTCGTTCTTGATTTGAATGTACCGAGTCCTGCTTTCTTGAGGTCACCTCTTTTCACGCTTAATATATTTATGGAATTACGTCCTATCCTGGCTTTGTATTTGCTGGCTCCCAGTAGGGGGAATTCCAAGGGTCGGCGTCAATGGACAATATCGAGTGCATAAAGGAGGCCATTGTATATTTGGAAGCCATAAGATCACTTCCCAATCTGACAACATAAGCTCAGGAGACATCTAGTTAGAATCAAAGGAATATTCAGCTCGGTAGGAACGCATATTAATCTGGAATGTTCATACACCTACGATAACAAAGGAAGAAATAGATACGCAAGCACGTGGTGAGTCAAAATGAACATCTGCATATAGGATGTGTGGCGTCGAACACTGCTCGTCGCAGACAAGTGTAAAATTCCATGAACGTGGTGCCGAGTGAGACGCCAGCCACCACGCGAAGACAGGAAAGTAACAAAGAAGAGGACGACGTTTAACATATGTTCACACCTTTGGAAAGCAATTGGTATGGCCTGTTTTACATATTACCGTTGGTGTGCTCACTGCATAGTTCTGTGTTGGGCTCGCGGAACCAGTCATATAAGTAGCTGTAATGCATGGATCCGACCTGTGACACAAGTGTATGCCTTCAAAATCAATTACCTCACATGTAGGCTGACACCACAATCAAAATACATAATGAATAACGTATATTGCTCCATGATGGACATTGTAAAGTCCGTCAGGTGTACGATATGAACTATATGCGGCTAGTTGCTACACTATTCTATCACTCAAATGCATGATGTTATAACCAATTATGTGAGATGTAGGATGACTTCACATGGCTCCATCGTGAACATGTAATAGTATGTCAAGTGTACGAATTGTATGTCGTTACTATTTAATCAACATTCTCTTTGATATTCTGAAACCATGGGTAGCAACAGCAACCAGTCATATTAGTGTCACTCACTTGCCTGTATTAGGGATTCTGAGAATTCAGGATTCAATGTATATAAATTGATTTTCAACAGGCAGAACACGTGGATGGAACTTTATTTTAGCCACGGGAAGGGAATAGCTAGAAATGTAGCTCCCTAGTATTGGTATCATAGCATAAAGTCATCACGATGTAAGAAATACCATATTGAATAATTACAATCTAATTTGGCGAGAATCAGTCGTGGCCACAGCTAGCAAGACGTTTCTGCCAAATTAATATTCAAAAGTACTGTTGATTTTGAAATTAGATACTGTGATTTCATTTAGGGACGCCTTAGCGCAAATAATAACGCATGGTTGATTCCAGGATTATTCCACATGTGTATTGCAATGATATACATATAGAGCAAAGTTAAGCGCAAAATGTGATTAACTAAAAAGTAATACTATGTTTCGTTTCGCTTTTACAATTTTGCAATATTAATAATACATATATCTGCTCGGTATGACATTTAGCAGCCTGGTTGAGCAGCTCAAATGTTATTGTTACAGCCCATCGTCTCGAGAAATGGAGTGATCCGGTTCTAGCTGTGGCCTGTCCATTTTTATCTAGGCTTCGCTCTTTGTGTGCGTGTGTTGGAATCAAGATCCCTGAATTGCCAGAATCACAATTCCAAGTTAACTATACAGGAAAGCTGTTAAATATTTTGAAACTAATATGACTTGTGACTATTCCTGCTTATATCAGCAACAACTCCCTATCAAATTTATTTCAAAATAATCAAAATAATGTTTGTTAAATGATAAACCAACCATGGACATACAATATGGAGTTTCGATGTCCATAACCGAGCTAGATAAGTGTTGTGGTGTCAGATATCTAGGGATGTCATTGATGTTGATACTAGAATGGCTGAATCGGCTCCATCCATAGACTTAGTCGTCTACCGGATAGTGAAAGACGGGTTGAAAATGTGAGACAAACACACAATGGACCTTTCCATTTTAGCTATGCAGCGCCCATCACTAGCTAAGCTCCACCCACACCTCGCCGTGTTAGGATTGATCGATCCCCAAATGCTCTAGCTATCAATTCCCTGAAAACTATACAGGGAAGCTGTTGAATATGTTGTAGCTAATTTGGCTGGGCGCTGTTGCTGCCTATGGCAGCAACAGCGCACAGTCAAATTAGTTTCAAAATATTCAACAGAATAGTTACTAAATAGTAAAAGCAAACAATTTGTACAACAACGCATAGACCGTCTTGAAATATGCGTTCGTGACGTACTTATCGACATCATTCATGACGTCATTCATTGTGATGTCATTGTACACATCACACAGTTCATTATGACGTCATATGGTGGGTGGGTACTCTGGAAAGGTGAATTAACACATATGTAGTCCTGTCAATGCTCTTCCATATAAGAGCAATATAGGTTCTTATTCGGAACACGAGTTGAATATACCCCATTATAAAATGGTAACATTTGATTTTGCTTTGATATGTCAGGTAGTTTACATGGCATGCGATCAAGTACCAATACTGGCCTAATGCACAATTGAAGGTAATCAGTTATGCTAAACTCACACTGGCGATACATGAGAGGTGTTCTACGCCTGTGGCATGATTGAATAATCTCAACGGAACGAGCGTTGTCTCTATATAAGGTGCAACAACAGCATCCCGTCAAGAAGGTGCGTTTTCATCTTAGAATAAACAACTGAGGTCTATTAATGTTACGAAGTGCGACATCTGCGCTGATACCAATTCTAATTTACTAGACTAGTATTTCTATTGTATTATATTACTATGATGGCATCTAAATTATCTGATATGACTTTATTATTCATCAACAACATACGTGTAATGCATGTGATGGCATTAAAACACCACACTCATTCACGGATGATGACATGCCACAATTCTCATAGAAATTGAAGAAACTGACTGGTTATGACAAAATCTGATATTTAGGAATTAGACAATATGCCACGACTATATTTTATTTAATTAGATTAAACAAAAGCACCAGTTGACGTGTTTTGGCTATGCCCCTTGCATGTTCCCTTTAACAGTTATGTTCTCATAGTGTAGAAATCTGGGAGATTCGGTCTGGAAAGCAGACACATGAACGACTTCCGCACTTTTCACAACCTTAGTTACAATGCCAGCACAGTTGCATCTACATTAATTATGCCAGCCCGAAATGTTTCCACGTTAGCCACGTATAGGCAGGGGAGCAGAGCAGCGACATCGATGCCCATAGCGGGCTACGGGAAACCATACATATCAACGGAGCATTAACGAGTGGTAACTGTGCTTGCCCCGCCAAATTTAAAGAAAACCATGTGTAAACCACTATATATGCTGATAGCGCCGCGATTATCCATGTTAAGCTAGTACTTGGACATCCAGTTATTATCAGCGAGAATAGTAAGGCATGACCAAGATATCTTTTTAGTTTTGCAAACCATCCTGACTGAATTTTTCATGTCGAGAAAACAGCTAATGCTGGCATTTTAAGGAATTATTTTCAACATTCTTTCCATCTAACATTCTGTTCGCAGCCAAATCCTTATCACTCGGAGTTCCTCAGAATGTTCTGTAACGCTTTTTGTTCTCTGTAGCTTTGCTATTCTATTATCAAGCCGCTCAAAATGGCCTTGTAATGGTCATGAGAAAGGTTCATCTGCTGGCCAAGAGAAGACAATTTTGAAACATTTACCAAATCTTCAAAATTAGCCTCTTCTTGGCCTGCAAATGGAGACTCGTGTTTTGTATTTTCTTGATTAATCTGGACAATTAACATGATGCAAGGATTAATACTGATACTGTAATAGGTTAACGCGTCTGAAATGAATTATGCAGTATTATTTCCCCCAATCTCCGATCGTGTGCTTTGGTTGGGAATTTTCGTAAAATCGGTCTACCCTAAGTATCTAGATCGTAAGGTTAGCAGCGCCACTAACTTTAGGACACATCTCCTTAGTAGTGTAGCTCCTGGTTGACATGTTCCTCCTCCAAGTAGCTATATGCTACATTCGTGTAATATGTATTAGAGTTCCGACAGAGTTTTAGCTGGTACGATCCATGCAGATATAGGTTGTAGTAGCAATGTTTTGCAGGCTTTTTATTATTACTTTATAAGTAAATACAATTTGGCCCAAATATGAATCGCAAGAGAGTGCATACCGGATTACTGATAGTTCCCACAAAGAACAAAGCTAGTGCTGGAAATGTAATGTCAAAATTCAGGGACATATGCATATGTAGATGTCACCAATAGCCATATTAGATGCAATCTTGGTGAAGAGGACGACGACTACCCGGCCTTTCGGCCATGGAAAAACATGTTCTAGGACGAACTTTAACGCCTATCAGCTGCCCCTCTACCCAGAAGGAAATAGATGGCACATCACAGCACACGCAACCGAGTTTGCTACACTGCTTAAGGAAACATCAACTAATTTTCAATCCAATCTCTCTAATCTGGATATTTCGATATATACCAAAATGTTGAATACATGGTTGTCTTAAAAGCGAGACTGCTTTATCTCCTGTGTTTAACTCGGCGAGTTTAGATGTTTTATGTGTACTGTATATTTAGAGACAGAATGTCGATAGCGTGTTAACTTGATCATCAAAGCCGCGTGCCATTATTCCCGTAGTCTATTTAGTTTTACCAAAAAATAAAAAAAATACAGAATTAACCCTTTCTAGCCCACAAAGCTGTACTATATAAAATACGCACTTTGAAAGTATGTGCATTCAAGTTGATATGACTGGAAGATAAACTTGTGAAATTACCTTCAAATTGCTCATCAGCTTATAATAATGCTGTGGTACGGGCGTTGACAGGGTTTAAAATTGGTGTTGTAGAAAACAGTTCACCTTTCCTGAGTATTGACCCATCATATGACGTCATAATCAACTACGTGATGCGTGGAATGACATCATAAAGCATGACGTCATGAATGATGTTGATAAGTACGTCACGAACGCATATTTGAAGACGGTTTATGCGTTGCTGTACAAATTGTGTGCCTATATCATGTTGAATATTTTGATACAATAGGCAGCAACAGCACCAAGTCAAAATAGTCACAAAATATTCAACGGCTTCTCTGTATAGTTGTCAGGAAAGTGATAGATAGGGCATTCGGGGATCGATCAATCCGATCACGGTGATGTGTGGGTGGAGCATAGCTAGTGATGGGCAGGGCATGGCTAAATATCGAACGGTCCATTATCTTATCAAAGTCTTGCTGCCTTATTTTCGTGTTCTATTTCATTTTAGAGTAATTACGCAACAGACATACTGACATACCTCATTGTGTCAAGTGATAATGATGTTGGAACAAAACCGGATGTCTGTGTCTTGGCTTAGGATGGCTTCCGTCCTAGGGCGGGAGCGGTCAGATGATAACATTAGTTGTGCAATGAAGAGATCGCATCAGCAATCGTAACTGATTCCATCTGCCACTCACGCATATGCTGACATAATCAAATATGTCACATGTAGACTGACGTCAGAACCATAATGCATAGTGAATGAAGAATCTATTTCCGTCATGAAATTGAATACTCCTTCAAGTGTACAAAGCGTATGTTCTTGATGGATTTACTATTTAATATATATTCTGTACAATATTTCGAAACTAATTTGCGTCAATTGGCAGGTGCAGTTCCTGTCAAATTATCTTCAAAGTATTTAACAGCTTACCTGAAAATGAGATTATGAGAAATCAGGGTTTACAAAGTATATAAATCAATCCCAACATGCGAAAAGCATGGCCGATCATAATTACAAATAGGCGGGCCATAGCTACGAATAGGCGGTCATAGATACAAATGGACGGATCATAGCTAGAAACAGGCGGATCATAGCTACAAATAGGCGGATCATCTCTACAAATAGGCGGGTCATAGCTACACATAGGCAGGTTATGGATCCAAATACTCGGGGCATTGCTACAAATTGGCTGGGTACTTCTAGGAATGGTTTGGGGCATGTATTTTACCCATGTCCATTAACCGACCAGTGGGTCCAGACGCCATTTGCCACCACTTTGGCAGCACATATCTCTCCCTGCCGTATGGTGTAGATCACCCAGTGATCTGTTTTCAGGGTTTCTTGCATTCGCTCCAACGCAACCGCCATATTCCAGTAAAAAAATTAAAAAAAATTATCGCAAATTACTTCCTTAAAATTCTCTGGAAAAATGAAATAGACCAAGCAAACCAAAAGCTGAAGCAATCTGGATGTTACATTCCAGCCTCATAACCGTTGTCAAGCCATAATCCCAATTGTGACTCAATCCGTATTGTCTCTTGAACAATAAAAATATGTTTAAATAAATAATTCCAATTACACTACAAAGGTACAATTGTTTGAATGAGTTCTTAATGTCAACTCCACCCCTGGAATATAAATTTTGGGGCATGATCTACATAATACAAACAAGGCACCACTCGTCATCTACACATAATGACAGCACATAGACATATATCTAAGTTCAATCTAACCATATATGCTGGCATAATTGAGGATTCATGTATATACATCAATCATATGACGTCAACCTCTTATAGGCCGACGTGATACTCAATTACGTCATGAATGACGTAGTTAAATTCGTCACGATTGTTTAAAGGTGCACATTCCCACCAGGTGTCTTGAAAATAAATTCATTTTAGAGGCTTAAATCGTGCGCCGGTACGCAATGAAGCGAAATAAATATTAACATATGATGATTTCATTACCTATAAATTAATACAATAAAGTTGTGAAATTTTCATTACGTCCAGGCACACAATTTACGCCTCAACTTTAACAATTTAATTTTCCGGCATTCGGTTGTGAATATGCACCTTTAATCGGACTACGCGTTTTTTATTTCAAAACATGCTGTTGAATATTTTGAAACTAATTTGACTAGACGCCGTTGCTGCAATATGCAGCAACAGCACTCAATCAAATCACTTTCAAAATAGTATACTCCTCCCAACAGCTTACCGGTGTAGTTTACTAGAAATTTATAGTCAGGGACCTCGGGGATTGATCGATCACAATAAGGGCAAAGTGTAGGTGGAGCTTAGCAAAAGATGGGCGGAGCATAGCTAAAACTGGAACTACCCCATTATAGGAAAATCTATTAAGCAGTACGGTTAGCAATGCTGAATCAAATTCAATGACAGGAGAGGACGTCATTGCATAAATCTATTAAGCCTTGCGTACAGTACGCTCTAGAACAATACTCTTCGTAATCGTTTTGACCATCCCCTGCGCTTTCAGTTTTCATTCACATTTGTCTTCCTCACTTTGTCCTCAGATGTGCCGTCACATTTGCTCCTATGCCTACCTTCTCCATAGTCCTCACCTTTATCATTATCATCGCCGTTGTCTTCAGGTGTGCGGTGTTGTGGAGAGATCTTGCGTTTTCCAAAATAACTATTAATTCTATAATGTAATACTTCTGGTAATCATACTATCGACCCCAAAGCCTCTTTCATCAAACCAGAAAACTATGAGATCAGTCTGTCAGATGGAGGAGTCCAGTTTTAGCTATGCCCCGCACATCTCTAGCCAAGCTCCTCCACACTTCACACGTGTTGGTATCGATCGGTCCATGACCTCGCAGACTGTCAATTTCCCGAAAACTATACAGGTAAGCTGCTAAATATTTTGAAACTAATTTGACAGTGTCCTATGGCAGCTCAGTCAAATTAGCTTATATATATATACTGGACCAAAAAAGTTTAGCAACACTGAGAATATTACTGTATAAATGTTATTTAACAAAAACAATAAATTGATTCAAATATAATATTTAATTGATAGGTCATTTTCCAATTTGAACAACAGTCTCTTGTTACTGTAATGCTAGCATCGCGCCTTTAACACGGCATCATTCAACGGAAGGGTCCAATTCAAATAATGACACTGAGCTGTCAATACCGGTTGTGACCTCCGCGCATTAACCACCGCCTTACATCGCTTTCTCATGCTTCGAATTAAGCACCTGATGTCAGGAAGAGGAATCGCATCCCAGTCCTGGAGCAGTGCAGCTTCCAGCTCCCGCACGTTGTGAAGATGTGGATGGTTCTCACGCACTATACGGCCAAGAATGTCCCACACGTGTTCGATAGGAGAGAGGTCCGGTGATCACGCTGGCCAGTCCAACACCGGAACGTTGTTAGCCTCAAGGAAATCACTGGTGACCCTAGCTGAATGAGGACGGGCGTTGTCTTGCTGGAACATAAAGTTTGCATGATGCTGCATAAAAGGGATGACAACAGTAACGTTGAGCCGTTAAATTTCCGCGAATCACAATAAGATCTGTTTTGCCATTTTCATGGATTCCAGCCCACACCATGACACTGCCGCCACCGAATCTGTCGTGCTGAATGATGTTGGCTGCATCATACCGTTCTCCTAAACGTCGCCAAACCCGTTGCCTACCATCCGCCACATCCACACAAAACCTCGACTCATCACTGAACAAAACGTGGCTCCATTGTTGAGCACGCCATCGCTGATGAGTTCTTTCCCATGCAAACCGATTCTCGATGTGACGCTCTGTAAGCGGAACTGCAACAAGTGGACGACGGGCATGCAGTCCAGCATCATGGAGTCTGTTTCGCGCAGTTTGTGCATGCGCTGTAGTGCAGGTAGTGGTGTGCAAATTACGGGACAGCCGCGGCGCAGTCTCAAACCTGTGACGTCGTGATGACGTCACTAAGTAGCGGTCTTCTCGTGGTGTTGTTGCTCTCGGTCTGCCAGATCATGGTCGGTCATTAACATTTCCAGTTTCCTGCTCACGTTGGCGGAGACGGGAAATGGTTGAGGCGTGAACATTAAAATCTCGAGCAACAGCGCGAACGCTCTGCCTAGCAGCGAGTCTTCCCATTGCTTCATGGCGCTGATTTTCGGGTAGCCCTGGGCGGTCCATGTTCGGTAGGGTAAACTTTTAAGCGTTTTCTGTTAACGTTCGTTATCTGCTTTTGCAATATGTTGAATTTTTGCCTTCGCTACCTCCAATGTGGACCAGTGCATGAAAAATGCATTTTCACATGCAGTAAGTGTGCGGCCGAGAAATGCAAGAAATGATTTGCATTTCTTCATGATCAGCGGGACATTACGTTGCCGAAACATGCTTGCAAATTTGGTTATAAACGGACGCATAGTTTTAACACAACAAACCAAACTTCACTGTTGCTAAACTTGTGTGGCTCAGTATATATATCCGTACAATAATGCATAGTCCGTCATCAATTAAGCGTTCGACGAACTTATCGATGCCATTCATGACGTAATTGATGATGCCGCCATCATACACAATATGTAGTTGATCATGACGTCATGTGATTGTGGGGCTAGGTGGGGAAGGGTTGGAGGTAGGTGAGGGATTCATAGGCGCAGAACGGTGGCTGCCGGGCCACATAATATTAATCACGTATCAATCAGCTGAATATATTTGAGTTAGTGCTACAAAGAGAGTAACCAACAATGTTCAACGTATACAGCTCTGAGATATTAGTGAAAGCAAAACTGAGCGTGAGCAGACGACAATTTTTTTTTTTTGCTTAAAGTAAAATTTCATCTTACTTCATATTCAACTTTCTAAAATTGCCCAGGGCTATTTATTATGGACTAATATGCTATTTCTCTTTGTCAAATTGTATGTATTTTAGTTTGCCGCATATTGATATATTATATATGTCGTTTTTGAAAGATAATGAAACATTTTACTTGTTCTGTCATATAAATATATTTTCATTTACAATAGACATGTTTTAAGTCAAGTCATTCCAAATTATATACATTTACAAAGCATTTGCGCCTACGCAGCCGCAACAACCATGACCTTTCAATAGTAAAATCGTCCGAATATAATATGTTATTGCCACAAGAAATGTCACGCTTGTATTCACAATAATACAATTATAGTTGAAGTTTCATCTAAGATACCTTGATAAAAGTACTTCAGTGATAAGGGCCATTAAAAAAAATTCACGCATGCGCAATAATCAGATCTGAAGGTGGTTCTCTGTCTAATACTCTTCACCATACATGGCTTTATTGACCACCACCCCACCCCCTCCCACCAACCCACCCAACCCCACCCCGTCCACCCCATCCCATACCCACCTCACTCACACACCCTGTGATGCGTGTACACGTCAATACAAAAATCATAGTGATAGTTTGGATATGCCGCTCAACTAGTAGCTTCTGTGTTCAATACTGGTTGCTGACTCAAGCAATCGGAAATACCCACGCTTTATTGGTATCCAGGCCGTGTATCGATCTATTTTCTATCTATAGACTGAAGCAAAGCTGATAACTCAAATGAACATCATTGAATATGCAACGATAACAAAGCAAAGTGAGCATACAATATGCGTGGATGGGTGAAAATGCGCGGCAGAAATCAAAGTGTGCAATTAAAAAGGTGTTCATAATAACCGCATCTATTCACACGTATATTAATGTGATTGCGTTAGTAGATTGGTTGCTAGATAATGGAATTGTCTATTAATTTGATGGAACCGTCTTTCTCCCTCGAGACCTTGTTGGGGAGATTTAAACAATCAACCGCTAAATGGCAAATCCTGTTTATAAATAGTGATTGTTGAGGATGCGCGGCTATACACAGAGGGATTTAATTATCTGTCCGACGGCCATTAACCTTTTACCACGTGATAGATCAGTGACTCAATTTCCAGACAACAATTAAAGAAAGCGGTTGAATATTTCGATAGTAATTTGAATAGGAGTTCTTGCTGCCATTTGCAGCAACAGCGCCTAGTCAAATTAATTTCAAGATATTCAAAACAATAGTCCATACACCCTAATGACGTTGTTGTTTTTGGTCTGTTGTGTGTAGGGGTTAACCACGTATCCTGATACATTGACGTACCGCGATCCGAACACATTCAATCCAGTTATTAATAGGCGGAACAAACGCCTTGGGGTGGCAAACAATATTCAGAAAGCATGCCAGTGGGTTAATCCGTAGATGTAATCTGTGATCTAGCAACGCAAACTTATAACATCTAGCATTTGTTCCAATTGCAAACGGTGAACATCGACTTATACATATGCGACACCGATAATCGCGATTGTTCAAGAAAATTAAATTATATGCTTGAACGAGCCAGCCTGTTCATTGGTACATTAAGAATAGTCATCTCTTAGTCTGGGAATGGAGTCATTCAGTTTTAGCTATGCCCCACCCATATCGCTAGGTAAGCTCCACTTACAGTTCGCCCGCATTGGGATCGATCATGTTGGGATCGGTTGATCCCTGAACTCGCGGCCTAACAATTTCCACAAAACTATATTGGTCAGCTTTTGAATATTTTGAAACTATTTTGACTTGGTGTTGTTGCTGCCGAATGGCAGCAACAGCGGCCGGTCAAATTAGTTTCAAAATATTCAAAAGAATGTTCTATTAAATAGTAAATACATACAATTCGTGCAGCAACGCTTAGTCCGTCATCAATTAAGCGTTCGTGGCAAACCTACATGTAGCTACGTCATTCATGACATATTTGATTATGACGTCATCCTAGACGTGATGTGGTTGATTATGACGTCATATGATTGATAGATAAACTGGAATCCCCCATTTCCAGTTCTCAAGGGTAATACTATCTGATTAAATAGGGCGGTGTAAACAGCTAAAATCCTCTTTCCAGTAAAGTTTAGCATCTGTTAAAAATTGTTTTTTACTTTTGAAATTTGAATACATTAGGTTAAGCAACGAGTGCAGCGTAGAAGGTATTGTATTGCAAACGCAATGTTTAATTACACAATTATTATCTCCCACTAATGTAATACAGTTATGCGATATAGGAACTACTCCTACGGCTGCTACTACTACTACTACTACTACTACTACTACTACTACTACTACTACTACTACTACTACTACTACTACTACTACTACTACTACTACTACTACTACTACTACTACTACTACTACTACTACCACCACCACTACTACTACTACTACTACTACTATTACTACTACTACTGCTACTAGTACTACTACTACTACTGCTACTACTACTACTACTACTACTACTACTACTACTACTACTACTACTACTACTACTACCACCACCACCACTACTACTACTACTACTACTACTACTACTACTACTACTACTATTACTGCTATTACTACTACTACTACTACTACTACTACTACTACTACTACTACTACTACTACTACTACTACTACTACTACTACTACTGCTGCTGCTGCTGCTGCTACTACTACTACTACTACTTTTTTTTTTTTTTGAAAATCCGACGCTAACGCAGTCGGATACACTTCACGGAGGAACTCCTTTAAAAAGGCTTGCAAACCCCCATAAAAAATCGGTTAAAATAGCAGGATTTATTAATAGAATAACAATACAAACCTAACATGTCAAAACCGTGCAAGCTAAAATACTCTATTATCATATACCACAACCGTGGCATAACTACATAGAAAACATAATTAATAAAGAGCTGATAAAATAACCTAATTCAACAAAGACATTGCTATTTGCACACCGTGTGGTAGTAGGCCCGAAATACTACCACTACTACTATTACTACTACTACTACTACTACTACTACTACTACTACTACTACTACTACTACTACTACTACTACTACTACTACTACTACTACTACTACTACTACTACTACTACTACTACTACTACTACTACTACTACTATTACCACTACTACTACTTTTTTTTTTGAAAAACCGACGCTGACGCAGTCGGACAAACTTCACGGAGGAACTCCTTTAAAAAAACCTGGTGAACTAGCAATCTTGATTAATATTACACCAAAACAATGATAAATAATGAGCATTATTACAATCTATAAATACATATGGCTTAAAAAGTATAGATACAAAACAATAGGCTGATAAAGCTCCGATAGCAAAACAAAACTTAACAAAGGCATTACTATTCAACCCAGGTGTAGTAGTAGACCCGTGTGGCGAGTGCAACAAATGAAAAGTGCCTCGTCAATCTATGACAAATAAGTCAATCATTGACGCCAGTGGGCTGATTCTCTAAAGATCAGCGGGCGTAGTAGCATTTGGGTAGTATAATACATATAGTCGGCAGAAAAATTTCAGAAAAATTAATGGCGCTCTTGTTTAAATTTTCAATTTACTTTATTGTAAGGTTTTGTAAATTACCCTTCAATCCATGTGTGGTAGTAGGCCCGTGTGGCGAGTGCAACTATTCAACAAATGAAAAGTGACTCGTCAATCAATGGCAAATAAGTCAATCATTGACGCCAGTGGGCTGAGTCTTTAAAGATCAGCGGGCGTAGTAGCATTTGGGTAGCATAACATATATAGTCAGCAGGAAAATTACAGAAAAATAGATGGAAATAGATGGCGCTCTTGTTTCCATTTTTGATTTACTTTGTTGTAAGGTTTTGTAAATTACCCGGGAACAAATAACCCTATAAAACTGTGCAAATTCCTAAAATTACCAGGGACAATTTTATAATTCAATGGCAACTTACTTTATCGATTGATTATTAAATTACCCCAGTCTGTTTATTTGTTAACATGCATTATTAAACATAACAATATCAAAGTGCAGACTAAAATGAATTACATGACACAGATTAATTAAAAGACACAGATAAATCAGCTGTAGTAATTAAATGATTTAAGCTAGTGCAGGCTCATTTATTTTTACAGCTCCCAACTCTATTGAAACTATGTTTGTTTTGCACCATATGTCCTCGAATACTTTTTCTTTACCATGCTGCTTTAATTAAAAATATTCGCAAGGAATATGATTCAGCAGCAATGAACGAAATACTTCCTTTATTGCTCTATTGTGATTGACCATAGATGGATTTTTCGTCTGTGCACACCGATGTTTCCAAATGGCCCAAACACCTATGGTTAGTATTGTTATTAAAATAGTCCTTTCAGACTTTATGATATTTACACCGCTTGAACCAAATTCTCTAAATAAGACTACATGCGTGTCTAGAACAATGGGCTTCGCTCCAAATTTTGCCAAGATTTGGCTGATATAGTCCCAAAATTGTGACGATATTGGACATTCCGCAAATAAATGCTCGATTGTTTCCTCGTCTGTTTGACATAAGAAACACCTATCAGAAGTCGTAATATTGCACTTGTATATCAAGTGTCCCACCCATAGCCGTCGATGTAGTAATCGCCACAATAAATCACGAGCCATATTTGGTATGTATGGCGAATGTAAGATTTTCCATACATTTTTCCAACTGGATGGTTTATAGCTTGAGTCATCCCATCTCCTAATTGCTATGGGAGGTGTTACTTGTTTTCGTCTCATAATATGGTACCATTCCTTGGATCTCATCTTGTATTTTAACATCTCATCATCAAGAACTAATGCGGGTTGTGGAGTCAAACTATTATTATTTACATTTGGTAGACGAAACCATTCAATTGGTACAGCATGTTTTATTTTATTTAGCAACCGCTGGACATCTATATGCCTCATATGTGTTTTTCTAGCTACGTCTTGCATTGAAATCCATCTACGTGTTTGAGGGTGTATCATATCCGATAAATGTTGAATGCCATATTTTGCAAAGGACGGTAGATAAAGTACTGCATTGTTATAACATATATTACTATTGCCCCACAATTGCTGTTCTAGTACTTCCTTCCAGCACGTAGGTGGAGGCATGTATCTGTCAAATATTTCTAACTCCTTAACTTGATCTTTAAACACATCTGGTATCATTTGGCTATTCGGAGGTGGCTTCTTTGAGGTAAAAACATGCTCCGCCAGAAATGGTTCTACAATTCTCTCCATGAGAGCTCGTGAAACACATGCCCACGTCTCATCTGATGTAATAAGATCATCCACAATTTTAACCTTAAAGAAACACATTTCACTTTAATATCAATTAAATCAAGTCCTCCTTCTAACTTAGCATTATTGAGAACACGATGGGAAACTAAATGATTCTTTTCTTCCCATATGATTGACAATATCAACTCATTAACCTCCTTTTCTACATGTTTGGCATGTGTACAACAGATGCTGTATACCATAGCCCAGATAATGCCAAGTTGTTGACAACAAACACTCTACCAAAGATTGAAAGACGACGACGCTTCCAATTTGCTAATATTCTCTTAAGCTTAGATACTCGTTCATTCCAATTTTGTATTGTATTCGGTTTCCTGCCAAAATAGATGCCTAAAATCTTAATGGTATCATTAGACCAATTGATTTCAAGTGGCTGGTCATTCCGCTCTTTCCATGGCCCCAGAAATAATCCTTTGGATTTTCCTTTATTGATTTTCAAACCAGATGCATTTTGGAACTTTTCTAGTACGTGGTTTAAAATTGCAAAATCATTGTTTGAACTGGTAAACACAGTTGTGTCATCAGCATATTGTGACAGCTTAAGTGGTCTTTCTATGCCACGAATACATATGCCTTGAAAGTTATTATTTTGCCTCAATGCTATGCCAAGTGATTCCATCACAATAACAAATAATAATGGCGATAGGGAACACCCCTGTCTAACCCCACGTTCTAAGACAATTTCTCTGGATAATTGATTGTTCACTAAATAGCTACTCTTGATATCCGTATATAAAATCTTTACCCATTTAATAAAGTTTGAGCCTAACCCAAACGATTGCAAAGAATTAAAAAGAAAATCCCATTCCACACGGTCAAATGCCTTTTCATTGTCCAAGGCAATCACAGCTGAAGGGATGCTATCCTTCTCAACCAATTGTATAAGGTCTCTTATTACCATGGTATTGGTTAGAATTGTCCTCCTGGGTACAGCACATGTCTGCTCTGTTCCAATGATTTCTCCTAAAACACTACCTAGTTTCAATGTTAGTGCTCTGGATATTATTTTGTAGTCTACACATAGTAGAGAAATTGGTCTGTAGTTCTGAATTAGACGTCTGTCATTTCCTTTATATATTAGCCTTACGTATGCCCTAGCCATAGTTGGTGGTAAATGGCCTTTCTCAAAAATTTCAGTGCCTAATTCTTCCATTATTGGACCTACAAGGTGCCAAAACGTTTGGTAAAATTCAACTGGAAGGCCATCACACCCCGGTGATTTTTCTAGTTTCATACCTTTAAGGGATTTAGTTAAATCTTCTAGTGTTAAGGGTTGATCACAAAATTCACTGCCTGTGTCTGACACCTTTTTGTCTATATTTGCTAACAAATCCAATTTTGCATCTTCATCAATTCCCCCTGACTTGTACAATGACTCATAGTAATTGCATACAATAGTACTCATTTCATTGTTGGTAAAGACGGTTGAACCATCCGGCATGTTTAATGAGCACATCACCTTATCTATTGCCCGTGCTTTTTCTAATGCACAAAAATATCGGGTTGGCTTTTCCCCTTCTGCATGCATCTGGGCTCTTGCTCTAATTTTTGCACCCTCAAACTCATATTGTTCTATATCTCTTATTTTACTTTTAATTTTAACCAGTAATTCATAATAATTCTCTTCACCATTATTTACTTTAGCATTAATTTTCATCAATGATCGATGAAGTGTTTTCTTGCGTTTGCGTATTTCCTGTGCTTTTCTAATAGCATACTTTCGGGAAACATACTTTAAATCCAGTTTAACATCCTCCCACCATTGCAATGTGCTCTTATATGATGCTTTCCTATTAATCCAATGTTGCCAACAACTCTCTATATTATTCTTATAAAATTCTTCTCCCAACAGTGTTGTGTTTAATTTCCAAAACCCGACCCCTTTTGTTACCCAGTCAGCATTGGCAAAGGTTACACAAACCATGTTATGATCGGAGAATGCAACTGGCTTAATATTAACATCTCTCCAGTACCCTGTTAACAAACTATTCACATAAATTCTGTCGATCCTTGAACCAACTTTACCATCTACCGAAAAACATGTAAGATCTTTACCATGAGGTTTTGATATTCTATAGGTGTCCACTAAATTTTCATTATCACATATTTCTTTTAAGAGTCTATGTGATGTATCAGTATAAGTTGAAGTTGCATTCCTGTCATTTTCTTTGTCTAAGACACAATTAAAGTCACCACCCATTACTAAGTTTTCAGTGATGTTATCTAGTGCTGTTTTAGACATCTCCTTAAAAAAATTACGACGTAGTTGATGAGATGTAGGTGCATATATACACAGCAACGTGATACGTGTTTGTTGTATATCTAGCGTGACTCTCACCCAGCGACCATTTGCACCTGATACTGAAGAGATAATATTTACATAGGCTGAACATCGAGGGAGTATAACAATTGCTACGCCTGCACTATTATCTTGAGATAACGAATAAAATATTCTGGATCCAGAAATCTTTTCTAAATTATCGTATAATTCTGACTTCTGAATTTTTGTTTCCTGTATCAAAGCAATGTCAATCTGCTCATTTTTAAGAGTCTCTAGTAAGTGACGTTGCTTTATGTCACTATTTAAGCCTCTACAATTGAGTGTGCAAATTAGCATAAAAGGTAATAAAATGCTGTGTAAAACCGCCATTATTAAGCTAACTAGATTTTGGTTTTTTCGACCCTCTCTTAGACCATTTACCTATTTTACTCACAAACGCTGCATTACTTAGCTCAACTTTTTCCAAATGCTTATATTTTAATATATCTGAATCATGACGCAGATGCCTATATTTAACACCCTTTGCTGTCACATATGGAACTAACACCTCTCCTGCCTCTGACCTGTACATGACCATTTCATCAGGTGATTTAGAACTCTGTGTTTGAATGGATATATCAGATTCAGCGACTGACATATTATCGTCTTCTATATCACTTTCCTCTATTTCTGATTCAGAACTCTCTCCATCTTTCTGTCGCTTTGTTCCACTCAATCGATCCGAGACACCAATTACTTTCTCTATATTATTTAAATCGTCTAGATTGAGTGTACTCAGTGGAAAATCAAAGTTAGTTTCAGTATCTTGCGACCTGAATTTTACTTGTCCTAAATTAAAACTCTCTTCCAGAGGGTATTTATCATCATCTTCAACTTGTGTGGAACTAGCCTCTCTCTCATCAAACTTGGATTGACTTGTTACTGGAGTAAGACTTAGCCCCTCATCTAGAACCTCTATTTCATCGCCTGCAACTACAGCGATTGGATTCTTAGTTTTTTCCCCATGCTTCTCATTAACATGGACTTTAGCTACAATCTCAGCAACTACTGGTTCGATGACATTTTCCTTAGCAACGTGCTTCCCATTAGTATGGATTTCAGCTACAATCTCAGAAGCTACCGGTTCTATGACATTCTCTTTAGAGACAACTTGCTCTGCACTTTTATCAGCACCCTTTTTGACATATTTGTTCTGCGGGCATCGCCACTTAAAATGATCAGATGATCCACAAACTAGACATTTGTTTTTGTTAGGGCAATCTGTTGCAAGATGTTCTGTGCTTAAGCAGATTCTACACTCCTTGATTTGCCCCCTGTACCATAATGGCAAGATAAATCGACCATCTATGGTGACCTTGCTTGGGAGAGATTGTTCTACCTTTTCAAACCAAATTCTTCTGATGCCATTTTCTAAGGTTCGATCAAATGGATAGGTCTCGTGTTCTACTTTGTCCACTTTGCCATACTTGGTCAATTCAATGATAACCCGTTCATCTGGGATCTCTAATGGAACCTTCATCTTGACTAATAGACGATCAGAATCTATTTCCTCCACATTACACACCTCACCCTTCACGACAAGGACCTCGTCAAGCAACTTTTCCTTCACACTTTCATTAACTACGGTGACATTCCATACAGATTTGGAAACATTAACAAGACCTTGAAGGACCCGTGGCCCTGCCCCAACTACATCCTTCAACCCATGATACACCTCAATTGCCGAAACACCCCACGCCTTTGTCGTGATTTTAAGACTCAGGGTACGCTTATATGAGGTGGCCATGGTGTTTTATAAAAAGCAGTACCCCATACTACTACAATATATAATACAAATATATAACACCAAGACGTCGGGGAAAGAGCTAAACACTAAATAAATAGTGTCCCCTTTTGAAACCCTGACGTCTACCAACAAGTATACGAATAGAGAGTACAGTCGTATACTTGTTAGTTTGAACCACTTTCTAAGTGGTTCACTAACACCTAGCCGATTAAAGTATGCTAACAAATATATGATTAAATAGTCAAGTCATATATTTGTTAGTCTGTTCGAGTTGACCGGGGACAGCCAACTGACTATAAGGATTTATATAGTTAAAGAACTAGGCTTGTGCTTACAAATGACAAAGGAAGTAAATCCACTCACTCAAGCGATCTTGCCAAATATAATGCGCTAGCCTACGAACTATAGAAATAGCAGACTGGCGCAGCGAGAAATGTATTGCATTGACCACAGTAAGAGGAGCCCTAATAAATGGCGGAAACCACCAGCTAAGAGGAATGCATTTAGAAAATGGAGACACAAAATGCGCTCCAACCAAGACAAGAATTTACAAATTAAACATAAAGTGTGAAAGGAAACCGTAATACGAAATATATATATAAAATTTATCTACAAAATCGCGCTAGAAACTAGCAAATTCGGGCAGCAATTGCAGAGCTAAATAAACGCGTGCGTTCACTTCGACTACTACTACTACTACTACTTTTTTTTTTGTTGAAAATCCGACGCTGACGCAGTCGGATACACTTCCCAGAGGAACTCCTTTAAAAAGGCTTGCTAACCCCCATAGAAAATGGGTTGAAATAGCAGGCTTTATTAATAGAATAACAATACAAACTTAACATATCAAAACAGTGCAAGCTAAAATACTCTATTGCCATATACCACACCCATGGCATAACTACATAGAAAAAACCCTTAATAAAGAGCTGATAACATAATATAGTTCAACACAGCCATTACTATTTGCACACCGTGTACTAATAGGCCCAAATGGCGAGCATAGTTACCCAATAAGTGTGAAAGTGACTCATCAATAATTAGCAGTAAGTTACTGCTACTCATTGACGCCATTGAGCCGATTCATGACCGGCAGGCTAAGTAGATCATATGTAGTTCAACGTAGCACACCATATAGTATTGGGCCCAAATGGCGATGCAGCTCGCCAACGAGTGGCGAGGTGACTCGTCAATAAGTAACAAAAGGTCACTCATTGACGCCATAGATGACGCTCTGGGTTCACATTTTAAATTTACTTCATTGTAAGTTTTTGTAAATTACACTGGAACAAATACACCTACAGTAAACATTTACAACAGGATGTTAATTGTATATATGAAAGATGATTCATACACTGTTAACCTAATGAACTCAAAAGTCGGATCACCTCCAGAATATTGACGTGATGCTCAATTGATATTCAAATATACCGATTCCCAAGGTTAGGTTATTCGTCAAAATTATCATCTCCTAAGACATTAAAAATTTAAAATTAAGTCAATTAAATAAAATAAAATACCATAATATACAACAAGCAGCTTATACAAGTTTTGCTTCTGCTATTTTTGGATATCCATGTTCAACTGATACTAGGCCAGTTTTGCACCATATATCTTTAAATCTACTTTCCTTTCCATGTTCCACTAGCCTGTAAAATTCACAATGAATGCAGTTTATCAACAATGATCGAACTATAGCTTGTAGGGCTCTTTGGTGGTGTTTCCTGTTTTATCTCTGACCTCTGAACACCGATGTTTCCAAATGGCCCACACTCCTACAGATATCAGGGTTACTAACAATTCTTTCTCCATATTGATATATATATATATATATATATATATATATATATATATATATATATATATATATATATATATATATATATATATATATATATATATATATATATATATAAGCCTGTAGCTATACAACACTGTGTACACAGATGGTTTATTGTTTCCTCCTCGGTATCACATAATAAACACCGGCCTGTACTTGTTATTTTGCACATATAAGTCAGATGGCCGACCCATAGCCTTCGATGGAGTAATCGCCCTTCCAGGTCCCGTGCATTTCCTGGTAGACAAAGTAGATGTATTGCTTTCCAGGCATTTTTCCAGTTCTTTGGCGTGCATCCTAAATTGTTCCAATGCCTAACCACAATAGGAGTCTGTCTCCGACTTTGCATTATAATTCTATACCAGTCTCTAGATGCCATGTTGTATTTTATATGTTCTGACATAAATACTAATGTTGGTTGCAACATATCAATGTTGCCACGTGCTTTCGGCAATTTGAACCATACAGCAGGTATTGCATTCTTTATTCTAACAAATAAGCGCTGCGCATCAATATGTCTCATTGATGTTATTCTTGCTACATCTTGCATCGCAATCCATTTACGAGATTTCGGATTTACCAAGTCACATAAATATTGAATACCATTTTTGGCCATAGAGGGCAAATATAATACATTATCCTTATCACGAATCAACTCGTTGCCCCAAAGACGTTGCTCTAAGGCACCTTCCCAACAATTGGGTTGTGGCATTGATCGTGTAAATATTTTTAAGGCTTCGAGCTGTTCTTTATATACATTTAGAATCTTTTGATGATTAGGTGGCAGTTTATTGCACATAAATAAACATTCTACTGGAAATGGGTCAACGTACCTTTGGAGAAGTGCCCTTGAAACACTTGACCGAGATGAGTTTGAAGTAAGTAACTTAATCAAGAATTTCAATTTTAAAGAAGCACACTTTGCTGAAACATTAACCAAATCCAGGCCTCCGGCATGCTTTTCATTGGTGAGGATTGACTGTGATACTAAATGGGCTTTGTCCTCCCATAAGAAGGACAAAAGTAACGAGTTGATCTGTGACTCTACTGATTTGGGCATATGAACTAAAGAAGCGGTATGCCATAGTCCAGATAAAATCAAATTATTAAGGACAAATGTCCTGCCAAAGACAGTTAGGCGACGTCGTTTCCAATTTAGTAATGCACACTTTAGCTTGGATATCCTTTCTTCCCAGTTTAGTAATACATTTTGTGCTCTACTAAAGTAAATAGCCAATAAATTGTTGACATCATTTGAGCAGTTAATATCCATGACATTATCAGTTCTGCCCCTCCAATCGCCCAAAAATATTCCCTTAGATTTATCTTTATTGACTTTAAGCCCTGATGCCTTTTGAAAATCTGTTAATACTCCATTTAAAATTCTAAAATCCATATTTTTACCCGCAAACACAGTCGTATCATCTGCATATTGAGACACCTTTAGTGCCTTTCTACGCCACGTATACATATTCCTTGAAAGTCATTGCGTTGCCTCAATGTGACCTCCAACGATTCCATAGCTATGAGAAATAGAAGCGGAGACAATGACCAACCCTGTCTGACACCTCGTTCCAACACTACAGGTTCAGATAGATGATTATTTACTAAATAGCAACTTGTTATATCAGTATATAAAATATTGACACATTTAATAAATCTGGAACCAAAGCCAATATGGTCTAAAGACTTAAACAAGACGTCCCATTCAAGTCTGTCAAACGCCTTCTCGTTATCAAGTGCTATTATTGCTGCTGGGATGCAATCTTTTCAACTAATTGAATAAGGTCTCGTATAAGCAATGTGTTGTTTAATATCGTTCTTCCTGCTACAGAGCACGTTTGATCATCATCAATTACTTCGCCCAGGACTGCGCCAAGTTTTAATGTTAATGCCCGAGTAATAGTCTTATAGTCTACACAGAGTAGAGAGATTGGTCTAGAATTCTGTATTTTATTTCTGTCACCTCTCGTGTATCTAAGCCGAACATATGCTTGGGCCATCGATGGAGGGAGATGCCCTTGCTTAAAAAATGCTAGCTGCTATTTCTTCTAATACTGGACCAAATATGTGCCAGATTGCTTGATAAAATTCGACTGGAAGACCGTCGCAGCCAGGAGACTTTTCTAACTTCATACCTTTGACGGATTTTGTCAAATCATCAATTGTTAGTGATTGGTCACAACTTTCGCGGCATGCATCTGGAAGTCTTTGCGTTATATTAGCTAACACATCTCTAGATGCAGTTTCATCGCTTCCCTCAGATTTATACAATGATTTGTAAAATTCGGATACTGTTTCCATCATCTCTGCATTTGAGGACACTGATACACCATCATTAGTATTCAGTGAGCGCATTAATTTCTCTATACCGTTTGCTTTTTCCAAGTTACGACGCTACATTGAGTTTCCAAAATCCATCTCCTCGTTTGATCCAGTCAGCATTGTCGAATGTGATGTTAACATATTGTGATCAGAGAAAGTTACTGGTTTTATGCTAGTTTTACACATGTAACCTTTCAACGATCGATCTACATAGATCCTGTCGAATCTGGATGCTTTCTTTCCATCGGTGAAAACCAAGTAAAGTCCCTGCCCTCCGGATTTTCAATCCGAAAGTGTCTAACAAGCTTTTATATTCACAGATATGTTTCAAAATATTATGATATATCATTAAAATTAGACCTGGCGTTTCTGTCTTTAACTTCATCTAATATGCAATTAAAGTCACTGCCCGCAATTAGGTTTTCAGGCTCCATGTCTTGAATTATTGTGGAAACATCATTTAGAAATTCACGACGCAATTGATGAGAGGTTGGCTCATAAAGGCACATCAAATTTAACCTTGTGTTTAGTACATCAGTTGATACACAAATCCATCGTTCATGTGTATCTGATGACGACGATATAACATCAACATAGTTGAGACATTGGGGCAGGATAAGAATGGCCACTCCCGTGCCCTTATCTTGTGATAAAGAATAAAATATCTGCCCTTTTGAAATATCTTTGAGAGATGCATACACTTCAATTCTTTTAATTTTGGTCTCTTGTAGAAAAGCAATATCAACTCTCTCATTTGCTAATCCTTCAAGCAAGTGGCGCTGCTTGAATTCGGTATTTAATCCTCTGCAATTGATGGTGTAGATAATCATAATTTGTAAAATGATGTTTACAACCGCCATCATTAGATTAACTTGATTTGGATTTTTTAGCTCGTTTCTTAGACCATTTACCTAATTTGCCTGCGAATTCAATGTTTCCTAGTTCGACCACAGACACATATTCATATTTGGAAATATCAGAATCATGGCGCAGTAGACGGTATTTAACGCCTCTCGCCGTTACATATGGCACTAACACTTCACCCCCTTCTGATCGGTACATTACCATTTCATCTTTCATCTGTGAACTCTGTGTTTGAATGGACACATCTGATTCTGCAACTGACATTGTATCATCATCCATATCATGTACGTCAATCTCAGATTCTGAGCTATTGTCTTCTTTATGACGGTTATTGCTACTTAAGTTACATTGGCAGGAGCATCATTTCCCATATCTTCAAGCTGACTTAAATCAAGTGGGCTTAGCGGAAAATCGACTGAACTTTCTGTCTTCTGAGTCCTAATCGTATCCTGTCCTAATTTTAATTCATATTCTAAGGAATTGTAAACTGGCTCTTCTGTAAGATCATCATTTTCCGGCGTGTCTTTTACTGCAACGTTTGGCTCCACTGCATTTTGAGTATTTTCTTGACTTAAGGTTATACCCTCCTCTAATACATGAATTTCATCAACTGTAGTTACTTTAACATGATTTGATGATTTGTTTGTGTCATTTACAGTGGCATGAACCAAAATAACAGCTTCCGTAGCGGTTGCTTCAGAAGCATTTGACTCAGTTGCATCCTTTAATGGGCGATTATCTCCTGCTACTGAGGGCTTGTTTTGATTTTTTGGACAGCGCCATTTAAAATGGTCAACTGAACCACAGAGCAAACATTTGTTTCGATTGGGACAATCTGTTGCCAAATGGTCAGTACTTGGGCAGATCCGGCATTCTTTAATTTGCCCTCTATACCATAAGGGCAGGACAAAGCTGCCATCAGGCGTCAATCTGCTTGGTAAAGGGCTATCCACTTTATCAAACCAAATGCGTCTTACACCGTTTTCTAGCGTTCTGTCAAAGGGATACGTTTCCCGTTCAAACTTTTGCACTTTGCCATACTTCTTGAGTTCACTCATGATTCTGTCATCTGGAATTTCTAGTGGAACTTTCATCTTCACTAGCAACCTATCTGACTTGATTTCCTCTACGTTACAAACTTCACCTTTTACAATAAGAACATCTTCTAGAAGCTTTTCCTTGACCCCCTCATTTGACACTGATACATTCCATACAGTTTTAGTAACATTGATAAGCCCCTGCAAAGTAGCAGGTCCCGCGCCAACGACGTCTTTTAACCCATGATACACGTCGATAGCCGTGACACCCCACCCCTTAGTTGTTATTTTAAGGCTTAGGGTACGCTTATAGGTTGCCATGGTGGTTTATCAAAGGAGGAACCCCATACTACTACAATATATAATAAATATATACTTATATAACACCAGGACGTCAGGGAAAGAGCTAAACACTAAATAAATAGTGTCCCCTTTTGAAACCCTTTTGACGTCTACCAACAAATATACGAATAGAGAGTACAGTCGTATATTTGTTAGTTTGAACCACTTTCTAAGTGGTTCACTAACACCTAGCCGATTAAAGTATACTAACAAATATATGAATAGATAGTACAGTCATATATTTGTTAGTCTGTTCGAGTTGACCGGGGACAGCCAACTGACTATAAGGATTCATATAGTTAAAGAACTAGGCTTGTGCTTACACATGACAAAGGAATTAACTCCACTCACTCAATCGATCTTGCCAAATATAATGCGCTAGCCTACGAACTATAGAAATAGAAGACTGGCGCGGGGAGAAATGTATTGCATTGACCACAGTAAGAGGAGCCCTATTAAATGGCGGAAACCCATCCATCATCCCCAATCTACTTCCTTCCATGGATGGGTGTGTGGGATGGATGCTTGAGTGGCATGGATGTGTGGGATGGATGGATGCATGGATGGATCCTTCCTCCCTCTCTCCGACTAACCTCTATCCTTCTTATATGCACGTCCCGATCCCGTCTCCCCAGCCTTCCATGGATGGATGGATGGGTTGGATGGATGGATGGATGGGTGGGTGGATGGGTGGATGGATGGATGGATGGATGGAGGGATGACGGATGGATGGATTGATGGATGGATCGATGGATCGATGGATCGATGGATCGATGGATCGATGGACGGATGGATGGATGGATGGACGGGTGGTTGGATTGGTGTGTAGCGATCGATGGGTGGGTTGATGGATGGATGGACGGGTGGTTGGATTGGTGTGTGTAGATCGATGGGTGGGTGGATGGATGAATGAATGGATGGATGGATGGATGGATGGATGGGTGTGTGGGTGGGTGGGTGGGTGGGTGGATGGATGGATGGATGGATGGATGGATGGATGGATGGATGGATGGATGGATGGATGGATGGATGGATGCATGGATGGATGGATGGATGGATCCTCCCTCCCTCTCTCAGACTAAGCTCTATCCTTCCTTTATGCGCGTTCCTATCCCACCTCCCAATCCTGCCCGCCTCCCCTCCGTCCATGGATGGATGGATGGATGGGGGCGTCGGATAGATGGATGGATGGTTAGATGTCTGGACGGATGGGTGTATGGATAGATGGATGGATGGATGGCTCCGTCCATCTGCCTTGCCAGCCATCTGGCTGTCTGTGTGTCTATGTGTCTGTGTGTCTGTGTGTCCGCCCAGCCACTCACTCACATACAATTAAGGGAGCTGAATACTACTTTCTTTCTACATGTATGAACAAAGTTTAATTATAAACACTGCAGTGGCCTTTCGGGTGTGGTGAACAAAATTCTATCAAATGGCAAAATATGTCCTCCAAACTTGATTAATTTTTTCGGCATCAAATGATCAAAAGGCATCAAAAGGCAACATTGAGTGTCCCAACAAAAGCATATAACACCTTTGAATGATCGGTTCATGATCTCGTGAAGGAAACACTACTCACTTATCAATCCAATTCGGAAGAGTAAAATTTCACTAATCTGTGTGGAGTAAAACCAGTCCACTAATCATTGGCTTTATTAATGATGTATGTGATAAACCCGGATCAAAGGAAACTCAAACCTTGCACAATGTTCAATTGTTCAAATTAAACCATAGAGTAGTTTTTCAAAGGAGATTGAGTAATTCAGTACAGGTATATAAAGCTGTCTATACTGAAGGACTGACAGATTTGTCATACAGGCTACTGATGAAGGGCATCCCTGCAAAATGCATTTAGCCAATTGACGGTGTCCATAATTACTGTGAGTAACTTATAATATTGCGTATTGTATTGTTGTATTGTTAATCCTTGCATATTACATGTTAATTCTATAATTTGTCTTTCAGGTGTAAGTAATATATTGGTTCAATTTGTAGTTGATGTGAATGAATTTGTGTGCTTGAATTTGAGTTTGCCGTATCGAATCTTTCTTACCTGCTCAACTGCCTGTCTGATTGCTAGTTAGATTGAACGCTTGTGTGTCTGAATGGTTATTGCGAGGAAGAATGGTCGTAGGAAGAATGGAGATGGTAAATGGGGTTCATCTGCGCAATCGCGCCTGGTAACGCTGTATTGCCAAATAATTCAGTGCTTCCACCATATTGCTACGCTACGTAGGCATTTAGATGCCGAAACTCTCCCTGATGGGCTTAGCAGGAAGGTGGAAGAGCTGAATGGATTTTGTAAGCCAGCTATGCCAGATGATGACATCTACTTTGCCATCTGGAATGTGAATTTGAGTGGGCAAAATCTACCATTAAGGCCATGTTAAATCACTATAATGAACAACTTGGTAGTATTAGAACTGAAGTAGTCCTCACACAGGCAATGCCACATTTAGACCTAGGTCGTGCTAAATCCAATGCTATACGCTGAGCAAAAAATAATTATAATAGAAAGCTCGACATTAATGCGATTAGTTCTTTTTACGATATTGTGCGACCGATAGATCCATCTCAGCAACCAATTCAAAATCTCGCACAAGCCACGCCTCTGGTCATGATACCAACTGTGGCCCCACAATCACAAATGAAAAAACACCTCAGATCACCTGAAACTTCGCCGCCAGTCACAAAACGAGTAGACAATAAAATCTCTCCATTGCTACCATTAGATTCTGGCCCTAGAGATATGCTATTTGAAGCATCATTAATCCCACTACCTGACTCTCCACTAGGCAATCTAAATGACCCAAACGAATATCCGCCCTTGCCACAGAGGGAAAGGGTTAATGGTAGCAAATCTGGTCCACGGACTGGCGCTTCTCAGAAATCCCCTCAGAGCAGTCAACCATCGGGTCTCAAGACCCCATCCCCAACAGGGAAACTGCCACAGCCCAGCTTCTCTCCAACTCCAGGTCCAAGTAATGCACCGGAGGTGCGTCCTATTAAATTTGCAAATAGACCCAAACAACCCACCATGTTGGAGAGAAACATTTTTTGGAAATTTCGTCATGAAATCGAAAACAAAATTGACTGGGGACTACCTGTTCTCACGAACAAAGTACTCATCTTTGGAGCTTCGAACCTGAGTCGCATTAATGTTGAGCCCCACCCTGAAACGCAAGTTGCCTGCTACCCAGGAGCTAAATTGTGTCATGCTAGAGGACTAATTCAAAAGTACACTGGATCATTTATACCAGAGAAAATAGTGATAAACATTGGCATTAATGATATGAATGAACCCATCTCTAGTTCAAAACATAGATTAATGCTGCTTCTCAGTGCGATTAAGTCCAAATTCCCAAAGACTGCGATTTACTTCGCAAAACTTAACTATTCAAGTCGGTTGACAGCTCAGCAGAAGTTGGCGATTCAGTCCATCAATTCGACGGCTGAATCATCAAAATCTGTGACTGTCATTCCTGCACTTAGACTCTCCGAATTTAATGTTGTTAAGGATAACATTCATTGGACTGAGAAGACAGCTAACTCGATGTATTCTGCCTGGCTTAAATTCCAAAATTTAAACTAGACAAGGGCCAGGGTAACATCCGCCCGGAAACAGGACTGGGCAGTAATATTGTCAATCTAACTGGCTCCCCATTAGGTGAAGCAGAGCAGTCACTGCTCAATTTTGGTCTTACATTTGTCCCAACACCAAAACCTAAAACAGGTTTGGATGCTCTTTTAGATAATGGCTGTATGGAAACATCTGAATTTAGTCACCGTATTAAGTTAGTAGACTTCTTTCGTAACTCTAATAGTAACATTCCACCATTCATTGAAAAAACTGGCTGGGCACCAAACGTACAAATCCTGGACCCAGCGATCGGTGAAAACATAGAACGTGTTAAAAATTCTACATTCCCTAATGATCAACCAAATTTACCCTATGAGGAACGCCAGGCCTTAATTGAATTGTCTAAAAACAGCGAAATTGTCATCAAACCTGCAGATAAAGGGTCGGCGACTGTAATAATGCTTAAAGATAACTATAAACGTGAAGCACAACGCCAACTTAGTAACCCAAAGCATTACCAGAAACTAAGCAAACCACTTTGGCAAAATAATTGCAGCAAATTTAATGAGATTCTTCAAAAATTCCTAAATAGCAAGAAGATCACCGAAAAGCAACATAAGTATCTCTTTGCTAAACTTGAGTCAAAACCACGGACTTTCTATCTTTTGCCAAAAATTCATAAACCCATAGATTCGTGGTTGGACCCAATGTCACCGCCCGGGCGACCTATACTCTCTGATTGCGGCTCAGAATCATACAGAATCAGTGAATACATCGATTACCATCTATAGCCAATAGCAAATAGACACCCCAGCTTCTTGAAAAACACAGAAGACTTCTTATCACAGGTCTCTGAGACCTGGATACCTCCAAATTCATTCTTGGTCACGCTTGACATCGATGCTATGTATACAAACATTGACATCGAGAAGGGTATAAATTCTATCCGTAGAGCATTCGTGAACTACCCAGACACCAACAGGTCAGACAGAGAAGTAATAGCTCTATTAGAGCTCTGTCCGAAAGGCAATGATTTTGAATTCGATGGCGAAATTTACCAACAAATTTGCGGCTGCGCGATGGGCAAGCGCTTTAGCCCATGTTTTGCCAATATTTACGTAGCAGAGTGGGAGGAGGAAGCGTTAGAAAAGTGTCCGAAACAGCCCCTCATTTATCGCAGGTACCTTAATGACATGTTCATGATTTGGCAACACACAAAGGCAGAGTTGATGAATTTTTCGAAATTCCGAACAATCACGATCCGAATATTAAATTAAAAGCAACCATTGACGAGATGCCCGTAGATTTCCTGGATATAACTGTATATAAAGGTCTAAAGTATGAAACAACTGGCTACTTAGACTACAACGTGTATTTCAAACCAACCGATTCGCATCAGCTATTGCACAAAAAATCTTTCCATCTTCCGCATACTTTTAAAGGAATAGTAAAATCACAAATAATCCGTTTTCACAGGAATTCGAGTGATAGGAAAAACTTTGAAGAAGCGTGCTCTACCCTATTCAAAGCCCTCAAACCACGAGGTTACTCCTCACGATTCTTGCGCAAAATCAATTCTGAAACATTGGACGGCTTGGAAACCATTCCAGATAATGCCTCAAATCGTCGGCCTACCAAAATTTCCCACAATCGTCCTATTTTATAGGTGTTGGCGAATCTCGCAAATGCGGAAAGAAAAGGTGCAAGTTAGATGAATTTCTCCCAAATCAGAATACTTTCACGAGCTTTCAGAACAAAAGCAAGTTCCAACTTCAGTCTAATCTAGATTGTGACTCTGAAAATGTTATTTATCTAATTTCATGCAAATTGTGCCAAAAACAATATGTCAGCGAAACCAAATGTCCATTAAGATGGCGGGCAACTCGACACCTCTCAGATATTAGGCTAGAGGAAGACACACATGTTTCCGAACATTTTAATCTTCCTGACCATTTAGCCCTTCGTGACTTTGAAATTATGCCGATTGAACAGCCACCCCTTTCAGATACGGCAGAAGAAACTGATAAACAAAGAATCGTTTTGGATTAAATAACTCGAAACACAGTGGCCAAGGGGAATAAACTTGGACCCAGGCTTATCTGATCAACGTGACAAAATTCCATTCATTCTGACCTATAATCGGAAAAACGTTGCAATTTCCAAAATCTTGAAAGATGAGTATCAAAACCTACAGGAGAAACTGAAACAACCCTTTAACAAGCGTCCAGTAATTGCGTTTAAGAAAAATCCGAATCTACGTGACATCTTGGTAAAAGCAAAACTCAAATAGCTATCCATAATATCCATCTCAATCATTCAACATTAACCCTTGCATGATGGCCAGCCAAAAACGGTCAATTTAGTGATCTTGGGCAATGTCCATTTGCCGGCGGGGATTGGAGTATTTTTGAAAATGTACCGCTGTAATGACTGGCTCGGGAACCGAGACAGTCGTTCCAGTGGTATATTCTCGGGAATGACCTTGTCTGTGCCTGCACATGTACATTAAATAAGTAAGCGCATATTTGGATTTTACTGGACAAATGTAACCAGTAAAGGGTTAACATTAATGCCATATGGCCTTCCTCAAACAAAATGACAAATCTCAGGCAGTAAGATAAACCAAAATATCTTACATTTTTGAATTTTTTCAATTATTGAAGATTCTGAGCCAGTGCGTTGACAATATTGACTACTACTACTACTAGTACCGCTGCCGATGCCGCCACAGCGCCACTACAACCACAACCAATACTGCTATTGATGTTACTTACGATGGATTTAAACTTTAGTGATGCAGTATGATAAAAACGAGCAATACTTATATACCGCGCCTCAAATGTAGTAACCGCACTGTACATCTCATATGACAATGGACTTTGGCCTGGGAGAATAAAGAAAACTGAAAACTGAAACAGAAATTAATTTATTGAAAAGGTCTGAGTGAGCTATTTGCCAGCCACTTCACCTTGCTATGAACACTATCATGTGCCAGGTACGAGTAGGCATGCACTACGATGATGCATTTGAATAAAACGCTCGGAAAATTCGATTGATGAAATAAAAATAATTGATGTCGCGTTTGCCATTCTATTTTGTGGCGCATCTGTAGAACTCCCAGGGGTGAAGCTTTATATTGATAAAGAAAATATATGAAATGGAAGGAAAATGGTAAAATTCGAAGTGAAAACTAGAAATGAACTTATATGTGATAAATAGAATTCCAAAATCGTTGCCAATTCGTATCAAATTCATCACACTTGTTTAAGGAAGATCGCATTTGGAACGAGCTAAAGCTAAGGCTAAGGCTAACTCTCGTTCCAAATGCGATCTTACTAAACAAGTGTGATGCATTTGATATGAAAATGAAATGGCAACGATTTTGAAGATCGCTTGTATACTGAAACATGATGAACACTGATTAACTGTGCGCTTACGCAACACGTTGCCTTTATGTGTTCCTTGCATTGGAGCTTGTTTAGTATCTTTCCACCTGGCTGGGTTAAGTGCGCTATGCATGTTATTTTCAGACTCATTATTGGCGAATATATGAATGCTAATTGGCAAGTCTTTTTATTGGAGCATTATGTAAATTACACATAGCAGCCCGGCACCTGTGGTATAAGTGTTTCCTCCTCTTCCGTACGCGTGTGCGCACGCGTTGCCGACTGGAAGACAAAGCCTATTTAGCGCGAGCTGTAACATTTATAAATAAATTACTTTGCAACAACGCTTCTTAGATCATCGCAATGTCTTGTTTATTTATATTCGTTCCACCAAAAAACCCACTACAGCCGCGCAGCAGATTCCCTCACCTGTAGACCTACCTCTAGAACTGATAGTTTTTTCCATCATGGCAATTTAAAGCGGGCTGCTTTGTCGCCTGTTATCTTTGCATCTGCTATTGATCGCTAGCACACGCATCAGCTGAAGTAGGCACCTCTGTCCATCGCTTGCTGGCTACCAGTCTGCGTCGTCCTCGTGATTCTTCCTCTGTCACAAGACATCGGTTCTGAAGTGCTACTTAAGTGAATGCCAGTTCTCTAAACTGAGCAACGCGCCGGAGTCGCGTCTATCTTGCATCGCAGTTCCAAAACTGAAGACGTTTTAACGCGACACGTGGAGGGAGAAATGTGGACGTTGCTTACAGTTGTGCCCGAGAGCGAGTCTTTGAATATAAGATTGTGAATATTTCGTTAGGTTTTACCGTTTTACCGTATTGTTTGCAAACGTCGAATTACTTCGTACCTAATCCATTATTGACATTTGTAGATTTTAATTTCAAGAGAAATATACAGGTAAGATGATGAAAATGTCGGAAGACACTTGCTTTGTAGCTGTTTGTCTCCCGGTCAAATTAGTTTCAAAATACAACACAGAATATTTATTAAATTGTAAATAAGTTGTCTTATTTCTTTATTTTAGAACCAAAGTGAATGATTCTAAGATGCGTTTTAAATATCATATTATCCCTTTATGTGTTTTAAATTGTGAATAGTAATCATTAAATGCAAATTGAGTGTTAATTACTAAATGCATTCCTGTTTTTGAATAACGAATTTACTAATGGAGAAATCTAATTTTAGCAATGCCCCGTCCATCTCTAGCTAAGTTCCACACGCCCTATGCCCTGGTTAGGAATGATTGAACATTGCACTCCCTGACTATTAATTTCCAGAAAACTATACAGGTAAGCTGTTGAGTATTTTGAAACTAATATGACTGGACGCTATTGCTGCCTATGGCGTGCAACAACACCCAGTCAAATTAGTCTCAAAGTATTCAACACGTTTTTAAATAGTAAAGCCATACAATGTGTACAACAACGCTTAGTTCGTCATCAATTAAGCGTTCGTGACGAACTAATCGCATTGATTATGACGGCATCATGGTCGTCGCGTAGTTGATTATGACGTCATATGACGAATGGATAAACTGGAAACGTTTATTTTATTACGAGGCTGCGTTAGCATTACGGCAATTCGCCTTGGCGCAAAGAGTTTGAGTACGGACAATTCTTCATACGCGACACTTTTAATAGCCATCATCCATGACGAGATTATGTTTATGGAAATTCCCTTTCCGATTTATTAATATGTCAATGTGTGCATTGTGTCACCTTAGGTGCAGCGGAGATACGCCAAAATCACATCACCCATAGTTATGCAAATTACTGTACATTTTCGTAGCAACATGTTAGGATTACTCACGGAAACCTTATGGCGGTACTTATGCCATGGACTGGAAGAATAGCTTACGTGGGTGCAATCACTTGTATTTTAATAAACGGTGAACGCACTCAAATGAAACCAATAAAATGTGTGGCGTAACGAATCAATCACAACTTTATGATCAACAGAGCTGTAGTAGGGATGCAACCCTTTACTTACGCCCACACAGATTTTCCTATCACAAAATGCAAAACAAATCTTAGTCTTAAAGCAACAATGCAAGTAAGAGGTTTAGTATTTTGAAATTAATTTGACCAGCTAGGTAAGTATCGTTTTACCAGGCAGATTTGCTTTAAATATTTAAACTGGTATTATAGATAGTAAATAATGTGTGTAGTATGTAAATATTGTCGAAATGCTTAAAAGTAATTTGTGTCACGTGATATGGTGGTGTTAGATATTAGAATAATCCAGTGGACTGCACTTTCGTAGTAAAGTTCCAGGCTTACGATAACCACTTTAACCGTTTAACCCTCGAATTTGTTCAAGAAAATTTAAAACATTTCATAGAAAAAGTCTATTTGCAGACAAAGAGAAGACTGGTTTTTTTTAATTTACCACTGGAATAACTGGCTCGGTTATCGAGCCAGTTATTCCAGTGGTACACTGTCAAAATACAGTTTTCTCTTGGTCTGCCAATTGGCAATTGCTCAAGACCACTGTAGAAGCCGTTTTTTGACTGATATCAGGGTTAACGGGCTAATACGAACACATTGGAACAGTGATATATAACGTAATCAACCCATGATTATTCTGCGTATATCTAGCAGGATATTCCAACTAGCGGATTCAATATAATTCATAGACACTCGACAAACGGCCTCTGTGCGGATTATATGATGACATTTTTCATACATTGTGATCATAGTAACTACCGATTTAGAAATGGAATTTCTTACAGTCTTACATGGCCTTGTTATTTTCCGTTAGATAGTTGAATCCCGTTAAGCATAATTAGTTATCACCTGGCTGTGAACCAGGGCGTTCTCTTGTTAGTAATATGATTAGGTATGTGTATAGCTCATTAGGGAATAGCCAATTAACAATGCATTAGCTATTGCCAGGCACATCAAATCTTAGTAATAACAGCAGAATGGAGGAATCCTGTTTTGGCTATTCACCGCCCATGTCTAGCTAAGCTCCACCCACGTGTTGCCCGTGTCGGGGTCGATTGATCCATGTACTCTCTGAATCTCAATTTCCACAAAAGTAAACACGTAAGTTGTTGACTATTTTGAATCTAATTTGACTTGGCACAGCGCTCAGTCAAATTAGTTTCAAAATATTCAACAGAATGTTTATAAATTAAATAGTAAAGACATACAATTCGTACACTACAACGCCTAGGACGTCATCAATTAAGAGTTCTTGACGAATTTATCTACGTCATTCATGACGTCATTGATTATAACGCCATCCTACACATCACGCAGTTAATTATGACGTCATATGATTGATGGAAAGCCTAAACTTGAATCCTCCATTTGTATGGTAATCTGAACATGAAATACATCATTTTCCGCTAATCTCATTAGTGCCATCAACACGCTGGTGGTTCATTCGAAATTTGGCGGGATTTATAACAGCATATAAACAAACGACAACCCATCATGGCGGACATCGCGATCACAACGTACAACATTACTAACGAACCATATCCCGTGGAACGTAAACTGTTACCCGTGTGGGAAATTATTCTTAAGCTGAGTATAGGATCTCTGCTGATACTCTTCTCGTTAATAGGTAACGCACTTATTATTATCATAGTTCTCAGGGATCGGCGAATGCGGACTGTAACTAATTATTACATTGTGAACCTGGCGGTGGCCGATCTCATGGTGACAACCTCATGCACGTGGGTGCATCTCGTGATTGACATCTCTGAAGATTGGATCCTTGGAGATTTCTTCTGCAAGTTTAACAGTTTTGCTCAAGGTAAGCATAAGATTCTTCTGAATCGCTGCATCATTGGCTTGTAATAGTTGTCTCTAGCTATGCCCCGTCAATTTCTAGCTAAGCTCCGACCAATTGTTGAATGTTTTTGAATCAATTTATATGCTTTCGAAAACTGAATTACCTGAATCCCAACAGTACAAAGTCAAAGAAGTTTCAAAATATTCAAAATGTGTATTAAATGGTAAATATGCACAATTCGTACAATACAGCTTAGTCTGTCATCAGTTAAGCGCTCGTGACGAAATTAGCTACGCCATTCATGACGTACTTGACCATGACATCATCATACGCGCCGCGTAGTTGATTATGACACCATATGACTGACTAAGAAACTGGAATCCTCAATTATCTGCGAAATGGCAACGAGTGTGAGACGGTATTTAACGCATAATTTACTATTCCGAATATTGGCATCGATCCTTTTTTGATATTTATCGAAATATCGGCTCTATGAGAGATAATCAGGAATAACTCTTTTGAGAGATGGTTTGCGCTCATGCACGTAAAATGATACACTACTGAACCAGACTTTAATCTAAGTCGTGTTCGCAATAGAGACGTAATCCGGAATAACGCCATACCGAAGTATGGCGTTATTCTCGATTGACTCTCTAGTGAGAGCACGGCCTTAATCCGGAATAACGCCATACGTCAGCTACCTGGTGGGAAGCGAGATAAAATGCTGATCATTGCACTACCCGGCAGTCAGTGAGAGAATATGCTGATGGTGATGCTCCCGAGCAAATTTTGAGGGAATAGGTTGCGTATTGGAAGATAAACCGCCGAGTTTGTGGGATTAAATTTCGAAATAAATCACGTATTTTATTCCGGTACAAGAGCCACTTCAATGAGAACGCTAGCCGGTCCACCGGGTATTTGCTGAAATGGTTGCTAGGGAGTTAATTAACGCCGGTCAAATCTCTAGTGAGAATAGGGGTCTTAGACTGATATTTACATTCTAACAAAGTCCTTCACATAACAGAAAACAGGGCTCGAAAACATCACGCTTAACAAACATTAACTTATCCATAACAATTTCCCATTTCCTAACAAAACAGTCTGTTATTTTCATATGCTATTCGCCTTGATAACCATAGCAACGCCTGTTGTAACATGCACTTTCGACTTGTAAGTACGCAGATACTGCGCAGATATACCGTTCCGCCCATCTTCCGCCTACTGCCACTCCGCTGTAGGGAAAGTATTTGAACCAAACACTGCGTTTTTATTTTCGCCTTAAAGGTGCATATTCACTCTAGAATGCTTGAAAATAAAATTGTTAAAGTAGTATGCTATTAGAGGCTTAGAACGTGTGCCTACTTGTAATGAAACGAAATACATCTTACCATATGAAGATTTCATTACGTATAAATTAACGCATTATTTTTTAAGTTGCGAAATTAATTTAGAGACGCGCGTATACAATATATTAGAGACCCACTATGCTACTTTATATGGGATCAAATCGGCATATGTTAAGATTTATTTCATTTCCTTACATTGATGACCACAATTTAAATCTTTCATGACGAAACCGGCCCAAACTGGCCTCGGCAGTGGTCTTGAGGAATGTCCATTTGCAGGCCAAGAGAAAAGTATTTTTGAAATTGTACCACCTAAATGACTGACTAGCCAGCCATTTCAGTGGTAAATTCTAAAAAATACTCTTCTCTTGGCCTGCAAATGAACATTCAATAAGGAAATATTTTGATTTTTTTAAACCAAATTTTGACATTAAAGCTTCAAACTTATAGACGTTTACAATTTAAATATTGTTATTTTCAAGCATTCCGGTGTGCCTGTAATGGCACTCTTTATGTCGTCATCTACAGACCCCCCAAAGCTATTCCCTAATATATTTCTCATCCCATGTTGGATTTGTTGGCCCGTCCAATCATTCTCTTCACTTGCTGACTTGATGTTACATTTCTCACCATTTGGATTTTCAAAGTAAGAATAAGTATTGTGAGTGACATAACTGAGCAATAAAGGGATCCGATATGCCACTCGAGTATATGACGTCATTTTCAATTACGTCACATGCAGGCTGGCATCACAATACATAGGTCCGCTATGAACATTGAAAGTCCCGTCACGTGTACGAATAGCATGTTTTTGTGGCGTTATTATTAAATAAACATGCTGTTGACTATTTCGAAACTAATTTGACTGGACAACAGTGTTCAGTCAAATTAATTTCAAAATATTCAACAGCTTACCTGTATAAACACGTTGAAAAATGAACTCTGGGAATTCAGGCTTCAAAGTGCATAACTTGGTTCCAATACGCGCACGCGCAATGAGTGTGCGGTGTGTAGCTAGAAATGGGCAGGACATGGTCTGAAATTGAAACAACAACATCAGGAGCGACAACAGCAGGAACAACAGTAAACACGCTAGCCAGCACTAGCAGCAAAACAATAATAGTAATAATGTGCCAGCTTATGACCACAAAGATAGCAATTTCTATATACTGCCACCCACATCACGCCCACACCCCCCACCCCTACGCTGCCCCCACCGCTACATAATTGCAAATTGTGTGCCCCCATATGTCATTGTGGCTATATGCCATTATTTTTCTGTCAGGCCATCGTAAGATCAAAATTGTCTATATTGGAAATAGTGTTGCTGAAATGGCCTAGATTTAAAAAATTAAAATGAAATGAACAAAGTGTACGTCTCTCATATGACCCTGTTCTTGGAACACATGTCTGTATTCTGTTACCTGATTGCCCCGCTCTCATATTGGTTCTTCTGTTCGATCCATTACCAAACCAAACCTGCTGGTAGAACATTTACACTCATTAATTGCTCGAACCCTCGTCGATGACTTGATTATGGATCGCGATTCTGTTGTACAAAATATAACCAACACATTAACACATTTTTATAATATATGCACACTCACAGATGACATACCGAATATGCGACACGAATTTCGAGCACAATTTTGTCTGTGTGTACCTGTGTGGTTAGCATTGCGATTGCTGGTAGAGCTAGAAATGTATATATTGCTGGAAATAAAATCCCTACTGGTGCAACAGGCACACTGGCATCTGCGAACTTATATTACAAGAATATCCTTCATTTGCGGAGTAGTAGAAATATGACAATACCATCCATTATCGTCAGGCCTGGCATATTCTAGTGAACACCCTCCATTATAGCCAGGCCTGCATGTAGCGCCGTCAAGCTTGACGTGCCTTGCATCACGCGAAACATAACCTTCATGTGGTTTTTGGAAACTGTCGATTCTTGCATCCCCGGGCCTGAAAAATGTACCTGTACGCCGCAACATATGTGTTACCGATGCTGTACAGTTGCACCAGTTTGGCGTCTTCAAAGCCAGTTTTAGATAGGCGTGTCGCCTGCCACCGCAAATACCGCCGTACTATCAGCCAACGTTGCTGCCCGGACAGTATACTCTCGCAATATGGCCACACTGTCAGTGAAAGGTGGCCCCGCAAAAAGGGTTTATGTCTGACCATGTACTATGAATGTCACTGGATACATCTGCCCAAAGGGACCTGGAAATTGCTCTACTCGGTGCCAACACTCAAAACCACAGCAGCGGCCGGTGCTGCACGCACCTACTAAACATGCTATGTACCTATCTGTATTAGACATGACATTGAGAACCAAGAATAACTTGCCTGAATTAAGGCTGAGGGCAAAATACCGTGGCCAAAGAAGAAGATGGGTATTGCAGTTCAGAATGTTTTCAATGCAGTCTACTCTAGCCACAGAAGAGACACAGTGCACGACGACGACGACGACGCGGTCGACGAATGACGACGACGACCACGATACACGTATTATCGGAGAGGTAAATCAAGAATGAAGTTATTTCAAATGTTAACCAGAACGTGGCTATCAGAGTGACAGTGTTCTTGATACCTATAGCTCAGAAACCACACACGTTCATCGTTTTACGAGGTATGTAATACATTACCTTTATGATGAACATTGAACAGTAGAACCCTGCCATTTCCTAGATGGAAGGATGATTATTTGAACAGCTTATGAAATAATCGGACTGTGAGATTGTCTTCAAGCATCCTGCTTATGAATAATCCGTGCATGGATTATTTGAATCACGCATCTGCGTGCCGATGCCAAAGGAGTGTTGTTTACTGTGAACGTTTCTGACCGGAGTACGCGCTGCACGCGGGTATCGTGTGTGATATATGTGGCAGTATTAATGTCCCTAGGTTTCGCTGCCATCTGGTGACTATTTTGATCGAAACTCCATGTGGATAGGAAATTTCACTCCGAGAACACAATAATCCTTAACCCCGTTTGTATCCACATACACCCTAAAATCGTAAGTCGGCCAAAAGGTCATTTGCAGTGGTATTGAGAAATGCCTATTTGCAGGCCAAGAGAAGACCATTTTTGAAGATTGACCATTGTATTGATTGGCTCGGTTAACAAGCCAGACATTTCGGAAGTAAATGTTCAAAAATAGGCTTATTTTGTCCTGCACATGCACACTGACTAACGACACTTGTTGATTTTCTTACCAATTAACACAGAAACTAATGGTCAAGCCGTCCCACGGTACATTGTTCTTGAGAAATATCCATTTGCAGCCAACAAAAAACAATTTAAAACAATAAACTTCAGTAGAACATTTTAAAAGAATTATGTATTTTTCGCCTGCAAATGAACATTTCCTGAGAACATATTTCAATTTTCTTGAACAATATTGCCCGTTCGAGGCTTAATTGATTGAAATAACATGTTGCTGGTTTTGAAGCGCTGCTGACACAATATGGGCTACTGTACTTATTATCAGCTTGTAAGCATCACTAAGCAGATGCGTATAGCTTACCGTTACTAACCCTTAAATGTAAAGCCGATTAAACAGCATCAGCACACTATAACATCGATAGTACATGCATCCAAGAGACTAAGGGAGCTAAACACTCATAACAGCAACTACAGACAGGCCATAAGCTAGTGCTCATGGAGAAAAACAGGCCACATACCGGGGTTTAGGTTTCGTAACCGGACCAAGGGTCTTCGACCATGTCATTAGTTTTGGATACGTCAGTGATCACGTTGCATGCATCGACCTGGGTATACCTACGCGAAAACACACCAGCACTAAGGGTCGCATTGTCAACGCATATAGCTCAACTACCGAAAAAGCCAAAGAGAATCCAACAATATTAAATTCGTTCTATGCACAACTGAACTCCGCCATCATAATCCCAGCTAAATGGCAACTGTTCGTGTGTGGAGATTTCAATTCCAAGCTGGGTAAACTCGGAATTGCAGACACCAGTTCATGACTTGGCTTATGCATGATATCGTTTGGAGAGGACACATGAAACAGCAATGAATATGCACTGGTGACATGCCTTAGTTCCAATGACGTTTTTGCCTCACATACGGCTTTCCAACACTGATGCCGCCACCGGACAACGTGGACCAGACACATTGCTGATCGCATGGCCCGAGCATCTTCTAAGGGTACACCAGCTGTCATCAACCAAATAAACTTCATACTATGCAAGACAGAAGCAAGACACCTACTTCGGAGTGCTAGTTCCTATGGAGGCAAGGACCTCAATTCTGACCATAAGCCCGTCATTACACGCCCTCAGATCAGCGATCTCTACCTAATATATACACGCCATACCAGGCAAGAGGGTATAGTCACTTACAACATACCCAACCTCATCAGTGACATTGCCACTCAAATGTCACACAAAAATGCCCTCGGGGAGCGGATAGCTAACATCGAAAACAGCTCCGATCCAAACGGAGCCCTAACCAAAATTGTACATTTTCAGAAGGTCTTCTCTTGGTCTGCAAATGGACTTTTGGCATGATCATTGCAACGCAATTTTGAGCGGCTTGGCCAGTAAAGTGTTAGCAACGCTACAAAGAACACAAAGATGTGCAGACAATACTGAGGAATTCCGAGTGATAAGGATTTGACTTCGAAACATTGCTAGATGGAAAGAATGTTGAAAATAATGCCTTACCGTGAACTTTTCCACATTTAGCTATGTCCCGCCCATCTCAATCTAAGCTCCACCCACGTGCTGGAATCGATCGATCGATCTCTGAGGTCCGTGACTATCAGTTTCCAGAAAACTATACAGGTAAGTTGTTGACTATTTTGAAACTAATTTGACTGGGTAGGCAGCAAGAGCGCCCAGTCAAATTAGTTTCAAAAGATTCGTGTCGGACTATTAAGAGTTAAATATGGGTCTAATAGAATCATTCATGACGTATGGCGCATGACGTCATCCTACACACCGCTAATTTAGTATGAAACCATATGACGTCAAATCATCGATGGATACTCTGGAAAGGTGAATTCCAACATCATCTTTTTCTAGGTATCGGAAAATTAAGTTAGAAGTAAAACAAAATAAAGGACATTTTGAGGGCCTTTTGTTAAATATTGGCGGGATGTAGCTATGATTGGATCGCTCGCTCTGTTGCATAAAACATCAACACGAAGTAATCATATATTGGAGCGTGTCAGCATAATATATACATTGATCACGTTTACATTGGCTATTGACCATGGCATTGGAACAGTCTGAGTCAACTTGCAAGGATAATTTACCTTTCCAAAGTATCTATCTATCAATCTGAAATCATATGACGTCATAATCAGATACGCGGCGTATAGAATGACGTCATAATCATTACATCATAAATAATTCCATTAGGCCCGTTTTAACTCTTAATAGTCCGACACGTTTCCCGAATTGTATGCCACTACTATTCAATAAACATGCTCTTGAATATTTTTAAACTAATTTGACTGGACGCTGTTGCTGGCATAGGCAGCAACCGCGCCCAGTCAAATTAGATCCAAAATATTCAAGAGCATGTTTATTGAATAGTAGTGTAGTTTTCTGGAAATTGATAGTCAGAGATTTCAGAGATCGATCATTCCCAACACGAGCAAGGTGTGGGTGGAGCTTAGCTAGAGATGGCGGGGCATAGCTAAACATGGACAGGTCATTATCTCCATGTACATGTGTAAATGATATACACGTTAAACACAACCAACATCATCGTATAATGGATTATCCACTTTTAGCTATTCCCCGCCCGTCACTAGCTAAGCTCCGCCCACGCTTTCCCCATGTGTGAGATCTATTGAGTTCTGCACTCCCTAAATCTCACATGTCCAGAAGACCTTACAGGTAACGAATATTTTGAAACTAATTTGTTTCGGTTCTTTTGCTACCTATGCAGCAACAACGCGCAGTCAAATTACTTTCAAAATATTCAACAGTATGTTTATTAAACAGCAAAGGCATACAATTCGTGCAACTTGACTGACTATCAATCATTTATGCCGGACTTAATCACGCCACTCATGACGTAATTGATTATGACGTCAGCATCCATGCAACGTAGATGAGTATAACATCCCATAATTGGTCGATACACTGGGGTCATTCATTACGTAACTAAAGCCAAGGAAGCCACTCCGATGAAGCACTACATTCTGATTGTCAGTCTGAGTGGTTGTTTAAGTGTTGATATTTGGGGAGAGAAGCGGAATTTCGATCCATAGAGCTATTATAGAATACGTGATTCTTATTACTTTTACAACGTCTTATGTCGAAGAACCAATTCACTGGAAGTATGCACATCTTATTCAGGAGAAGAATATGTTCAATCGACTTGCCAATAATGTAATCTTAGTCTAATATACAGTAATGGCACATCGTATTCTCTGATTTAATTGTTCTTGAGAAAATTTCACACGTCAACTTGTTGTTTAATTACTATGTCAGCTTTCTTCTCATCTCATAGTTTACCGCCAATGGAACCGTACTGGCCGAAAATGGAGAGAGAGAGAGAGAGAGAGAGAGAGGAGGGAGAGAGACAACGGGGGGGGAGAGAGATGGGGTGGGGAAGTGAGAGTGGAGGCGGTGGAGGGAGAGAGATAGTGGGGGGGGGGGCGGTGGTGCGAGAGGGAGACAGATGGTGCGGGAAAGTGAGAGGGAGGGAGAGAGCACAGGGGGTGGATGCTGAGAGAGAGATGGTGGGGAGGGGTTGCGAGAGAGCGATGGTGCGGGAAAGTGAGAGGGAGGGAGAGAGCACGGGGTGGATGCGCAGAGAGAGCGAGAGAGGGAGAGAGAGAGAGTGAGGGAGGGAGGGAGGGAGGGAGTGAGGGAGGGAGGGAGGGAGAGAGGGGTGGGAGAGAGGGATGGGAGATGGGGAGAGGGGGAACGAGAGAAACATAGGGAGTCAAGAGAGAGGGATGGGTAGAGGGAGGGTGGAGATAGAGAGAGAGAGAGAGAGAGAGAGAGAGAGAGAGAGAGAGAGAGTGGGGGTTAGGGAGTGACGGAGGAAGAGCGAGGGGGTGAGGAGGGAGGGGAGGAGAGAGAGGCGAGGGAGCGAGAAAGCGAGGGGCAGAGTGGGCGGGCGATAGAGAGGCATGAGCGAGAGGGGGAGAGAGCGATAGAGGCAAGGAGGGGGGGCAGAGGGAGAGAGAGGCGGAAGGAGAGGGAGAGAGATGGGAGGAGAGGGGAAGGGTGGTGGTGTGGTGAGTAAATTATCGAGATAGCTGCGTGTATACGTATAGGAGGCGTGGGCTTAGCTTTATATAATGCATTTAGACTGACATTACTACAATATTTACGGAAATTATAGTCTCCGCATCGGATTATTTTAATATTCATCTAAATATTGACGCACTGTGCGTTCACTTTGTGTTACTAGTTTCGAATTTTCCCAAATTGTCTTTTGATGGCTCTATAGATATCAACTCGTGGGCAGCATAGCCGTGTCGTCCTTTAGCACGCGCTGGTATAAGACTCATCTTCTATATTCTAGCCAGCACTTAATAGAATACATCTTAAGGGGACATATCACTGAAGACATCCTATCCGTCGCTCAAGTAACAAATGCGTCATATGGTGCCATAAGTCGTGGTGAGAATGACCTAGAACTTTCCGTCACGCGTCACGAAAAGTCCGTCAAGTGTATGAATTGTATTCTGTGACGGGTTTGCAATGTACTAAATATTCTGTTGAATGTTTGAAAAAAAATTCGAAGGGAACGTAAGCAGAACATCACCCCACCCACACCACCACCCCGACTAAAATTAGTTTTAAAACACTTTACAGCTTACATGTGTAGCTATCTTAAAATTGAAATTCTGAGAATCCAGGGTTCAAAGTATATAAATCGATCACAACACTCGCAAAATCGGGGCGGAGCTTAGCTATCAGGGTTTTATGTAGCTAGACATAGGATGGGCATAGATAACCCTCAATTGTTTTGCAGCCAGATGATAGCTAAAATCAATATATACAGTACACATAAAAACACGAAAAACAGAAACAGGGAGGAGCGACATATAGGATCTCTCCTAAAGGCAGCAATGCCATCAAATTCAATGGATGAATCCAGTTTTAGTTATGTCCCGTCCATTCCTAGTTAAGCTCTACCCATACTTCACCCGTGTGGGAATATATCGACCCCTACACTCATTGACTTTCAATTTCCAGAAAACTATACAGTTAAGTTGCTTGTTAATATTTTGAAACTAATTTGACTACACGATGTTGCTGTCTACTGCAGCAACAGCGCCCAGTCAAATTAGTTTCAAAATTATTCAACATCATCTGTATAAAATAGTAAAGAGATTCAATTCGTACAACAACGCTTAGACCGTCATCAATTAAGCGTTCGTGATGAACCTATCCACGCCATTCATGACACCATTGGTTATTACGTCACCCTACACGTCACGTTGTTATTTATGACGCCCTATGATTGATGGATAAATAAGTTCCATCACGTTCAAAATACTTCAAAGTACGCTTATTTTGTTATGGAAACATGTTACGTTTCTGTATGTGCTGCACTGCATATCGCCGATTTCAGTCTACTATGATGAACATCACCTTATTCTTCTAGCAGTTGAATGCAATTAAGTACGCCTTATTGATCTCGTTAGCATTTTCCGCCACCGTATACGTGTTCTGATCTACGTACGGCGGATGCTAAAAGTAGATTAGTAAGATTACCACGAGTTATTTATAGGCTAATATCAAATTCCATCAATGCGAGTTGATGATCTTTGCTAGCCACCAACATCTCCCACGCATACCTAAATTAACCGCCAGCGTGTATCTCCGAGGGCAAAGTTACATGGCAGGTACCGTCTAGTACAAAACCTACCATCCCGAGTGTGTTTAATTTTAGAGGATGGATTGTATAGAGATGTTGAATAGAACATGTCCTGTCCTTGGTATTTGATCACAACTTTTCAGATACCCGCATATAGATTGATGTACATCGAAAACTGTTGATGTACCTATTGATTCATGTCTGTATTGGTATTTAGTGTCACGTATGACATTATTGAAGCATGTTACTGATAAAGTAATATCGCATTTCACATATCTACAGATTATCAGGTTTGATACGTGGCCTTATAGAGGGATCGATATCTAGCTATATGCCGCCCATTTCTAGACAAGCTCCGCCCAGCTATTTGCGCGTGTTGGAATTGATTTGATATTTCGAAGCTGGAATTGCCAAGAATCTAAATTATAGGGTAAGTATAAAGGTAAGTTATTGACTTTTTCGTCCGATTAAAATTTTACGACGAATTAAGATGTATATACCCACCGCCCACCTAATGCAACTTTGGACCCCAATAGTAGTTGAAGTGTGTCCCCTGTGACCCCGGAAGATCTTATATAATCGTTAAATTAGTTAGATAGGCTTTTGCACAAAATACCCAATGAAATCTTACATGGGATACCCCATAATTTATATTGGGGAGCACATGGTACGCTCTAATTTTAACATGAATGAGAAAAACTGATTGTGGAACATCCTGTTTCAGTTTTGAGACAACCAGATTTCAGGTGGGACTCCCCCCTCCCCACCCCCACCCCGATCTCTAAATGTTTGGTCCCTGGTACCTCCAAATCGGTGATGCCATGAGAAACACTGCATGGATAGCGTATTGTCTGGTATGTATCGTGTACTTTCAAGATTCAATTCCTTTTATCGTCAAATTCTGGCGAAAATTACTACGCCACTCAATGCACATACGATTCTTTTCTCGATCTCGTATCGAATGAGATCTCGCGAAACATGAATGGCTGATTACCGTCACAATGTGTGAGCGTTAGTCTACGTTTGTCTTGCTGCACGTTATTTCGCTGTGCGAATGTCATCCGAAGCCAAAAGTCGTAGGAAAAGATAGATTCCATGAAAATCTATCAATAGCGTGATGTATTATTTGAAATACTTATAGGCGCTACAGCTAATATATCGCATCATCCAATATTCGAAAGGATATATTCAGATTGCTATCAAGCCGTGGTGCAAAGATACCCAGTTCTTAGTAGATAAACGACGTTAAAATTATCCAACGAATTAAATCTGTAATTTTCAACCAATCAGAAATAGTCTAGGCCCTGTATTTCGGTATGATGGCCCAGCCAAGCCTCCTGCGTAGCGATGTTTGCAAAAGCATCCATATGTATGTGAACATGGGGTTCAATATTTTAAACGGTTAATGAACCAGTCCTATGGTCCGTGTATAAATGTGTGGCCTCTTCATTTCTATATTTTAAATAGATTAAAGAACATATTTGTACACTTTAAAGCTATCAACATTTGAGGAAAGATGCCACAAATATATTTTGATTATAGGCTTAAACACTTTGAAAATCTAATATGGCATAAGTATGTTATTTAAAAGTGTGGCCATTTTATATTCATAGCTCCAATAAATGTTGCCTAGAAGAACTTATCCGCCATATTTTGTTTTAATCAATCAATAAATGACGAATCATGCCACACACGTATTTTCCCTATAAGCGTATACTACTTTGAAAATATAACAAGGCGCATAAAGGTGTTGAAGTCGATCGAACCAAAACAGATTTTCGATGGAAATGTTGAAGAAAATGCGTTTTAAAACAAGACAAGGCAGTTCATTTCTGTCAAAAAGGCGACCTGGTATGAGATTACTTCTGCCGATTGCACATGTGCGGTTCAACCGCGAACGAAAACTGATAACGTTGATGTTAAAACGGAGATGTCATTTATACTAGGACATGGCCTTGCCTTAATTAACGGGATGACATAAGTAAGATATTTTCTAATATGTACATTTGCGGTTTCTGAGCAAGCGAAATGCATTTCTGTCAAAAACGAAAACTAGTTACTTTGAACCCTAATGGGTAACCTTTGGGTTTGACGCCCAAATCAGCCGACGTCTTCTGGACGCCAATGGTAACATTCTAGCCACGTATCGCGGTGATCCCGTGATAGACGTAGTTTCAGTTGAAATATAGATAGTGACAATTTACTATGCATTACCTAAGAGTGGAACCCTCAGGCAACCCCAACTTCTCATAAAAAGCGGTATAGCTCCCGAAGCGTACGAGAAGCTGAGCATGGAGGGAGTTGGTCGGATGAATACTGCAAGAGGGGTTGCTGCGGAAAGATGTTAATAAAATTCATTTTCCTGCCAGCTGTTGCTGCATGCCTATGACAGAAACAGCTCCCAGTCAGATTAGTTTCAAATTCAACGGCGCATCATTGTGATAGCAGTGAAAGTAAGATGGTGACCGGGGATTCAATGGGCAACGGTTAAAGAAAAAGATCGAACTGCAAATTAAACATTATCTTTTGCCAAAAATACACATGAAACATCATCTTCAAACCACTTTGTTGGAGCGTGGAGAATTCGTGGATACTCTATTTCTAAAAACTAGAATACATCTCATTCTAGCGCCCCCAATTCCACGCACTCGAGAAACTCCCGGCTCCTGCCCTGGTCAGATAAATAGACTAGCGTCATCATCTGACATCGAAAACACAATTTATAAAATAATGGTTCTGTGCGGTAACGATTGCGATTTTAACACAGCAGAATCGGACACTATTTCTTTCATAGTTTCTTACTAACATGTAAATATTGCCTCAGCTGTGTACGTGGTCTGATATGAACCCGTCTGTATGCTTAATCCGCGTATTAACTGTCGACAAAACACTTTCTGCATATATCATGACGACAAGGAGACATATCCTATGACGAGAGATCGAACATATATATAGTATGCTGTTTAATGTCGTAAACATTAAAGCTTAGTATTAAACTAACATGTTTCCAAGACACAATAACACGTACTGTTGGATGTTGAACATCATTTGTGTGGAAGCCATTGCTGCCTTTGGAAGCAATGCCTTCCAATCCAATTATGTTCAAAATATTCAACAAAACATTTCTTCCTAGTTAACATTGCGTTGCTATTGTTCTGGAGCCATGTTAATTTATGTATTATATGCACTATGTGGTAAGACTACCCTTGATCAGGGTCTACACTTAATTGCGTCTCAAGATAAGGATCGTTTGTCCGATTGTTAGATCAAACGTGGCATATATCTCATTACGAAGTGACTTTTAATGACCGCTGATCAAAGCTGATGTGTCTGTATTTGTGTTTGCTTTGTACATTGACCCCGAGCCTCTCTATTGGTAGGTATGTTTGTTAATAAAATTCAATATGTCTGTACATCTTATTCCGGTTCAGGGTGATTTAATATGGATGGCTTGGTGCACATCCTAGGGCAGGACGGTGAAGCAGCCGTCATATTACCGAGGGGCAAATGTTACCTACGACGAGGACGAATACACCGGTGTAATTAGCCCTGATGTATTTACACTATAATAGATTTATCCGGCTGGGCCCGGAAACATTACCAGCGTCCATCTCTATTAGGCAGATCGTATTAACTCGTCTAACATCGAACACAGGTACCTGGATATTACACCCAATATGCAGGTAAGATGTTAGATATGTTACCCTCATAACAGTGGAAGCTGTTGTTAATCTAGGCAGAAACAGCTTAGGTACAAATTTGCTTCAGAATATTGGCTATACCATTTCATGCATTTAGGGAGTCATTCTTATCTGATCTTTCTGTGTCAAAGAATTACTCACAGCACATTGCCCGTCATTACGTCCCAGTATTGAGCAATCGCGTTTCAATGCCGTGGCTTGGCCCGTTGTTCCATTATATAGCGATCCGTCAATCACGGTATAAGTCAAGGCCTCGGTCATGCAAATTGTCTCGGACAACAACTTCTATGCATTCCGTATTTTTTTTAAAATTAACTTCTAAAGCGGTTCCAATCCTTGCGTAAATTGAGCGTTGTTGTGACTTCCAGTATACTGCATCCTGTTGATTAAGCTGATGGAAGGAAAGCTACATTTGTGTTGTGCTTGAATAGTTTGCTATCTGGCGCACGAATCAATGGGTGTTAAAATAGATTGCCAATAACGGAAACGTTGCCTCAGTAATTACAAGTATGCAGTCTACTGATAGTATGTTAGACAGCCACACCAAACGATTCTGACATCAGAGAGGTAGCACATGCGCGGACATGATGTGTCCGCATCCACGTGAACGTACACAACTTTGATATGTACGCGTCCGCGGGCACGTGCGGTCATGATTCGTACGCATCCGGCGAACGTGCACGTGCATGGTATGTACGCATATGCGCCAATGTGTACTCTCAATGTAAGCATTTGTGAGAACGTGCATATCCATTCCACACGCATGATGTGTACGAATCCACGCGAGTTACTCATATGTAAGCACGTCTTTATGAAATGCATTTCTTTTTAACGCCTCATGTGACAGTGTCTACTTATTAATGCAATACATGGCAGCACCTAGCCATGGCGTTAATACTCGTGACAGTACTGGACAAGCAGCATTCATTAGATGCTTATTTATCTTCATAAATGGTGGTTGGTATTTACATATTTATTAGGGGAGATGGGGGCACGTGGAGCCAAAAATTGTATTGCAATATAACTTCTCCTTTAATGTATGTATGATTACTGTATTCTAAGGCTGTAGTAGTAGAAACACCCTACAGCTGCAATCAGTCCTTCTTCGCTTTTGCCCACTGTGGGTTGTCCTCAGCCAAAATCCGTAGCTTCCTCAGGTTTATTCTTGACTTGACTGTACCTAATCCTGCTTTCTTGAGGTCATCTCGTAGCACGCTTAGCAGATTTATGCAATGACGTCCTCTCCTGGCTCTGTATTTGCTGGCTCCGAGTAGGGCGAATTCCAGGGCTCTCTGTGCTGGTGTGTCTTCTGTCATCCTTAGCACATGGCCAAACATGGATCATCTTTGCTGGCCGACTTTTATAGACAGCGGCGGCGTATTACACATCTTGTATAGTCCTTTAATACAATAAATTAATTCATTTTATGCTCACAGCAATGGCCATATATGTATTCTGTGAAATTACTCAGGAAGAATTCTACCCTTCCTCCAAACTAAAAAGTTACTGGTGGATTTGTGGTTGAGTGTTGTGTGTCACAGTGTGCCCCGGGACTGTGGCACTTTGTGTCAGAACCTGGGGCACATTGTGACATACTACAAATTACTGTTTAAAGTGTCAAACAAGTAAGGCTTATCGACAAAGACTCCTATATATGCAATATACATCTACATGATTGAATCAGTATGGTATTATTGTTGTGTGGGGATTGCATGACCATAGGCAATGTTCATTAGGATAGATCATGTTAGCACGGAACGAAGCTGTACGAAATATCAGAAAACGGAAAACCAATCTGCATTAAACCATATCAAACGAATATAACAAGAAACAACTAACTAAGGAACATACGTAACTTCGACGATGAGCAGTCATCCGGGTGGTCAGTAAAATATCAATCTGAATCATAACCTGAATCACAGTTGTCACATAAGTACTATCTAGTGTCACGAGATTACACTATTTGTGAGCGCAATGATGACATTGCAAACACTGAGCCCACTGTTCACCAGAGCGAATCTTCTCATAGCTCTCACAGCAGACAAGACATATGCTATCTTCTTCCTCATCTGAACTGGATTACGATTTCAACTTCTTTTTCCCTCTCTTTCCTTTTCCATTACCCTTCTGCAGTTGCGTTTTAGCTTGCACAGTTTGCTGTTTTGATGATTTACGCTTGGTGTTCTGCCTCTTTGCATACCGGGCGGAGATTGCCTCCTCTATTGCTGTTTTCTCTGGTGTGTCTGTAAGCACACATGTGCGCATCTTTCATCCAGCATTTGGTATTTTATGTGCAGCTGCATTTGGATAAGAAAGGATCTATTCTGGTGTTCGCAAAACTGCCGGCGCACTAGGACTCCTAACGGGTGTATGTTGTTGCTCCAACTCACCGGCCTTGCTTGTGGATGGATTGGGACAAGACAGTGCCGATTCTAGGTTAGATGCTGAATTGGGAACTGCAGTGCATTGGCCCGTCGCTTTATTTGTTGTGCTAGTTGATGGACTTGATACAGATATAAGCATTGCTGATTCTGGAATGGACGGAACAATGCCAGATGACTCACTAACGTTACTTGTTGAGGCGTGTTCAGTCGGTATAGTTGGTATTGGAGTAGTAGTATTGGTTGCATGGTGGTTCACTAGAACACTTGCTTCTCCTGTTAGTGATATGAGAAGAAGGTGGGCAGACGTTTGCTTATCACTGATTGTGGGTTCTGAGGTTGTATCGCCATGTGCATCAGGATTGGGTCGGTCTGTTACATACGCTGATTGAGATTCATCTTCTCCAAACACATCACGCTTAAATCGCATGGTGTCAGTAGCAGAATACCCTGACTGGAGATTCTTGGGTGTAAATGCCAACGGATATGCTACCCCTACGACCCCGGCAATAGCATAGAGCGTCATTGGAACGGCCGGGCTATTAACCATCCAGACGTCACATGCTGCATTGTAGTAGCATTTGAACGGGCCATACACCGAGCGAACTAACAGCTGTAGTTTATGACTGCAATGCGATGGGAAGGCAAGTTATGTAATGCCATTGTTCTTTGCTAGCTCTAGTAGGCCTATCGAAATGTGACTCCCATGAGTATCTAGCACAATAATGACAGGTCTCTCCTTAGAGCAGTTTGAGTGCTTTATGAAATGGTCCATCCATGTCAGAAAGTTATCAGCGGTCATCCACCCACTAGTATGAGCTGCTCCGATTGTTCCTGGCGATGCTCCCTTCAGCATGTGATCTTTCAAATGCATGTGTGGAAAGATCATTACTGGAGGAATAGAGTTGTCATGCGCATTTACTATACAGCACAGAGTTATTAAAGTGCCACACTCTTCGGAAGTCAGTCTGCCAACTTGCTTCACACCTTTTAATGCAACGACATTAACATACTTTTGGACAGTGGTCACACCAGTCTCATCTGCATAGTGGATTCACTCAGCTCCATACGAATGACGTGGTAAGACATTGTGAACGTGGTCAAAGAAATCAGACACATTTTTCCTATTAAAGGATGTTAAACGCGACAAACTAGTTGCTTCCGGAGTTCTGAGTGAAAGGGTTGAGTGCTGTTTCAGAAAACCTTGAGTCCAGTCTTCACGCCCACTTTTATTTTCAGTCCAGGACGTAGGTATATTAATATTGTTCATAAATGCAAACTCATAGGCAAGTTTTAAACCATAGTTCATCTTGACTACTTGTTACAGATAGTTTACAACGAGAAGCTCGTGTTCACAGGGAAATACTTGACCCGTGTTATGCGTAGCCACATACGGTGTAATTGACGTCACGTTTAAGTTTTGCAATAAACATAGTCAGTGTCATCTTATCAACATCAAATTGCTTAGCAGTTTCACGAACTTTCATTCCATCGCCTATTACTGCTTTTGCTGCCCATTTCATAAGGGCTGGGTCTACCAAAGCTCTAGTCGTCTTTCTCGTCCTATTGCGAGCCATCTTAGTCGCCTAGAACAGAGAACATAAACCCTGTGAAGGTGTAGGATACACCTAAAAATGAGTAGGGCCTATGAGGTAGTAGTAGTAGTAGTAGTAGTAGTAGTAGTGGTAGTAGTAGTAGTAGTAGGAGTAGGAGTAGTAGTAGCAGTAGTAGTAGTAGTAGTAGTAGTAGTAGTAGTGGTGGTAGTAGTAGTAGTAGTTTTTATTATTGTCAAGCATTATTTCTATGAACACTGTCTTTGACGACGCATTGGCACTAGGATGTAGCTCATTTATCATCTGGAATATAATTTTACCTTTTTCAATTTTCGACACGAGTGTGTTTCGAACCTGGCAATTCTCCGACACTTTCCGCCTAGCGTGTAGGAGCTGAGTGCTCTACCCACTGCCCCCACCATGCAGAGGATAAAAATCCTCTTTCACCGGACCTGCTTTCAACCACCCGACTCACAACCACACGAATTGACCGGAATTGATAGAGTAGTAGTATTAGTAGTAGTAGTAGTAGTAGTAGTAGTAGTAGTAGTAGTAGCAGTAGCAGTAGTAGTAGTAGTAGTAGTAGTAGTAGTAGTAGTAGTAGTAGTAGTAGTAGTCGTGGTAGTAGTAGTAGTAGTAGTAGTAGTAGTAGTAGTAGTAGTAGTAGTAGTAGTAATAGTAGTAGTAGTAGTAGTAGTAGTAGTAGTAGTAGTAGTAGTAGTAGTAGTAGTAGTAGTAGTAGTAGTAGTAGTAGTAGTAGCAGTATCATCATTAGTAGTAGTAGTAGTAGTAGTAGTAGTAGTAGTAGTAATAGTAGTAGTAGTAGTAGTAGTAGTAGTAGTAGTAGTAGTAGTAGTAGTAGTAGTAGTAGTAGTAGTAGTAGTAGTAGTAGTAGTAGTAGTAATAGTAGTAGTAGTAGCAGTAGCTATTAACGTAGCTTTAAGACGAATTCTACTACGCCTATATGCTTTATTTTTGCCTTGGTACTTTATAAGTGTATATACGTTGAATTTGTTGTATTTATTTTGGGAGATTTTGATGTTGAAGGTCGTATTTTGCAGCGAAGTATTTCAATCTCGTTGCTCGCTTGTTTTAAAGCGCTAGCCTTTGTTGGCTGTCGCTGCTGTTTCGGCCTTGTTTGTCCAGCTGTATGTTGGCCTCCTTTATTTGCGCAAGTCCGCCTCCTTTCACGTCGTTAAAAGCGCCTTTTATGTTGGTTGCCTTTGAGAACTGCATTAGCCTGGCCTGTTTGTATAGGCGGCTTTTCCTTCACCTGTGTTAGTGTGACCTACATGCAAACGCGTGGTTTTAAAGGTGGTCTGGCGCGCTGCTGTCATTAGAAATGTCATCTAAATATAAACGGATGTTAAGTTTGAAAATAACCACAAGAGGGTGGGACGTATCAGCCATAGACGTTTATCATGGCTTAAAAGATATCGTCGGCGCAGGACCTATGATGTTAAATGGCCTTATTAATATTACTCGTAATATATGGAGCATCACTTTGGCCAGTGAACAGGCAAAGGAGAAGCTATTAGCAAACGATTTGACTGTTACGGGAGAGGTGTGTGGAGTTGAAGAAATTGATAGCGAGAAGTATATGTTTGAAGGTGCCAAAATTCGGTCACGATCTCAGATGCAGGCTGAGGGTGAAAAACCCACAAAGTGTTTCTGCAGCTTGGAAAAAGATAGGGGCATAGGAAAGATTATTAGACGTGTAAAATCAAATGATGGTATAAATCTTGATTCAACAGCTGATATAACAAGAGCTGTTCATCATTTTTATCAATGTCTCTATTCGTCCGAAGGATGTGATGCTGCAGCAGCTGGAAATGTTTTAGGTAACATCAAGAAAACGTTGCCGGATTCATGTCATGTAATGTGTGATCAATGTTTAACATTAAAAGATTTAACTGAATCCTTACGTGGTATGAAAGCAAGCAATACTCCTGGATGTGATGGCCTTACAGTAGAATATTATAGCACATTCTGGAGTATACTAGGGCCATCATTGCTGCAGGTCGTACATGATATTTTGGAAATTGGCCACCTTCCACCTTCCATGTCTCAGGCATACGTTCGAATACTTTATAAGAAAGGTGAAAGGGAAGATTTGTGAAATTACCGACCAATATCTCTGCTGTGTGTGGATTATAAAATAATTTCTAGAGCTCTGTCACTAAAACTAAGCAGAGTTTTGGAAGAAGTGATTGACGCTGATCAGACCTGTGGTATTCCAGGAAGAAGCATTTTAACAAACGTCTTTCCTATACGGGATTGAATTAATTTAGTGGAGAAAGACAAAATACCAGCAGCAATCATTAGTCTTGATAATGAAAAGGCATTTGATCGTCTAGAGTGGGATTTTCTTTTTAAGTCTTTACGTTGTATTGGCTTAGGGGGAAATTTTATTAAATGCGCCAAGATATTGTATACTAATATAAGTAGTCGATATTTGGTCAATAATCATTTAACTGACCCTGTAATTTTGAAGCGTGGCGTTCGACAGGGATGTTCATTGTCACCCTTGTTATTTGTGCTTGCCATGGAGTCATTTGGGGCAACAATACGTGAAGATAAAACATTCAAAGGAATTGTCATACCAGGTATTGTAAGACCCTTGAAGGTTTCACAATATTCTGATGATACCACAGTATTCATAGGAGATAATTATGCGTTTAGTCGCCTAGAAAGGACACTTGTTGAAAGAAAGCATCTGGCTTAAAAATAAATAAGGATAAATCCGTTGGTTTGTTTCTTGGTGAGTGGAATTCTCGAAATGATGAAGTCATGGGAATAAAGTGGTCAGTCAACAATATTAAAGTGGTGGGAATTTACTTCAATTGGAAAATGGATCCCTCAATGAACTGGACATATCGCCTTACTAAAGTGAAACATATTCTAGCAGGTTGGAGGCGGCGTCGTTTGTCAATTTTTGGAAGAACCTTTGTCATTAATAATTTGGCAATGTCCGGGCTGTGGTATACAGCCTCAGTTGTACATATGCCAAAATATGTAGAAACTGAAATTAGTCAATTAATTCTTGCATATTTATGGAAAGATAAAACTAACCTTGTATCACAGGGTGTGTGTGTGAACAAAAAACAAAATGGCGGGTTAGATTTAGTTCACATACCAACAAAATGTGTGTCTTTAAAACTGAAATTTCTTTATGAATTACTATATGAAGATTCGCCATGGACAACCGTTTCACGCAAATTACTCCAAAGTTACATAGGGCCATTTCCAGTTGCAAGTATCTTCTTTTCAAATACGCCACCCCCAAATATTCGGAGGATTCCTGGGATATATCAGGACTTACGCAAGGCATAAAGTATGTTTTCTAAAACCACTCAATCGCCATTGACATGGGGAGATGCTTTAAACCAACAAGTGTGGGGAAATGATAACATTACCCTGTCCATTAGAGCTCTTTATTTCCCATCATTAGCAACCAACGGGATCCAGCACTTAGCAGATGTGATTACACTTGCTTCCCGAGCGTGGGTTTCCAGGCAGACCCTATCAGAGAAATGTAAGCTGAGAACCATCGACGCTCAGTGATTATTAATTCAAATTAGGAAGGCAGTTCCCGCGGAATGGTTTAAATTACAAAATTCCACTAGCAAACTGGAAATAACTCCACCTATCTTGCTTTACGATGAAAATGTATTCAAATGTCATATGAGTTCCCAGTCATCACGCGAAAACACCAAAAGCTGTTGCTGTTTGGAATGACACATGTTATAAACCCTTTGAATGGAAAACTGTCTGGAAAAATGTACACCTGCCCTCTATACCATATAAAGCAAAGGATGTAGCTTGGCGACGTCTCCATCGCAGAATTTGGGTTGGTCATCTATTACAAAAATGTCACGTCACAACCAGTAATCGATGCCCTCTTTGTGAATCGCAAGAGGACACAATCGAGCACGTATTCATTAAATGCTCAGTCATTCTTGAGTTCTGAAATCACATAGAGACAGTTTTAAAGGATTTCTGGATCAGTCACATGCAATTGACAGCTAATTTTATTTTATTTAGAGATTGTAAACATGTACAAATGCATCTTACAAACAGCCTGCAAGATGTCCTAATTTGTCTTGTTACAATTGCGGTTTGGACAATTTGGAAATATAGATGTGCTAAGGTACTGGGCCATGATACCATGAACAGCTTAGTTTCATTGAAAGCGATTTTTCGCGCCAGTATGCTAATTTTCATCCAAGGAGAACTTTTTCGGTTGATGAAGAAAGGGAAGATTGAAAGGTTTAAATATACAAGGTGTGTAACCAAATTAGTACAATTATCACCTATGAACTGGATAATTTTTAATTTATGAACAGCACAGATCCTATATTGAAGTACCAGAGGAGTTTAAATTGATTTTAGTTGAAAAAGAAAATCTGACTATTAACCCTTTACTGGCAGCATTTGTTAAGAAATGTCAAAATATTTGCTGATTGAGTGACCATTTGCGGGCCAAGAGGAGAATATTTTGGAAATTTAGCACTGGAGTGGCTGGCTCGGTTGTCGATGCAGTCATTCAACTGGTAAGTTTTCAAAAATGGTCTTCTCTTGGCCTCCAAATCGAAATTAACATTCTTCAATACCACTGAAGGGACAGGGTTTTGGTCTACTTCGCCATAGAATGGTTTTAAAACGTCACCATGATGATTAAAAATTTCCTTAGTTTGCCGAGTATGGAAATAATGTAATGTTGTAATGTTTTAAATCCCATCTGTATCATTTTGTGTAACATTTTTAAGAATAGATTTTTAATGTATATATATATTAACGCTTAAATACGGGCATCCCTTGATAGGAGGCGGTTGCTGCCTTATCTGACTGCTGCTTCCAGTCGTGTCGGATGTTTTTAATGGCCAGCATTAAATTAAGATCATTGTATTGTTTGAATTGCAAACGACCCGGGGTAATATTGGAATCAGTATCTCTATGTAAACACAGATCATTTTTTCAAAATAGCAGCAGTGTTTGTTATTGTTTACGCAGGCCGCAAGCGATCACGGACATTTTCAGAAACGTTCTCGCCAAGTAAAGAGAAAGATTAATTTGCAGAGGCGATATTTGCTATTGTTCGCTGTACTGCTGACAAAACGTTTGCGTTTAAATACTCGCGATTTGTCGGCTACAAAATCAATTACCCGGGCCTGTTCAGGAACTGGTCATAATAATGTATGTATGGTGTGTATTGTATTACGGCAGTATATATTTTTATTGCGCATATATTTTGAATGATATTATTTATGATGGAAAGACTGGCGAAATTTGTTAAGTTGTTTTTACTTTGACGTCTGTTCAGTGTTAGTGTATTGTATAGTTTGTCAGCCTTTTATATATATTTGGATATTAAAGGTTTTCCGCACGATCCGTTGATCGTGTCATCAAAAAAAGAAGAAAAAAAGTAGTAGTAGTAGTAGTAGTAGCAGTAGTAGTAGTAGTAGTAGTAATAGTCGTAGTAGTAGTAATAGTAGTAGTAGTAGTAGTAGTAGTAGTAGTAGTAGTGGTAGTAGTAGTAGTAGTAATAGTAATAGTAGTAGTAGTAGTCGTAGTAGTAATAGTGGTAGTGGTAGTAGTAGTAGTAGTAGTAGTAGTAGTAGTAGTAGTAGTAGTAGTGGTAGTCGAAGTAGTAGTAGGCCTCTAGTAGGCCTCTAGTAGGCCTCTAGTAGTAGTAGTAGAAGTAGTAGTAGTAGTAGTAGTAGTAGTTGTTGTTGTTGTTGTTGTTGTTATTGCTATTATTGTTGTTGTTGTTGTTGTCGTCGTCGTCGTCGTTGTTGTTGTTGTTGTTGTTGTTGTTATTGTTATTGTTGTTGTTGTATTGCTGTGCGTGTTAGATAATAAGGCGTTACATTTGTGATTGCTACAAAATATGTTTACCATACTTTTGTATTTGTATTTTGTACGGGGTACCTTGAGCCACATGAGCAATGTGCCCCGGTAGCAATGGTTCAACGTACCCCAAATTACCCTCCCACATGTTACCGTACGGCATGCCAAAACTGTACAATAAATCGAGTTCAGTAGTATGGCTATGTTTAGTGACTAGATCCATAAATTTAATATAAGACTTATGTCTGTTTGTAGCAAATTATTAGTAAAATGCAAAGTTGGAAAAATAATGCGAAATATTTACTTAAGTACACCTAAATTAAAGTGTTCCGTTTCTCTCATGAACGCAGCGTTCCTGATTCAAATTGTCGATGTCATACAATGGAATACCCTGATTAGCTATGCGTGACGTCATAATATTGAGATTCCCCTGTGTATTTATCCTTATAAGGGGACTGGATCAATGAACCCGGTTGCTCAACGTGCCCCCATGTCCCCTACTAGCAATGCTTAAAATCACATCGCCGTGATAATATTTCCTGCGAGTAATTCATTACTGGATTACTAGTCCGATTTATCTAACAACAACACAGCATGTACTTAACCCTTTAATGATTACATTTATACGAAACATTAAAATATTTACTTATTGAATGTCCATTTGCAGGCTAAGAGAAGAGTATTTTTCACAATTTAACACTGGAATGGCTGGCTCTGTTACATTGCTGTGGTAAATTCTCCAAAATAGTATTCTCTTGGCCTGCAAATGGGCATTCTTCAAAACCACTACACAGGCAGGTTTGGGCTGACTTCGGCATAATAGGGTTATTAATCAAACAATATTTCTTGCATCGCCTTAGTGAAGTATAAATATTGCTCCATCTGCTTATTTTGTCTGAGATGAATTAGTCTGTATCCATACCCCAACCCCAATACCACTCCCAGCACAAACAACAACCTTCAACTAAAATACACTGAATATTGATCGCGATGTGAAAGAGACCTATCGTTTGATACGGCGTGATATAGCCTATAATACACATCGATAGGGTCAACCATTAATGGCATAGTAAGCTATCAATCGTTTTATCGATTGCTCTAGCAAACATGAGGTCTTTCTCATTACAAACAAAATGCCCTTCATGTCCGTTGATCAAAGCAATATATTCACCTGTGTACATGTCTGTCTGACGTGCCTGTTGATGCCCACTGGTTTGGCAGGCTGTATATTTGACTCTATGTCTGCCTGCATGCCCGTTTACATACCTATCTGTCCCCCTGTCCAGCCGGATGCCCAGCCGTTCGTATGCCCGTCTGTCTGTCTGTCTGCCTGTGTGTCTGTCTACTGAACGGGTTCACTGATAATCAATGATACAATACATTTTTTCAAGTTTAATTTACACATTGAGGTTCCTTATTTTCCGGGGTTATTGTCTTCAATTGGATAGTGTATGGAGACGATGCAATAGATATCTGTGACAAGCGTGAATTCATCCGTATAATTAGCGCGGACGTGTTTGCTCTATAATGGATACATCCGTCCAGACCCGGAAACCTTACCATCCATCCATCTCTATTAGACAGACGGTGTTAACTAATTCAACCTTGAAATTCAATTATCCTGATATTAAAACAGTATAGAGGTAAGCTGTTGTAGATGTTGAGCCTAAAATGACGTGACGGTGAGGTGTTGCTAACTTAAACAGCAACAACTTCCAGTCAAATTAGCTTCAGAAGATCAACGGTAATGTGTCATTTACATAGATGAAGCTTCGTAGCTGGTATTTCATGATCAAAAGATTACTCACGGAGCATACATTTCATTACACAGTGACAGCGCTCAATCTTGCTTCAACGCCAGGAATGGACGAATCCAGTTTTAAGCTGTTGACTATTTTGAAACTAATTTGACTGGGTGCTGCTGCCTATTCAACGGAATGTTTATTAAATAGTAAACGACATACAATTCGTACACTTTTAGCGTTCAAGACGGACTAACTCACGCCATTCATGACGTAACTGATTATGATGTCAGCCTACATGTGACGTCGTTGATTATAACGTCATCCGATTTACTGAAAAACATGATGCATCAATTCTTGTGTCTTTCCATTTTACAGCGTCCCATCACTCGATCAGGTTTATATAATTATACATTTTCATCAACTATGCTTTAGGGGGGAACGGGGAGAAATCTAATTTTAGCTATGTACCGCCCATCTCCAGCTCAGCTCCACCCACCCTTTGGCTGGGTTTGGATCAATCGATATCTGCGTTCCGGATTCTCAATTGCAGACAACTATACGAGTAATCTGTTGAATATTTTGAAACCGATGTGACTGTGTGCTGTTGTTGCCTAGTCAAATTAGTTTCAAAATACTCAACAGAATGTGTATTACGTAGCAAAGGCATGCAATTAGTACAGACTAATAAACGCTTAAGATGGACTAAATAGAATCATTCATTACTTAATTGATTAGCCCGTCGGCCTACATGTGACATTGTTGATTATGACGTCATATGAGTGATCGAAAACACTTGATTCATCCATTGATTGTAGGTGCCACTGCTACACCATGGCCTGCGTCCTACATACATTGATGTAATGTCGGTGTCATTGATGTTGGCAAAGGCAATGCCGGCAATCACGATGACGACGACGACGACGACGACGACGACTACTACTACTACTACTACTACTACTACTACTACTACTACTACTACTACTACTACTACTACTACTGCTACTACTACTACTACTACCACCACCACCACCACCACTACTACTACTTCTATTACTACTACTACTACTACTACTACTACTACTACTACTACTACTACTACTACTACTACTACTACTACTACTACTACTACTCCTACTACTACAACTACTACTACTATCCATCCAAATCCAGGCCCCGATTGAAATGTATCAGATAATGAAACGCATAGCCTATCAATAATGCATCTGAATATTGACGGCCTAAGGAATAAACTGAAACACATAACTGATGATATAAGCGAATATGACAATATCTGTTTTACTGAAACAAAGCTGACAGAAACTGTAAAATAATCTCGATTTAAATCTGCAGAACGTTTATCCACTGATTAATGACACATCGCAGCCAACATGGCGGCGGGGTTGTCATATATGTAAGTGAAAACCTAGAATACTTCAGACGAACAGACCTGGAAATTAACAGTTTAGAAAGTGTAATTCTGGAAGTCATGTATGGTGCTCACAGATCTCTTATCTACGGAGTCTACTGTCCGCCAAACAGTCCAATACAAATCTGGGGTATTATTAATATGTCAACTGACAGAATAATCGATCAAGATAAACCAACAATAATATTGGGATACTTGAATCAAGATCTCCTATCTCAAAATATGAATAAACTAAAAAATATAATAATATCCTATGGTTTGAAATCACAAACACGGATAACCGAAACAACTGCCACACTTATTGATCCAATACTGACATATGGTGATATAAATCCTATAGGGTCGAGAAACATAGACATCAATAACTATTCTGACAACCTAGTCACATACATCGCTGTCTCGGTACCATTTTTTAAGATTACGCAATACAAAAGGAAGGTGTGGATATACTAAAAGAACAACTACGAAAAAAATCAACCATCTTATAGAGACGATGCCATGTTTGGCACTTTTGAATATACACGATGAAATAAACGAATCTGCTGAAACCGTTAATCAAATATTTTTCAGCATAGTTAATGAGTGTATCCCAACCAAGCTTAGAGCCATTCCCCAAGGAGATAAACCATGGTATAACTCTGAGATACGGCGCGAGTCCAGAAAGAGAGACAGAATGCGCACCAAAGCTAAACGCATTAACACTTGTTAATAGTCCTTTGGCAATCGTACACAACACAGTGAAATACGATTAACAACCTCAAAAGACAAGCAAAGGTACACTTTCTTGAAACGTTAGATACTAAGCTATCAGATCTGAATCACTATAACCCGAAGTCGTATTGGAAAACACTAACACTACTGGTGAAGGGTACTGAATTATAACCGATTCCACCTCTCGCTATTTCAAACACGAATGAAGAGAACTTTGCATACGCTAATGAACAGAAAAGCAGAATGTCTTAACAACTACTTTGCAAGTATATAATTTGTGAATGACACGGACCATAATTTACCAAACCTTACCTATAAAACTGAAAATAGACTAAGTAACATCAATATACAGCCACAAGAAGGTGAGCACATTATAAAGATTCCACCGAAAAATAAAGCCTCTGGTCACGATGAAATTGGCCACCGGATGTTAAAAGCTGTAACTATATCTTTGCCTCTATTTATTCTCTTTAACAAACCCCTGCATTCAAATGTTTTCCAAAACGTATGGAAAAGTGCGTCTGTGAACCAGTTGTTTAAAAAGGGAAACACAAAACATCCTGAAAACTATCGACCAATCTCGCTACTAAGTGTCTTAGGAAAGATAATGGCGAGAATTGTTTTCAAATACATATACAACGTCTTACATACAAAAAATCTTATTTATAAATATCAATCCGGATTTCGTCCTGGATGCTCTGCAACATTCCAACTTATAGAAGTGTGCCCTATATTTGCGAAGGCTTTGGACGAGTGTTTGATATCTAGTGTAATATTTTGTGACGTCTCCAAGGCCTTCGACAGAGTGTGGCACAAAGGTCCGTGCTTTAAACTCAGACAAAATGGTATAACAGGATCATTATATATGTGGTTAGCAAACCATGTTACGAATAGAAAGCAAATGGTTAGAATGAACCAATCGTTCGTCCTTAAAAGCAATACACGCCCGGCTCAATATTAGGTACGATGTTATTTATTATTGGTGGCTCTGAACTGCTGATCAATGAAATGGCTAGTCCAATTCATCCCGAACAAACCAGTCAATATGTTAGTGGCAAAACAGCCAACTCCTAACATGCCAAACCTTTTTCTAGACAATACACGAATATGCCGAATACAGTCTCACAACTATTTAGGCAATCTTAAATGGACACCCATATATTGAATATGATTTAAAAAGCAAACATAATGTTAGGTTCAATGAGAAAAATTAAATACAAAGTATCAAGGAAATCAATATTTAAAATCTATCTTAGTTACCTTCGTCCTGTATTGGAATATGGATTCGAGGTGTGGGACGGATGCACGCAACAGGCACCAGAAAACATTGAGTATATCCCAAAAGAGGCGATAACAATAATATATGGACTTCTGAAATACACACCTCTAGAAAAAGTATACAAAGAACTTGGATTAGTCATGCTAAGTAGCAGAAGAAAAAATAAAAACAAATAATTTGAATGTATAAAATGCTAAAAGGAGACTGTCCAGATTATATTTCTGAACTAATCCCAAGACGGTTAGACGAAGTTATAAATTATAATCTACGAAATAGAAATAACCTAGTAGAAGAAAATATTCGTCTTGAGAGCTATAAAATCGTTCTTTCCTATATAAACAACCTTTGGAACAAACTGGATGAATCCGTTAAAAATTATGCATCTGCCTCCATATTCAAATCAAAAATTGATCACAACCACGTTAGCGCGGTACCTGCATATTATAGCACTGGGGACCGACTTCCCAATATTATACACACTAAATTACGAAATAAATGTAGTCAACTTAACGGTCATCTTAATTATGTTCATCTTAGTGGCAATCCTAATTGCCCCCATTGCTTAGGCATCAGAGGAGTTAAAGAACATTATTTAATCGAGTGTGCCAAATATGCAGAACGCCGACAGGTATCTAGAGATCTACTATATTTTGTTAGTTCAGAGGACATATTACTATATGGCAACCCCGACCTAGACTTTGAAGAAAACTGTTTCATATTTCAGAAAGTCCAAAATTACATTACGAATGCACAAATGTTTGACTTACTCTAAGCACAGCCCGCATTTCCGCGTGTTGGAATCGGAATCGTGAATTCCCAGAATCCCACTTTCTAGGTAACCATCCATGAGTGATGTTGAATATGATGAGGCTAGATTGACTGGGTGTCGTTGCTCCATTTTACAGCAATGGCGCCAAGGCGGTAGTTTCAAAATATTTAACAGCATGTTTACTAAACTCTAAAAGGCATACAATCGAAAAATTTGACTGACATTTCAGTTTCAATTTTAAATTATTAGTCTCACTATTCTTAATATGTAGCATAATTAATGTTAATCTATATATGTAAATATCCAATTGCATTTTACTGTAAAATTATTATTTAAAATTATAACATACCGCATTGTATAGTCTTTTATGGGGAAGAGTCAGTTTGGCTTGTGACTCAATCCAAGTGTTGTTAATTGACAATAAAATATGTTTAAAACAAAAAACTACTACTACTACTACTACTACTACTACTACTACTACTACTACTACTACTACTACTACTACGTCAACGACGACCGTCATGCGATTTTGAGCTACACCACTTCATGAAACAATGAAAACCTGATTCCGATTCATAATAACATCAATAATATTGCATTATAGCTTGCCAGATGATAAATGGTGTTAAGAATACTTTGACTCGATGCCACAATCATAAAGAGGTTCATCCTGTCCACTCAAGCTTGTATAGAGCCAGTGTATAAGATAGTATTTCTGATAAATATTTGCATATTAGTAACGCTGTCAGGGAATACACCCTGGCAGCGAATACATCATAGGACAGGACTATTCTAATTTCCATGAAAGTGCAATTAGCTAAAGGTAGCCAGAGATGTGCCAGTCTAATCAAAATAGACATAGCGTAATAAAGGCTAGTGGCAATGAAGGATTCCCGTTTTTCAGTCAATCATATGACGTCACAACCAAATACGCGACGTGTGGAATACTGGCATTATTAATTACGTAATGAACGACGTAGCTAAGTTCGTCCGGAACTTAACTGATGACGGACTAAGCGCTGTTGTGCGAATTGCATGTCTTTAATATTTAATAACACGCATAGGCCGCAGCAACACCCAGCCGAATTATTTTAGAAATAATCAACAGTTCAGGGATCGATTGATCCCTGCGCCATTGGCCAACTACGCAAATTCCATATTGGCGCGTTACATCGGCACTGTTTACCTTATATCGCACAGTGGTTTAAGTCCACGAGGTAACTGAATCTTACGCATAGCATTCACGTATGTTAACGGCCAATGACTATGACGTTTGCCCTACAGCTTTGATGTAGCTCTTCATAAAGCAGTGCATAACATTGATATCTTATCGATGTCTTTGCCAGACATTGTGGACACGTTCATATAACGAGGCATGGCTGCATTGTATCTATCATCTAATGGACCTCTTTCTTCCATTAATGATGGACATCATGGGATACTATCTTGAGTACAAATCTATCGTATACAGTAAAGCTGAGAAATAACCTAACATGTATCCAAAATAAAGTAAAACATACCATTTTGAATAGCATTGGTGTGGTAGATACTGCCAACTTAGGCAGTAACATTTTCCTATCCAACGCGTCTTTCCATTTTTAGCTATACCCCGCCCGTCTCTAGCTAAGCTCCGGCCAGACTTGTTGGGAGTGGCCGAGTCACGAATGCCCTAACTATCAATTTCCTGAAAACTATACAGGTAAGCTGTTGGATATTGTGTAACTAATTTAACTTGGCGCTGTTGCTGCCTATGGCAGCGACAGCGCCAAGTCAAATTAGTTTCAAAATATTCAAACGTGGAAAGGTATATTTTGTTCAAAATATTCAGCATAACATTTCTTCCTAAATAGCATGGTGTAGTTTTTGTTTTAACTTATTTATTAGCTGTACTTTATATGAAGGCTACACATGACCAGGATCTATATTTAATGGAGGAATCCGGTGTATCCCATCAGTCATATGACGTCATAATCAACTTCGTGGCGTGTAGGATGACATCATAATCAATAACATCATGACTGATTCTATTTAGTTCGTCGTAAACGCTTAATGGTCCACCAGGTTGTACGAATTGTATGTCTTTGCTATTTAATAAACAGGCTGTTGAATATTTTGAAACTAATTTGACTGGGAGCTGATGCTCCATAGGCAGCAACAGCGCCTAGTCAGATTAGCTTCAAAATAGTCTACCGCTTACATGTATATTTCTCTGGACATTGGGTTTCAGAGATGCGTGGCTCGATAAATACCAACACAGGCGCAAAGTGAGAAGCTTAGCTAGAGAGGTCATACCTGAACCTGTATTTCGCCATTGGCTGTCAAGATATAAATCGGTGCATCGATTGGTGGGTCAAATGTGGCATATACCTCATTATGAACAACACGTGACATGTAATGACCATTCATCAAAGACGTGCCTATCTCTCTGTTTGCCATGTGCATGGGCTCAAAGTCTGTCAGACCGTCAGTCAGTCATTCCGTCAGTCAGTCAGTCATTGCGTCAGTCCGTCAGTCAGTCATTCGATCGGTCGGTCAGTCGGTCGGTCGGTCGGTCGGTCGGTCGGTCGGTCGGTCGGTCGGTCGGTCGGTCGGTCGGTCGGTCGGTCTGCTGGTCGGTCGGTCGGTCGGTCGGTCGGTCGGTCGGTCGGTCGGTCGGTCGGTCGGTCGGTCGGTCGGTCGGTCGGTCGGTCGGTCGGTCGGTCGGTCGGTCGGTCGGTCGGTCGGTCGGTCGGTCGGTCGGTCGGTCGGTCGGTCGGTATGTCTGTAAATTGTATGCCTCTATCCCGGTTCAGGGTGATTCAATGTGGATGAGTGGGTGCATAATTTTATCTGAGCAGCAATTATACACGTTCTTTCTAAATTACAGTTAACATTGACGTTGCATTTGCATCCTATGGCATTGTACTCTATAGAAGAGGGGGCATGCGTCAAATTATGGAGAGCGAAAACACTGGTGTAATTAGCCTGAATGTTGGTTCTATAACGGATGTATCCCTCTGGACCCGGACACATTCCCATCCATCAATCTCTCTTAGGCAGACCTTATTAACTCGTCTAGCGGTGAGACTCAAATATCTCGATATTACAGCCAATATGTAGGTAGGCTTTTTAACAGTTTACCCGTATAACAGTGGGCATGATTGCTGACATACGCAGCAACAGCGTAGGTGCAAATTTGCTTAAAAATACTTCCCTTGCCAGCGATTTCATACATTTAAAGAGACCCTCGTAGCTGATCTTTCTGTCTCAAAGAATTACTCACAGGACATTGCGTGCTATTACCTAGCGGCATTGCACAATCTTGTTTCAACACAGTGGGTTGGCTTGCTGTTCCATTATAAAGCCTCGGCCATGCAAATTGACGTTGACAGCACCTTCTATGAATTGCGTATTTCTTTTAAAATTAACTTCTAAAGTGATTTCAATCTCTGTGTAAATTGAGCGTCGTTGTGACTGTCAGCGTCGTCCATCCTGTTGAGTAACTGTTTATATGTTTGTTGCAAGCCGTCAGACCATAATTGTAATGGACTATAACTTTGGACATGCTTTATATTGTTACCCCATTTTGACTGAATGCTTAGCCACCGACAACTTTCAGTCAAATTGTGTTCACAATATTAAGCATATGCCCCAGGGAGGATGTAGTGAGGAGAAATTCTGCAGGCTGTCAGTTACGCCGATGGAATGAAAGTTAATTCTATGTTGTGCTTACGCAGTTTGTGATCTCGTGAATGAATCGATGGACGCTAAGAACTCGCATGCCCATATAATGGAAACGTTGTCTAAGCAACAATACGTATTCTTAGTCCGGGAGCCAATTTTCAAAAGGGGTCTAGAAGAATGGTTTCGTAGCACACACAGTATTCAGAAGGTTTGTCTCTATATTATGCTAGACCGATGTCTTGGGTATATTCTGAGCCGTGTTGTACAAGAAAATTGTGGTATCACTAACCCGTGAGAAGCCCATTTACAATAGGTGTTGAATGTAGTTTTCAGACAATTTTCACAATGGTAAGTTTTTCCCAAACTTAAGCGCATGTTATATCAATACAATCTTAACCAAAATGGAAAGGAGTGATCGTATATCGCAGATTTATACATAATCAACCTCGTGTAAGACACCCGTATGTTGCTTTGTACATATTGGGCCACTTAGGTCTTCTTGTGACTAGCAATACCTTAGCTACAACAATGCCCATGTGTTCTACATTTTTCATAATTAAACTTTTAACTGACATGCAGTGCATGTCTACACAAGCTGGCAGGACATATTTATCACGTGAGCAAATGAGAGAATGTTACTCATCCGTGTCAGAGTCATCTTCGATAATTGTATGCTGAACATTGTCACACATTTCACCTCCCATACAAAGGCATGCTTCAGTGCAGAGTAGATTGTTAGCCTTGCATTGACAGAGATCTGTTCTTTTGCTGGCAGACTTTTGACATCTACATGATGTGAGTTCAATTAATCCAAATGGAGCAGTATCCTTTGACATTAGAACGGGCTTGAGTAGACCATCCACTATACTCCAGCCATGTCCATTTGGAGATGGAAGATTCTGAACAGCTTGCAATGAACGTCTCCAAACAAGAGCTTGAAAATTGGCCCTTTCGGTGTGATGCTTTAGACTATTCGATGTAGGTAGAAGATTTTCATTTCTTTGTCTCTTTTGACAAAAGAGCCAATAACGGGTTTCATCAGCTGTCTTTCCCACATCCCTGGTGGTATACAACTCACAGACAAATTTCTCACATAGAATTGCAGTATTCGGTGATAAGTCAACATGTTCGCCGAGTTGGGCTAACCTAAGCTGATGACATTCAGATGACTTTAAGAGATTGAATGATTTTCTCTTAGCGACTCCAAATAATGCACTAGTGCTATCACAACCTGTAAGAGAATGACACCCAGGCAAAGACAGACAGATAGCTGGGCCCAGTACTTGAGCAACTGTATGTATTGGTATGTATCGGAATTTGTCCTTTGTGCCCGTACTGAACCATAGTTCAGAACAGTGAAGCGAACGATACGTATATATACTATGTACTGCCACGTCTGTATCAGGAGACTGTATAACAACACGCATGTGGTCTTTTGAAGCGTGTAGCGCGTGCAACATCATACGCGTATCTGCTTCCTCGTGATCTGATCGAAGTTCTTCCAAGTACGACGAATTGTTCGCTGAAATGACAACAACATCCATTCCATCGTTAAAGCCACCAGCAAGAATGACGCAATTGTCGGCAGATAGCATATTTGGACCAATATCACGCCACCGCTTGCTGAGAAATGCAACCAGGTTACTTTTGTTGCTTGGATTGCTGATGTACTTGGCCCATTGCTTTGGAACGGGAGTATTTTCTCCAGCAATCTTTACTTCCAATGCTGTTGATGACCCACGTTTTAGCCGCTCTTCAGCTTTGAGAGATTCCAGTCTATCATATCTGTCAAAAACTATATCTACTCTGTTGCAGTCTTCTTGATTCAGTGGAACTGTAAAGATGTGCCAGTATTTATCAGCCAATTCTCCAAATGTAGACCTACCTCCAGTTTTAACCATTTGCACAATTGCCATCCCATCTACTACATAAGCTGTTGCGCCTGTATTGTCAACAGGTGGAAGCCGTCCATCAAAATTTACTTCCATTTCTAGTTCACTTAACAAAACACTTTTCACATTCTTTCTTAGAGTCCCATCCGTATGTGACAATGATAGTGGAACAGCAGACAGTTCATACGTCATCACTAGTTTTAAATCAACATCTCTGGACCTTGCGGCAATAATTAATCGACCAAATAGTTCGCGGTCAGATCTCACATTGTGAATTTTTTCATCATTTGTTTTGAGTTTTTTCTTCTGTGCTAGGCTGGAAAATGTTTTAAGTTTTAAGTGTGGCAACGTGTCCCAAAAGCTTCTCGTGTTAGTGTCCAGCCGCTCCTGAACAAAATTGTCCATAATCTCCTTACCAATGTCACAGGCGGAAACAAGTCTCTTGGCGATTTCACTAGGCAATACCACGCCAGTTGCAATGTTTACAAGCGGAAGACACTCGCTGTCGTCGTTTTCCGCAATATTAAAGGGATTGGTCATTATATCTGATGAGAACATCGAAAGTATCTTCTGCACATCGGTTTCATCCCTGTTCATTCGATTAGTCCCCATTTCCTTATGTACTCCAAACATCTGACTATCTTGTAACCCACACATTTGCTTTGTGACCGTTGTTATGGCTGCCCTCTCGTGGCTAGTTAAAAAACACCTCTCCAGAGCTCCTGGCTTTTGTGTTATTCCAATAATACCACCTCGCTTTTTGGAATCCAAATTAATCGATTGCTCTAAGGCCATATATGTCCACACTTGATTGAATGGATGGTGTGAGCGACTTACGGAATGATTTCCATATAAGAATTGTTCATGTACATGGGGATGTGTACTTGGAAGCATCTTCATGTCCGCAAGATATATTGGCAGCCATCTTGCATAATTGGTTCTGTCCATGCTGTAGAAATATGGCGCCATAGCAGCAGTAGCAGATAGGTGTGCCTGCCAATCTCCAGTTCTCTCAGCTCTTATGAATCCAAGCAGCAGCTCTACCATATGAATATATGAGTTCCAAAATGCGAACAGGTGTGATTTCGAGCTTGACTCAACTTTAAAGGATTTGAACAGCTGTTGCAATTTATTCACGTACATACACACCTCTTTGAACTTTTCTTGCAGTGCGTCTAAGTCGTCAATGCTGCTTCGGCACATCTTAATTTTCTCATCCAGACTCTCCAAATCTGTTGGAGTAATGTGGTCTTCTTGTTGTCCATTTTGTTGAACCCATTTGGGAAAAGACTGCCATTGTAATCGCAGCAGCGCTTCCAGAACCAATTTGTGAGCCCTCACTCCTCGATTATATGACTTCCCTTTAAGGAGAGCAGCAGCCGCGCTGCTACCATATGTGTTGGCCTCTATGAGGAGATCTTCTAAGCCAGAGTCATCAAACATCTTTCCAATAACAGCTAAGTAGTTTAGCTCAATGTGGAATCCCCCAGTCTGATCACAGTGTCACTAACCTCTTCTTTATATCGCCACTGTATCTCCGTTGCCTTGACATATATGGCCAAGTCGAATGTAATGACTGAGTCATTCTGTCCTAGTGTTGTCATCATTCTTTGAACTTGTTTCATGACCGTATACACCGTATTGAATTCAGTTGGTGATCCGGAAATCATTGGACAGTAACCGATTTGTGTAAAAGGTGCGTTAGCACATGATACAAGTGCATTAAATCCACTCCAACTAGGGACTGTTTGTGTTTCTGTGGTCATCATGGGGACAAGATCTACCGCAAACAATTTTATTGGACACATTCGAACGATGGCCCATGCAAGATCCATGACTAATGCTTGTTCCTGGATTGAGCTATCACATTGGTACCAATCCTTCTTGACAGTGTCTATGAACGCGGTCACAACTGGTCTTCTACCAAACACCCCACAATCAAGAATTATGTTTTCAGTACCTGGTGCTGTCAAAGCCCTTCTCCTGTCTGAGTGTTCAGCATGTATGACACGCTCTGGTCTCGGGCCAAATTGCATTCGTTGGAACATCACCATTGTCGTTGAGTGAGTTGTCTGTTTACCGTCTAATGTTTCCTCAAGTATATCATTGTTATCAGCTGCTACTTGAACGAACGAGTTTGGAACAATGTTTGTTGGTATTACAACTCCATACCGTGTTGATTGAGCTAATACGTCAAGCACCGATTACCACCACATCCATCTGTCTCATTCCAACCACCATTACCTGGGTGCTTTGTCAGCAGTGGTACAGCTGGATATACAGATTCTATGATGGAGTTAGTATACATACATAAAATATAACCTTCACATTTCACCCTCGCCTTTGGTATATGCATGCAAAATGTATGTTGGATATATGTTAGGTCGATATCCGTCTAAATATCATATATGGTGAATCTAATACGATATTACTTTGAGTTATGACACGATCATGCTTATATCGTTGTGCACTGTGGATACAGCCAAAGCATAGACCCCATATGCAAAGAAATCAGGATAACTAATTAGTGCTACCACAATTTGTTTGTACAACAGGGCTTAAAATGTGTGGGACATGTCCCCCAAGCCACAGCAAGTGTCAGACCTTCCGAATACTGGGCGTGCTACGTCACGATTCTGACCTAGCTTTAGCTCCTGGACTATCTGTCAACTGATAAACAACCACTCTGAAGGATTGCGACATAAGAGAGCCAGCACATGCACACCCATGATATATACGCATCCCCGCGAAAGTGCACAACCAGGACGTGCACACATCTGAGCAAACGTGCACAACCATGGCGCGTACACATCCGCGTGTACGCCTCTTGTGGCAATACCTAGCTATAAATGTAATGCTTGGCAATACCCTAGTCCTCGAGGTACTGTTTGACAATAGCTAGCCATGGTGGTGATGTGTGACAGGCGCTAAACGCAACGATCGCTAGCTACTTATTTGTCTTCAGAAATTCTGGTAGGTCTAGATGTACATATTTAATAATGGCAATACTTAGAAAGGTACCTAGCCGTGATAATATTTCCTGCAAGTAATCAAGGGATGGATCCAGTTTCTGTTATGCACCGTCCATCTTTATCTAAGTTCAACCCAGACGTCGTCACTAACTATGAATTTGCAGAAAACTATGCACGTAAGCTGCTGAATATTTTGGAACTATTTTGGCTGGGTGCTGTTGTTGCCTATTAACAGCGCCCAGTCAAATTAGATTCACAATATTCACCAGTTTGTTTATTAAATAGTAAAGACATACAATTCGTAGTGCAAAGGTTAGTCCGTTATCAATTAATCGTACGTGACGAACATATCTACAACATTCATGCCGTAATTGAGTATGACGTCACCCTTAACATCATATAGTTGATTATGACGTCATATTATTGATTGATAAACTGGAATTCTCCTTTTCTGGATTTCAAGCGGGGTACCTCAAACAACACCGCAGGATAATCATACACTAGCTCTTGCATAGTCTTAGTGAAATATAAATATCGTAACAGCTGCTTACTTGGTCTGAGATGAATTAGTCTGCATCATACCCCTCCCCACTTCACCCCACCACCACCACAATCAACCTGCAACCAAAATGCACTGCATATTGCTCGTAGCGTCAATTAGACCTTCTCTTTGAGCATAGATCGACAGTTGATATGGTTTTTGATGTATTTTGCAACATACTTCGCTAAGGTCAGCAATTAATGAGGCAGCGGAATATCATCGGTGTATCGATTACTGGATCAAAAATTAGGGCTCTCTCATTACAAACAAAATGTCCGTTATGCCCATTGATCAAGGTCATTCATACTTCTCTGTGTACATGGCTCTCTGGCGAGTCTCCTGGTGACTGTTGTTCTGCCCGTCTGTTTACTTGTCTGTCTGCATACCTGACCCCTGTCCACCCACACGCCCACTCACCGCCCGCTCGGCCGATCCGCTTGCCACCTACCCACCTGGGTGTTCGTTTCTACGACTGTCCGCCCATCAACCTACCCTCGTGTCTGCACGCCTACCCTCACGCATACCTGCCTGTCCACCCATCGTCTGTCCGTACAACTAAACTCCCACCAGGTCAGCCCGCCCACTAGCTCATCCGGCCGCCCAGCTACCAGCACGCCTGATCACACACGCTTCCACGCTTCCACGGAAATACGCTATTCGCATAGATGGTGTTTGGTAGTTGGTATTTGGTGTTCAAAGATCACTCACGAAACACACATTTCATTATGCAGTGACGGTGCTCAATCTTGCTTCAGCATAATGGATGACTCCAGTTTTAGCTATGCCCCACCCATCACTAGCTAAGCTCCGCCCACGCTTTGCCCGTCTTGGGATCAATCTATGTCTGTGCTCCCAGGATCTCAATTTCCAGAAAACTATACTAGTAGGCTGTTGAATAGTTTGAAACTAATTTGACTTGGTGCCGTTGCTGCCATAGGCAAACTATTCAACATAACCTTCATTACATAATAAAGACCTACAATTCGTATGGCTTGACGAACTATTACGCTGACGATCGTCAGTCGTGTTTGAGTTGCAGCACGTCATGAAAAGATGCAAACCTGATCCCGATTCATAATAACATCAATTAAGTTGAATTTGCTGCCATGCACTATAATTTGTCAGGTCATTTTATGAAACCGTCTTATGACAGATGGTGTTAAGAATAATCTGATGTGGTTCGATGTCACGCTTATGAGACGCTCATCCTGCACACGCCACCTTGAAGATGACCCGTTTATAAGATAGTATTTTTGATACATGTTTGGACATGCGTAGCGCTCTCAAGGAATAAAGCCTGGTCGTGAATACGTCTTAGGACAGAACTATTCAAATTTGCAGGGAAGTGCAATTAGCTAATGTGCAAGCATAATCAAATTAGGCATGGCGTACTAAAGGTTAGTTGCAATGAAGGAGTTCTGTTTTTTAGTCAATCATATGACGTCGTAAGTAAATACGTGGCGTGTGGAATGACGTCATAATCAATTACGTCATAAATGACGTAGCAAAGTTCGTAGCGACCGCTTAAGTGGTGATGGACTACGCGTTGTCGTACGAATTGCATGTTTTTATTATTTAATAAACATGCATAGGCAGCAACAGCACCCCGTCAATTTAGTTTCAAAATAGTCAAGAGCGTACATGTATAGTCTTCTGGAAATTGCTAGTCAGTGAGCTTAGGGATCGATCGATCCCAACACGATCCCAACACAGACGAAATGTGGGTGAAGCATAGCTAAATATGGGAGGGGCATAGCTAAAGCTAATTTTACATTGGCTGGCATAGCGACACTATTTTCAGTACATAAGTCCATAAGGTAAAAGGATCTATGCATTGTATTCCCATGTTTTAGCGACCAATGACTGTGGCCTTTGTCGTACAGCTTTGATGTAGTTCTTCATAATAGCACTGCATAATAGTGATATCTTATTGCTGTCTTTGCCAGACATTCTAAACACATCGATATATTAGACATGTTCTAGCATCCGTAACGTAACATGGCTGCATTGCATCTATCATGTTATGCGCCTCACTATTCCATTATTTATCTATTGTATGGTATATTACTTTGACGACCAATCTGGCAAAGTTGACCACAAAACACTTCACATTACAATCTGAGAAGGTACAGGTGTGGAATATTATTTTCATCATTTATCAAATCGTGCCATCGTTAATTGAGCAAGTCATTCTAGGAGTAAATTTTAAAAAGTCTCCCTTGCGCTGCAAGTGGACATTCCCCGAGACTGCTCCAGGGACCGGGTTTGGCCAGTTTCGACAAGAAAGTGTTAACGTGTAACTATTATTACGGAAGATGCCTGCATCGAGTGTGAATGACGTGTTGCAACCGCGTCGGTGTGTTTTCAACATGAACAGAGTATATAGTACTGTAACAGACCACGATGCAAATAATCGGTACATGTGCGGAAAGATGAATAAGCAAAGAGGCGTCAGAGCTCAAAGTTCCGCCATGTTCTGAAAGCAGCTGCGAGTGCCATATTAACCCACACGTGAAGTGCATTATGCCATTTTGGCAATGGATGACAAATTATTACACATAGCCCCCTCAAGCTATGATATGAAATGACATATTTTTCTCTGATGATTTGCATTGATGGAGTAACACTTCATATGCGCATAGGCCCTACTAACTTTTAAAATCTAACATCGGTAAGATTTACACTTACTGATTGTCCATAACCCCGTCTGCAAACTATAACTTGGCACAATTATTAGCTTAATTTGACGTGTGTTCCTCAGCTTTAGAAACCTGCTTTCAAGCAACACAAAATAAGTCATTCAAAACGTTGTTAACTATGTTAAGATCAGAGTGTGAATTTGACCTTGAGATATTTGATCATAACATGACAACTACTCCATAGCTCATGCATAATTCACAAGGCTATGCAATGATCGGCACATATCAAGCAAACTTGAACTAATTGGCGCAATGTAAATTATCTATCATCCAAAGCTATACATGCTCATCTGGATAGTATCATTCTACTTTTAGTAATGGAGTAGCTTTTTTATTGGGACAGACACTATGCGAATTCTTGCATTTGAATGTTACTTGTCTAATAATGTTGCTGCTCTTTTCATGATCGATCCGCCATCGCATCGCATCGCATCGCATCGCATATTATCGTATTGTCGGAATTTCCCTTTTTTTCGTTGAAGCACGGCAAAGGCTGTCCGCGAACTCCCTGTACACATAACCGCACCCCTTGATCCCAGTGTGTGTACACTAATTATACAGTTCTCGTTTGCCAAAGAAATGACGAGACATCTACACTAGGGATACGGGAAATTTGTTATTTATCGGTTCTCTAGCACGCAATGTCTGGACACTATATTCGCTGGAATTATTGAACGTCATATTGATTGCGTCTGTTGTCTGTATGGTCTGCGATTTTGATTTAAACGGCCTGGTTGTCCATGCACTGATTCTACCATAGGAACTTCTTGCAGTGTAATTAGCACTTAGGACGTTAGTAGATCGACAGCGCACATTTCACTGAAAGTAATGTTCCCGAAAGGTGTTGTTGTCAATGGCATCAGTACTGCTCAATCAACCTTTTGGGGGAAATAATCAGTAGGCGAGCGGCTCTTGATATAGATTTGTTAACGCATTGGCATGACAATTGTTGCTATAACGAGGTTCAGTCTACACGTTATCAGATACTCCTTATAGAATTCAGTTGACATGTGCTGGTGATTTGAAGAGCAAATGGATGAAGCGGGCTTTTGCTATGCCCCGCACATCTCTAGCTAAGCTCCACCCACGCATTGGCCTTGTTGTCATCACTCGATCTATGCACCCTCTGAATCTCCATTTCCAGAACATTATATTGGTAAGCTGTTGAAAATATTGAAACTAATTTGACTGGATGCTATTGATGCCTATGCCTCTGGCAGCGAAAGTGCCCAGTCAAATTAGTTTCAAAATATTCAAAATAATGTATATGAAGCTATAAAGACATACAATTCGCACAACTTGGCAGCTTATTAAGCGTGTATGACGGACTAAATCGCATCATTCATGACGTAAATGATTATAGCATCAGCCTACGTGTGCCATAGTTGATTATGACGTCATATGATTGACTGAGATACTTGATTCATCAATCGACAGCAAGTTGTCGTTTACGTAGGCACGTGTGTTGGAATCGATTTATGCAAATGGAACTTTGAATTACCAGAATCCATATTACACGGTCACTACATATGTAGCATGTTGGCAATTCTGAAACTAGGGAAGCAACAGTCTCCAGTGAAATTAGTTTCAAAATCCCCAACATAATGTTTATTAAATTGTACATCCATCAAAGACGCACAATGTGGCTGTGATCCCGATAAAATATGGGACGGGATCTGATCAAATTCTGGAGACATGGATATCTTGGCAACGCCTGGTCCGGTTTGGTTCATATGGTTACACAATAAGGGTGCGACCGTCCGCTTTGTGTCCACACTTTTACTTGTGATCAGTAAAGTCAGCAACATCTAGAAAATCCGAGCACAGTTTAGGCTATGACAATCATCATCATCATCATCATGATCATCAACATCATCAATTACGTCATGAATGACTCGATTTAGTCCGTCTTAAGCGCTTAATAGTCAGCTAGGTTGGACGAATTATATGGCTTTGATATTTAAATGTGCATATTCACACCTAAATGCTTGAAAATAAAATTGTTCATATCGTATACTTTTAGAGGCTTAATTTGTGGGTTTAGATGTAATGAAACGAAAGTAATCTTAACTTATGATGATTTCATTCAATCTAAATTAATTTCTTTTTTGTAAGTTGTAAAATTGAAATAAAGGCACGAGTCCCTATTTTTAATTCATAAGTTAAAACATTATTTTAATTTATATGCAATGAAATGTGAAGTTTTGTTTCGTTTCATTTCATCAAGGCCCATACTGTAAGCCTCTAAATGTGTACAATTTAAACCATTTTATTTTCAGTCATTTTTATGTGAATATGCACATTTAATAAGCATACTGTTGAATATTGTGAAACTAGTTAAACACCTTGCATGCATAGTTTTCTGGAAATTGAGATTCAGAAAGAGCAGGGCTCGCTCGAGCCCAACATGGGCCAGAATGGGTGTAGAGCTTAGTTTGAAATGGGCGGGCATAGCTGAAAGTGAATTACTCTGTTGCGTCTCAAGATATAACTCGTTTGACGTAGATCAAACGTGGCATATATATCAATACTTTTAATGGTCGCAGATCAAAGCCATGTCTATCGATGTGTTTGCTTTGTGCATTGACTCTATGGCTGTCGATTGGTAGCTTTCTCAGTCAGGCAATGCATCTGTAAATCGTATGCCTCTCTGCCAGTTCAGTGTGATTTAATGTGGATGAGTGGGTTCATAGCTGACCAGCAATTACATACGTTTTTATATTTCAATTTAACATTGAAATTACATATGTATCCTAGGGTATTCCCCTCTATAGAACACGGAGCATGCGTCACATTACAGAGGGGCAAACGCTATCTACGACAAGGGTTATTACACCTCGGTGTGTTTGCTCGATAATGGATTTATCCGCCTGGACCCGGAAACATTACCATCCACCCATCTCTATTAGGCAGACTTTATTAGCTCATCTAACATTGAGACTCGAGTATCTCGATAGTACATCCAATATATATATATATATATATATATATATATATATATATATATATATATATATATATATATATATATATATATATATATATATATATATATATATATATATATATATATATATATATATATGTGTGTGTGTGTGTGTGTGTGTGTGTTTGTGCGTGCGTGCGTGCGTGCGTGCGTGCGTGCGTGCGTGCGTGCGTGCGTGCGTGCGTGCGTGCGTGCGTGCGTGCGTGCGTGCGTGCGTGCGTGCGTGCGTGCGTGCGTGCGTGCGTGCGTGCGTGCGTGCGTGCGTGCGTGCGTGCGTGAGTGCGTGCGTGCGTGCGTGCGTGCGTGCGTGCGTGCGTGCGTGCGTGCGTGCGTGCGTGCGTGAGTACGTGCGTGCGTGCGTGCGTGCGTGCGTGTGTGTGTATAGGCTTTTCAATATGTTACCCTTATACTACTGGAGGACGTTGTTAACATGAGCAGCAACAGTGTACGTGCAAGTTTTGTTCGGAATAGTCGTTGTGCCATTTCATCCATTTAGGGAATCCTTCGTATCTGAACTTCCTGTCTCAAGGAATTACTCACAGGACATTGCGTGCCATTGCACAATCTGGTTTCGACGCTATGGTTTGGCTTGCTGTTCCATTATAAAGCATTCCGTCACTGTATAAGTCAAGGCCTCGGTCGTGCAAATTGACGGTGACAGCACCTTCTATGTATTGCGTATTTCTTTTAAAATTAACTTCTAAAGCGATTCCAATCTCTGTTTAAATTGAGCATCGTTGTGGCTGTCAATATCCTCATCTTGATGATTAAATGTTTAACTGTTTGCCGCAACTCACCAGACAATAATTTCAATGCACACCGTCAATATTTTGAAACTATTTTGACTGATTGTTGTTGATGGCTAAGCTTTCAGTCAAATTATTTTCAAAATATTCAACAAATCCGGTTTTAACGCACGTGGAAAATTTAGTCAGTATAAATTCAGCTGGTTGACACTTACGCTGATGGAATGAAAGTTAATTCTGTGGTATGCTTGAGTAGTTTGTGATCTCGTGAATGAATCAATGGCCGCTAAAACAGCATGTCCATATAATGGAAACGTTGCCTCAGATTTAACAAGTATTTAGCTTACTGTTAGACATCCACACCAAAATATTGTGGCATCGAAATCCAGCGCGTGCATGAATGCTACGTACGCATCCGCGGGAACCTGCACAGCATTGGTATTTCCAAATTTGAAGACCTCATACAGCCACGAAGATATGCATGTGGGCGAACACGAGCAACACTGGCATGTACCCCCCCCCCCCACCTCATGAACGTGCACAACTTTGATGTGTGCACACATCCGCGTGAACGCTCATAACCATGACATGTGCACATCGATCGACGAGTGAACTGCCTGACTATCAGTTTTGAGAAAACTATACACGTAAGCTGTTGAATATATTGAAACTAATTTGACCGTGTGCTGTTGCTGTCCATGGTAGCATCAGCGCCCAGTCAAATTAGATTCAAAATATTCAAACATCATCAGTAATAAAGACATACAATTCGTATACTAACACTTAGTCTGTTATCAATTAAGCGTTCGTGACGAACTTATCAACCGTATTCATGACGTAAGTGTTTATGACATCATCCCACACATCGCGTATTTGAATCCGACGTCATATGATGGATTGGTCAACTGTAAACATCCATTGTAGGATTCCTTGTGGCATACCTCTAACAACACAGCATCATACTCATATACGATTTATTGTGAAATATAAATATTATTCCAGCTGCTTACTTGGTCTGGGAGGAATTAGTGTGTATCATACGCCACCCAACCACACCGCCCCACATCACCCCATCAATCATCAACCAAAATGTACTGTATATTGGTCGTGACGTCAATGAGACCTATCGCTTGGCCATGGATCGAACGTTGATATCCTGTAACACACATCGCTAGGGTCAACAATTAATGACGTAGTGAAATTTCAATCGCTGTCTCGAGTGCTGGATCAAATATGAGGTCTCTCTCATTACAAACAAAATGCCCTTCAGGCCCATTGATCAATGTCTTATATATTTCGCTGTGTACATGTCTGTTTGACTAGTCTATTGATAACTGTTGATAGGTCTGTCTATCTGGCTGCGTGCATAACTGACCCCTGTCCACCCACGAGACCACCCACACAATCCCACACACCACCCGCCCAGCCGACCGCTCGCCGTCCGCTCCACTGTATGCCCGTCTGTCTATTCAACCATCCACCCTCCTGTCTGCATGTATGTCCACCCATCCGCCTGCCCGCCTGTCTAATCGTTCATCCATCCACTTGAGTAGCAACAACTTCTAGTCAATTTAGCTTCAAAAGATCAACGGTCATGTGTCATTCACATAGATGGTATTTGGTATATGTTATTTTGTGTTCAAGGATTACTCAGGGAACACATATTTCATTACATAGTGACAGCTCTCAATCTTGCTACACCACAACGGAGGTACCAGTTTTAGCTATGCCCCGTCCATCTCCAGCTAAGCTTCACCGACTCTTTGTCCGTTTTGGGATCAATCGACCCTTGCACTCTCTGAATCTCCATTTCCAGAAACCCGGCAACGGCGGTAAGCTGGTGCATATTTTGAAACTAATTTGACTGGGTGCGTTTGCTGCCTATGGCAGCAACAGCGCCTGATCAAATAGTTTCAAAATATTCGACGGAAAGATTATTAAATAGTAAAGACATACCACTCATACAACATGACGGACTAGTAGGCGCTTAAGACGGACTAAATTACGTCATTCACAGAGTAGTTGTCTGTAAATCTTATGCCTCTCTACCGGGTCAGTGTCATTTTAATGTGGATAAGTGTGTGCACAGCTGACCAGCAATTACACAGCTTTTTTTACAACGTGATCAGAGTCCTACATACATTGATACAATACCAGTTTTATTGATGTCGACGACGACGACGACGACGACGACGGCGACGACGACGACGACGACGACGACGACGACAACGACCATCAGTCGATTTTGGTTATAACATTTCATGAGAAGATGAAATCCTAATACCGATTCATAATAACATCAATTACGCTCAATTTTCTGCCATGTTCTATAATGTGGCAGGTCGTTTGATGAAACCGTCGTATGATAAATGGGGTTAAGAATAATCTGAAGTCGCTCGATGTCAGGATTATGAGCGAGTATTTCTGATAAACGTTTGCATATGAGTAGACCTCTCATGGAATAAGCCCTGGCAGTGAATACATCATAGGACAGGAATATTCTCATTTCCATGAAAGTGCAATTAGCTAAAGATAGCCATAGATGTGTCAGTCTACTCAAATTAGCCATGGCGAACTAAAAGCTATGACGAATTCCAGTTTCTCAGGCAATCACATGACGTCATAATCAACTCATCTCAGTCAATCACATGACGTCATAATCAACTACCGGACGTGCAGGATGACGGAATAATCATTTACGTCATGAATGAGGTAGCTAGGGTCGGCATGAACGTTTAATTGATGACTGACTAGGCGTTTTTGTACGAGTTGTATGTCTTTACTATTTAATAAACATCTGTTGACTATTTTGAAACTAATTGGACTGGGCACTGTTGCAGCCAGCAGCAGCACCCAGTCAAATTAGTTCGAAAAATGGTCTACAGCTTACCTGTATAGTTTTCTAGAAATTGATAGTCAGTGAGTTCAGGGATCGATCCCAATACTGACGAAGTATGGGTGGACCTTTGCTAAAAATGGGAGGGGCATAGCTAAAGCTGGATTCCTTCATTACTTTTACATTGGCTGGCGTAGTGACACCGTTTACATTATATAGCAGCGTGGTTTAAGTCCGTGAGGTCACTGAATCATACGTATTGCATGCACGTGTGTTAACGACCAATGACTTTGACCTTTGTCTTACAGCTGTGATGTAGCTCTTCATAATAGCACTGCATAATATTGATATCGTATAGATGTCTTTGGCAGACAGTGCTGACCCATCGATACATTAAAGCGATGTTAATCTCATCTCAAATGTTGTATTGTACCGATAGAATATGCTTTATAGATTCCAGATCATTCATATCCTGTCACATTCCCTGATCTGTATCGCAATTATTTGTTTTGTAATATCGTGTAAATGTTGAACGGCGATCGACACCATTGTGTCGTTCACGCTACTGGGTGTGATGTCATGTAAGCTCTAATGCATCACATTCTTTATTTTGTAAAGCTCATCCCATTGAATATCTTTAAACTGATTTGACTGGAAGTTGTTGCTGCCTATGGCAGCACCAACTTCCAATCAAATTGGTTTCAAAATATTCAACAGCTTACCTGTAGGATTGCTTTTACACAACATCGCCACACTATAGCTGGCGCCTCTATGACTGCGTGTATATACCTAGGCAGACACACAAGGGTTTTCTGATTGGTTGAAAAGTAAATCATGACAGCCATCATAGGCTGTAGACATCTACCAACATTTAACTCCAAAATCCTGAATATCTTTCCTTAGCGGTATGCTAGAAGGCTTAACATTACCTGGATAGTTTATGACCGGCGTGTTAGATCACCTGAATAGCTATCAAGAGATGGGATTAGTTATCCTTTGAACATGTTGTAGCATCCATAACGAAGCATGCTGCGCTATATCTATCATTTAATGGATCTCTTCCATTAACCCTTCTTGTGTCAACAGTGCCTGAAACTGCTCACAATGCTACCTATATCAAGTAACCCTTTAAAGCTCTAGATATATCAAAGACAAATTGCAGTTCTCACTCAGTAAATGTCTATTTAGAGAAGACAATGTGTGTAAATTTGCCACAGAAATGTTAAAAAAATTACTTCTGTTGCCACACGATTTGTTCAGCTTGATCATTAAATGATTAATATTCAAGAAAATCCAACATTTTGCTTTGATGGTGTACATGTGCAGGCCAAAAGAAGACTTTTATTTAAAATTTTGCAACTGGAATGACTGGATCGGTTACCGAGCTAGTCATTAAGGTGATACATTTTAATAAATTGTCTTCTCTTGGCTTACCAATGTACATAGCGCAAGAGCTCGGTATGCGCCATTTTGCAGGTTTAACCTTTATAAGATTTATCCGAAACAAGAGGGGCTGCTAATGTAGGCTACTACTACTTTGACTACCAATCTGTTTCAATGTGAGTCATGATTCGATGGCAAATTCGAGCCCAAAACCATCCACATTACAATCTGAGACGGTACAGTTATGGAATGTTACGTTTATCATTTATCAAATCGTGACATTGGGTATCAAGCCAGTTATTTCAGTGACAAATAATCCCTAGCTCACGTATCCGCAAGGCGATCTAGCCTGGCACATACCAAACAAACTTGAACTGACTGGCGCAATATATCATGCAATATACATATACCCGAATATTACTGTTATACATGATCATCTGGATAGTATCATTTTGCTTTGAATAATGTACCTTTCTCGTATTAGCTATGCCCAACGCACCTCTAGCTAAGCTCCACCCACACTTCGCCGTGATGGGATCGATCGATCCCCGAATGCACTGGAAAACTCTACAGGTAAGCTGTTGAACATTTTGTGACAACATTGACTGGGTACTGTTTCTGCATATTTATTATATAGTAAAGAAATACAATCCGTACAACAACACATAGTCCATATTCAATTATGCATTCGTGATGTATTTAACTACGCCATTCATTACGTCATAATGACGTCATTGTTTGTGATGCCATTCTCCAGGTCGCGTAGTTGATTATGACGTCATATGATGGATGGATATAGTGGAAAGGTCCATTAAGTACGTGTTCTTATTGGAACAGACTCTATGCTATGCTAATTTTACACCTTGGATGTTACTACTCTCTTACTGTACCGCTGTGTACAGGAGAGAATACGCGAAAGATATTTTATAGTTTGACAATAATGTTCATAGAAGGTGCTGTTGCCAATGGCAGCAGCACAGTTCAAGCAAACTATTAGGGACATAATTAGTGGGCGAGTGTCTCCCGCTACAGATTTGATACAGAGTGGAATGAATATTGTTGCTGTAAGCATTATCATATAATGATCATAGCATTCCCATGGCACGTGCTGGTAATTTGAAGCGCGAATTACTGTTAGGTGTTGTTGAGTAATGCATGTGCTGTGATGGAATCAATACTTTGAACCCAGAATTGCCAGAATCCATATTACAAGGTAGTAACGGAAAGCTATTGTAAATTGGTTAACCTGGCAGCAGCAGCTTCCATTCAATATTAGTTTCAAAATATTCAACAAAATGTCTCTTGAATTATAAATCCATCCAAGACATACAATTTGATCCGGATAAACAACTGGCACGGGATCTGATAAAATTCTAGTGCTATGGATATCTTGGCAACGCCAGGTCCGGTTTCTTTGGCATCGGCCTATTCACACAAAAGGGTGCGACCCTTCACTTTGTTTCAACACTTTTAGATGTGATAAGAAAAATCTGCAAAATCTAGAAAATCCGATTAACAATCATATCACTATCATCATCATCATCATCATCATCATCATCATCATCATCATCATCATCATCAGCAGCAACAGCAACAGCCCCAGCAGCAACAACAACAACAACAGCAACATCAGCAGCACGACCAGTACCACCACCACCAGCACCACCACCACCACCACCACCACCACCACCACCATTATTATTATTAGGGGTCAAGCCTGTGGGCTGGCACCCTATTGTTTTCATTGTATTTATTATTAGCATTAGGGGGCCACCTCCCGTTTAATTACATTCCCGTTTTTTGTTTGCAAATAGCGCGAAGACAAAAATGCTGGTGAGATTCAGCCATGGCATGGCAAGAGGGCCTTATTAGAGCAAACCTTTAACGTGTGAATGGATATGATTTTCTAGATAGGTTGGCAGACATCTTGGATTTCCGGAAAAGTTTTCCCCGTTTTAAAAATGCTTCCTCCTCAGAACCAATGAACAGAATGAGCTGAAATTCGGTCAGAACCAGTGGAGAGTGGGTTCGTATAAAATTTGTTCAAGAAAAGTTAATAGCTCGAAAAACATGGATTTCCGTATAAACTATATATACCGTATCAAACTTTCTGGCGGTCATGTTGAATTTTTTATTTAATGGATTGTGATGCCCAAATTGGCCCTATATATGTTTTTGGGTCGAGAAATCCAAACCTGGCATTTTCGAATTTGTTCGATCGACGGATTGGCTACCATCTTGGTTTCGTTTCCCACCAAATTCTGCCATAGTAAAACAATTTGAAATTTAAAATGCCTTCTCCTCGGAAATCACTGGGTGGATTTCAATTATATTTTGCAGGAAGAATCGTTTTGTAATAGAGATCTGATTTTGTTCAAACAATGCTGGCCGGCCTATTAGGCAGGCGGCCATTTTGGATTTTGTAGTATTTCGGGAAACGTATTTAAAAATCTTCTCCTCGGAAACCACTTACCGCATTGATTGAAAACTTATACAATATCATCTAGGGCAATCGCTGAACCAAGGTTGTTCAAGGGTATCTGATTGGCCGAAAACTTGGGTGGCCATCTTGAATGACTTAGTTTTCGTGAAAACGACTTCTTCTCCAGAACCGCTGAAAGGATCAGGCCGAAATGTGGCTGGTATAATTAGGGACTGAGGCGCATTACACTTGGTTGAAGCGAAATTGATACGTCAAAAACCTGGCTGCCATCGACCAATTAATATTCAGCATGATTGGCGGCCATTTTGAATTTGATTTGTTGAAATTTGAAGCCGAAATTGGTTTTACATAGGGTTTTCGGCCTTCTAATTCCAAATTTTCCATTTTCACTACTGTCGGATGAACGTTTGGCGGCCATCTTTGATCGTTTCCTCACCAAAATTGCCAATACTAAAGCAATTGGTGTATTGAATTGTCTTCTTCTCAAGGAGAACTGGGCCGATTTCATTTATATTGTTTTTACTCCCGTTGTTGACACATGAGTGTTTGTTTTTCAAAACCACATTCAATGATGGGTAGACTGGGCGGATAAAGAGGGTTCTTACTGTAACCTTCTCACATAATTCAATAAAATTGATAGCATTAATACAACTTGATCAAATCTAAGAGGCTATTTAGACTCTAAGCCACCTATAAAAGCTGGCTCAGAAAGGTTCTCGTCCGGGAGAGACCAGGATGCTAGCTGCTGCCCCCTCGCACCCCCTCCCCCCCCCCTCCCGATGCATCGCCGCTGGCGGCGCTATTTATTTTTATTATTATTCTTCCGTCTTTTTATTTTTTGAATACCCTCAAAACCAAATTGCCGGTAAAGAAGGAACATTCCACGCTGATAGGGACTAAGATGGGCTATCTTTTGTCAAGTAAAATAATTTGATTACCTTATTGGGTCCGCCGCCAACTTGGATTTTCTGTAATTTTACAGATATATAAAAAAATCTTCTGTGGACCCACTGAAGTGATTGAGCTTAAATTTGGGAAATATCATCAGAGCCCATGCACCACTCCAATTTGTAGAAGTGAAGTTAATAGCTTGAAACACATGACAACCAGAGGAGCCAATCAAACTCAAGCACTCTGAATTATTTTATTTGAAGGCATTTGAAAATGAAAATGGGTAGACATGGGCAAAATAGTGTTCTGGTTTCAAATTTGCTGGATTTTCCATGGCCCGAAACACACCCTTCCCCAAACCCCATATGGAATATATGAGAAAATGTTTGATATTTGAATCATGTTTCCTCCTAGGGTTTTTGGCCTGGCCTTCTTCACACTTGGGAGTCTCCTAGCAATATGTAACCCGCGTCTTGACTTAACAAAATAGTTTTTGCCCATAAAGCGGGTTTCTCGAAAATTCTGAAAAAGTAATTTGTGGCCAGAGGACTAGAACATATACGTCTATTGGGGACAGAGTGTTAAACTTGTGCATACTGGTAGATGGCCGATGCGCCCATTGATTGCTGTAATAAAATCGTTGGCGAACATATGCGGTCGGTGGTCATCTTGGATATTCCGTGGCTTGAAAAATCGGCATAAGGCATGTATGGGGAAATAATTGAAATTTGAACCAAGGTTTCTCCCACAGTTTTAGGCTAACCAACTTAAAGCTTGGCAGTCTTCTAGCACTATGTACCCTGCGTCTTCATCTCAAAACTATTTTTGTCCATGAAGTGGTTTTCCCGAAAATCTTGAATATGTAATTTCTTAGCAGAGTGCTGAAGCTTATACTTCTATGCTTCTCAGAGTGTTAAACATGTGCATAAACGTAGAGTCTACATGCGCCCATCGATCGATGACATAACATCGTTGGCGAACATATTAACGTGTCTGATATTGCAAATATGCGTACTGTTTTCTATTTCCGTAATTTGCCAATAAATGGCGCAATTCTAGGCCGATCCTTTGCGTGCTTCGTTTAGTAAAGTCAGCGAACCGTTTGCAGAACTCGAATATCTCAAGCAGTTCCCGAGATATTACGATTGGCAGTCTTCTAGCACTGTGTATCCTGCGTCGTGACCTGCAAAATCTTTTTTTATCCATTTAGCGGTTTTCCCGAAAATCCTAAATACGTAATTTGTTAGCAGAGTGCTGAAACGTACACTTCTATGAGGGTCAGAGGATTAACATTTTGCACACACGTATATACTATATGCGGCTATTGGGTGCTGCCAGAAAATCGTTAGCGAACATATTACCGTGTCTGATATTGCAACTATGCATATTCTCTTCTATTTTCGTGATTTGCCGATACATGGCTCAATACTAGGCCGATTGGTTCCGCATTTAATTTATCAAATTCGGAGCGAGATTTTTGCAGATTTTTACAGAACACGAATATCACAAGCGGTTCCCGATGTATTAGGCTTTTTGTATCACGATGCAACTATGACATTGGAAATGCATTAACCAAAATGCTATACATAGCAACCAGCGTTACTACACAGCTTTGCATAATGAACATGACTATATAGGTATATGGGGATGCTGATTTGTGTAGCAACCAGACTATCCCCCTTAACAACTGATATGCCTTTCACAGCAAGCAGGTACGGTGTATCTACCACGGTTTGTGTGCAAAGGCCCTTTTCAGATATGCAGAGTTTGAAATTCGCATTGCTAATTATGTCCATATAATGTCCATGTCACAGTGACCAGGATGCAGCCTGCTTGCACCCCCCCCCCCCCCCCCCCCACCCCCACCACCCGGTGCATCGCCGCTTGCGGATATATTTATTATTATTATTTATTATTATTATTATTATTTTGGTTTTCAGTTACATCGCTCGTAAGCAGTGTCTTAACGCTTTCCCTGATCGCGTATGACCGATTTTTTGGCATCGTCTTCGCCCTGAAGGCGCACATAACGGACAGAAAAGCATGCTGGTCGTTGGTCCTTGTCTGGGGTGCTGCCATGGCCGTAGGGAGCCCTTTCATCATCTACAGGCGGATATTTTCTTACCAATGGAGTGACCACTTAGAAATTTGGTGTGGCGACGAATGGCCATTAGTAAAGTACTTTGATGCTGTAAAAAATGAAACGGTGGTCAGTAT